>CM021104.1:658489800-658635075 GCA_007115665.2 Sequoiadendron giganteum
ACTATGAGAGGGAGAGGGGGTAGGAGGGGGAGAATTGATAAAGAGAGAGATGGAGAGGGGGTAGGATGAAGATACTTGAGAGAGAGAAAGAGGGAGAGGGGGTGGGAGGGAGAGAGACCAGGAGAGAGAGGGGGGAGAGACAAAGTGGAGAGAGATAGATGAGTGAGAGAGAGGAGAGAGACACGGAGAGAGAGAGAGGAGGAGAGAGAGAGGGAGAGAGAGACAAAGTGGGAGAGAGATAGAGGGAGTGAGAGAGAGAGGGAGTGGGAAAGAGGGAGAGGGAGAGACATAGAGACGAAGAGAGAGTGAGAGAGAGAGAGAGGGGGTAGGGAGAGGGAGAGGGAGTGGGAGGGAGAAACCTAAGAGAGAGGGAGAGGGAGAGAGGGTGGGAGAGAGATACTTGAGAGAGAAGGAGAGGGAGACTTGAAGTGGGAGAGAGGGGGAGGGGGTGGGAAGGAGAGAACTAAGAGAGTAGGAGAGAGAGGGAGTGGGAGATAAAGGGATGGGAGAGATACACGGAGTGAGAGAGAGAGACTTGAGAGAGGGAGAGGGAGTACTCAGGGGAGAGGGAGTACTTGGGATAGAGGGATGGGAGAGATATGAAGGGAGTGAGAGAGAGATATATAGAGAGAGAGAGAGGAGGTGGGGGGAGATACCTAAGAGAGAGGGAGAGAGGAGAGGGAGAGAGATAGAGGGAGTGTGAGAGAGAGAGGAGATAGAGGAGTGGGGAGAGAGAGGATGGGAGAGAGATGAGGGAGGAGAGGAGAGACAAAGAGAGGTCTGAAGAGGGAGGGGGGCAGAAGGAGACTGAGTGACACAAAAGGAGGGAGAGGGGTGGAGGAGAGACGAGAGAGAGGGGGAGAGAGAGGGGAGAGAGAGGTTGGAGGGAATGAGAGAGAGAGGGACTTGAGAGAGAGAGGGAGAGGTGGTGGGAGTGAGATACTTGAGAGAGATGGAGAGGTAGAGGGAGAGAGATAGGGAGGGAGTGGAAGAGAGATAGAGGGAGTGACTGTGAGAGGGAGAGGGGGTAGGATGGGGAGACTTGACAAAGAGAGAGAAGGAGAGAGGGTAGGACGGAGATACTTGAGAGAGAGGGAGAGGGGGTGGGAGGGAGAGACCTGAGAGAGAGGGAGAGAGACAAAGTGGGAGAGAGTGAGAGAGAGGGAGTGGGAGAGAGAGAGGGAGTGTGTGTGTGTGAGAGAGAGAGAGGGGGGATGGGGATACCCGAGAGAGAGTGAGAGAGAGAGGGAGAGAGATAGAGTGAGTGAGAGAGATAGAGGGAGTAAGTGACAAACCTAAGAGAGGGAGAGGGGGTAGGAGGGAGAGACTTGAGAGAGAGAGATACTTGAGAGAAAGATAACAACCTAAGAGAGGGAGATGGATTGAGAGAGACAAAAAGACCAAAGAGGGAGAGAGAGGGAGAGTGAGAAAGGGGGTTGGAGTGAGATAGATTTATTTAGGTACCTATGTGGAGGAAAAGAGACCTGAGAGAGGGGATTGGACTAAGAGAGTAGTCTAGGTTGTGTGGGAGGGAGTAAGACCTGAGAGATAGAGACTTTAGAGGGATAAAGATTTATCCAATTACGGTAACGAGTTAGAGAAGGTATGAAAGGTAAAACCTTGACTATCCATCTACAATCATAAACTGTACACTCTACGATGTGAAATCCCAACAAATATTCAATCATGTTAGCCCATTTCGATCTTACATCTCACAATACTCTAAAGGTTCCAAAAAGAGTTATAAACTCAAGATTCTAACAAACCTTTGATTCTTGGAAATGTTTTAATCCTATTTTTTTATAGTAAATTAAGTCATGTCCTTTAAAGAAAAATTAAAAAATAGTGTGAAATAATTATTCTACCACACCTTGTTCCAACACTTATTGTTGATCTTGAAGTACCTCATCAAAATTCCTAGTTAAAATCTCATGAGTTATAAAAGTGTCAACATAGTTGATCTCGATTATTAAGTAAAATATTTCAAAAGTCTAACAAGGGAAAAGGTCTTAGTGACCATTAGATATTGTCTTAGTGATCAATATTTTCCATTCATCCTATCAAATGTAAGAATACCATTTCAAATGATAAAAGGAATATATTGTCACATTAAATAAACACATGGTAGTGGTAGAAAAGTTGTCATTGATGATGAACCTCATACTCACATGAAACATCACTACATACTACTAATAGGATGGAGATAATTCAAATTTCAAGTTTGTTGTAGATCAACCACCATAATGGTTCAACAAATACAAGTCTAAAAAGGAAACTTACCACCATTTACACATGAACCTAGAAATATATGGAGCCTTGACTATATTCCCATTTAGCAAGTCTATTATTTAATTAATATTGAAGGAGAAGTAAGAAAAAATAAAATGGGTGGTTTTGATTTATTAAAAAAAGAAAAGAATTCAAACCCATTGTGAATGATTTAAATGGTGGAAGGAAGTACATGCAAGGATACTATAATATAGAAGGTTAAAAATATATAGAGGTTTTAAGGGAAAGTATTGCACAAATTCTTCCATCTAAAAGAGGGAAGCTTGATATTTTATAGCTAGAATTATCCTATGCCTCATTCACAACCTTGTATTCTATTGAGTCAATGACTAGTCCAAGTAGCCCTAAATCCTTTCTCACATACAATAAGAAGTGATATTGTATATGATGAGGCAGATTTTATTTGCATTTTCATGCTCTCTTAAACCACCAATTCCCTTAGAGAAGGTGCATTTCACCAAATGAGAGTAGCCTTTGAGAATAAACCCCTAGAATCCAAGAATAACATTATGGATAAGACTTGGATGTCATTTACACCTAGGAACCTTATTGCCATTGTCCACTATAGTCCTGGAATGATTGTTACCTTTGCATAACACTATGACTCATCTTCCCAAACCATTAAGGGGAAAGGAAAACACAACCCCTTAATATGCCAAATCTCAACTATATACATAAGAAAAATGTTAGGTAATCCCCTTGGATCTCTCCACACTAATTCAATTAGCCTTTAGGACTCGTGGGACCATGCACTAGAGCAATTTACTTTCATGAAGATAATTTTCACTACAAAAATTCTTAAGTGCCCACTAGAATATCCAATTAAGTTAAATTAGTTTAAGAGTAACATTGAAAATGTATGTACAATTATGATAAAACTATATGCTTGGCATTCTTAGCAATAATAGAAAATCTATAAAGGATAGGTGCAAGAGTAGAGGTATTATGACTAGACTTTACAATTTTTCTAGAAGAATAAATAATCTCACGAATATCAAATTGCAACATTGCAAAGAGTTTGAAATATGCATCAATCATACTACACATGTCTTTACATAAATTGTATCCCCTATATCCTCACTTAAAGACCAAGCTCTAACACATATTAAAAGAATGTGATCTAGTGATAATTTAGATCCCATATTTGCATATAATCTCATGCTATTATCTAATATATAGAGTAGTTTATTGTCATCACCCTACACCTAATCACAAATTAAAGGCTCTAGATGCTTTCAAATTATTTCTATATCATTAGGTTAGCTAGGAGGGTGACTAAGTTCCTTATCTAAGATAACAAAACCATTAGGGTTTTAGTTACTTAGGTAGGATGTACAGACTTTGAAGGCATGCAACTGGTAGAATCTTTGCCTTAGAACCTAAAATATGTGGAAACTATAGATTCCCAATTTAGTAATGGTAGGGGAAAGCTATCAATAAACTTCCACTTGTCTATACTGACATCGTGGTTCAAAAAAGAAAATTTATTGAATTATTGAAGAAAAGTTAAATAACTACTACTATATTTGATGGAACTTACCAATGGGACTATGTCAAAATATATGGATATCAAAAAATTGTCAATAAGCCAATCAACAAGAAGATAAACTATAAATTCAAGAGAATGGAGCATGACTACTTTTGTATCTTAGGCTACATCCATTATATAACAAAGTCCATTCTAGATAACTATGGGTGGATATGAAAAGACAACAAAAGGAAATAAAGGAAGGCTTTGAAATAGGATGGTGAGTCTAAAATAAAGGTTGAAAAGAAAAAGGATCGAGAACTATAATATCAAGAGCATTTCACTCAATGAATATGGAGTTCTCTAGAAACCACTATAAGTATGTCACCTCTATCCCCTCCTAGCTTTGTCATGTATTCACTCCCACTATCTAGACCAACTACATTACCTCTCTCAATCATCAATAGTGGTCCCAATATCTACCTTATCTTATGAAACAAGTCTCAAACATATTAGCTACTCAAATCCTTATGCAAATTGCAACAATTCACATTACACCCACCTCACATCTCCTTTTACTCACCATGTTACCTTGTTCAATAACCCTTCATTTAGGCCAACCCTAAATGACTATGCCCCAAATTTTAATGGTTTTAAATTATCAATCCCTGTTTTTCGAAGTGCATTCTTTGCTATCTCACCAAACCTTGAATTCTCAATAACCAATAACTCTATCAAGGTTTGTGCAATCCTTAACCCACAAGTAGTAACCCCTTCTTTGACTATATGGTTGGTGAACCCCTATATTCCTATTTTATCTCCCATAGCCACCTAAATCCAACAAGGAGTTACAATCATAAGGAACTAGATTTTTAATCAACAATAGATGCAAGATATATAATCAATAGTACAATTAAATGATTTGAAGTAAAAAAAGAAAGAAATATATTGGCCAAAATAAATTATGATCCAACCAATGACTCTATACAATTTATCTACTTCTTTCCTTTTGTATACAAACATGAGGGGTGAATGCTTTCCATAAGTTATTAGATGGAAGTAGTGAGTATCAACATCATGGATGCTAAAGAAAAAGATAGAGCCAAATTCCTATAGGAAAGCACAAAGGTAGAAGAAAGCTCACTCATCTCAAGTGATTGAAAATTAAAGAAGAAATCTACCAAGCTTGAGTAGGCCAAGTAGATGGTAAAGTCTAATGAAATAAAAATCAAAGTGCTTTAGAGCCAAAATATGATAGTGGTAGAGCAGGTTGGTGAGACTATGGACAATAATTGCAAGCTATAAAATAGAAACTCATGAAAAAATAGAAATAACAAGAATGGAATTGATTGCTATTAAGAGAAAAATGGTTACATAAAAAATCATAAAAGTATTTTAAAAGAACAAGTGAAGGACCTAAAGGTTGAGATGAATCAAAGTAAGATGGGTGCATACCTTAATACAGTTGACATCAACTCTTTGAAATAAAATCTTGATACTCAAGAGTACCAAATCACCAAGATGCAAACACATGTAGATACCCAACCATAGACAATCAAAGGGTTAATAAAAAATAAGATCTACAAAGGTATTTTAGAAACATAAAAATAAT
Source organism: Sequoiadendron giganteum (assembly GCA_007115665.2). Taxonomy (NCBI): domain Eukaryota; kingdom Viridiplantae; phylum Streptophyta; class Pinopsida; order Cupressales; family Cupressaceae; genus Sequoiadendron; species Sequoiadendron giganteum. The sequence continues at coordinate 658,495,170 of CM021104.1, forward strand.
AAGGTATAAACATTGATGGCCCAAATTGAAGAGTTAAAATAATCTATGGGATTTACTGAACTCTTTAAGGCCTTTTTGAGGCATTATTGACAATCCATCAAAGAAGGTGTTTCATCTTTTCTTATTGTCCTACAATTTATGTAAATAACACTAATACTCAACGTAATGGTACAAAAATAAATTGGCAAATGTGAGGTGGCCCTCTCCCAAATACTAGAAGATGTTTGATCATATATCCAAAAGTTGTATGTCTCCAAATTTGATAAATTGGCTACAACTAGAATTATGAGTAGGATAGTTGCATCGTATAAAATCAATGAAATCCTAAATAGGGAGGGGCTACTTAGGAGTACAAAGAATAATTGGATGTTGTAACTCAATAAAGTAAAGGAATGGAGTCCAATACAAGACACTTGGTCACATAAGGACTACCTTCACCTTTGGGTGAGAATCATAAATGATCCACTATGATGTATTCATATAACTAGTTTATTTGAATGACCAAGATGAATTAGAATTGGCAAGACTATCCCCAATCCCTTCCATAGAAAAGGCTTGAGTGCAGATCAAGTCTTGAGTGGAGTTAGATATGTTGGTATAGAGAATTGTGACTTAGATGCAAGAGTTTCATAGTGATCCACCCTTGGGTTCAAAAGGAACTTCAAAATCTTTGGGAAGATGGACATACCATCAAATAAGGAGCACAAGAAGCCATTTTCTTCCCTTCATAACTATCTTAGCAAGACACGTTGAAATTTTATAAATTTTGCATATTCATATAAGATATGTTTCCCAACGGATACATGCATGCTCTAGATTCATCACTTTTTCTTATGGAAAGAACCTCGACAAATCACCAAAATTGTAGTGGATCCTCCACTATAGACAACTATTATTATAAGAAACCTTATACTTTGCATCACTATATATCCTTCTCTTTAATAGATTAGTTTATCAAATATTTTCTCCAATTTTCTTATGCAAAAAAAGTTACCAAGGATTAAATTATGGCTGAGAATGCATATTCCAATCATCACATAGCCACATTATCTAATGATGGATTATGTTTATAGTAAAGAAGACTTTTTTTAGTTAGACCTTATCACTAGTCTAGATCATCCAAGTAGCATGTTTATGTCTAGTTAAATAATTACGTGGACAGGCGTTCTACAGTCACAACAGAGGGTGGAAAAAACCTGTGTAAAAAAAACTATTCAAGTTTAAAATGACGTGCAACTGCCAATAATCGAAGAGGAAGAGGAGGAGGCATGAAGGTAATCGTATGCACACAGCAAATGACGTGCAGGTGGAAGTTTTGAGCAATGAATTGACAGTTCAATGCATGTAAGACGTGAGTAACTCACATCAATGAGTAACTGACATTAACTAAGGTAACGCCAAACGATTCCACTTCTTTGCATTCTCTTATTCTTCTACCCAACTCATCCACCTCTCCTTCAATCCTCAAATGCATGTAAATCAATTTAATCTTTGAGCAGAAAATGAAAATTGTTTTCACAAATGCCTCTGGTAATAAAAACATCTTCATGAAGGGATATGCTTGCGTTTCTTACAAATCTGTGGCACTAAAGAAACCTGTGGCACTAATCCTTGGCAGCATTCTCTGACCAACAGAGATACTACAGACTTCATTACTTCATTATTGTGTCATTCATCACTTTGTAGGCTATTCTGGATCAATTTGCAATTTTATGTGTGGGTTTTTTTATTTTATGTTTGGGGTCACTCATATTTCTGTTTGTAATCAGTATGTCCAGTTTCAGTTTTACTCCATGCAATTCAAACAACAAACCATGGAAAATAATGTACATCTTCCAATCCTTTAATAATGTTTTTTTTTTTGGTTTTCATAAAATTATATATTCGTTGCACCCATTTGACCTTTTAATTGTTTTAATGCACATAATTGTGTTTTAGAATTTTATTTTTCATTTACTCTTGTATTATTTTGTTTTCAACCTTCTTAGAATCTATTAGTTACAGTTTCAGGCGCAGGAGAAAAAAAATTGGCATGGGGTGTTTTGTCAGACACAGTGTAGAGATTTCAACGAACTTTGCAAGTATAGTGTAGCGATTTCAGCGACCTTGCAGGTATGAATTTAGCTAATGTGAGGTGATCCTTCTCCTATTGTATGCAATTTTATTTTCATCCTGCATGACTTAAGTATAGAATATATTGAATATAGAGGGGCTCTCACAGTGTTGTGTGATCTGTGGCTTCCTCGGCCCTCCCAATGGAAAATCTTCCCACAAGCATGATTTCTTCTCTCTTAAAAAAAATAAAGGAAAAATCTGAAACAAGGTGAATGGGGATTCGAACTCTTGACCTGCTTGAACTACAATCGCCTATGCAGCTAGAAAAAAGGGCTTACATGCAGTCAAAATTGGCCCATAAGTGCATGCTTTCCTTTTCTTATATGGATGTCCTTACCCTGTTTGAAGGCGTCATTTGGGCGTAGGAGGAAGATTGCTGAGTGCTGACAAAATTTTATGAAGATTGAATCTACACCTGTCAACCTCTTTTTGTCTTCTTCTTTGTTAAAATCTTTTTAAAGTTTTTTCAACTATTAGATTTTAAGAAGATCTAGAAGATAGAAAACAAGCATAAAGTTGTAAAACTCCATAATAGATTGAATGCAAAGAGTTATCTAAATAGGAAATAACAAGAGATCAAGATCCACAAGATGTGGAAATCAAGATCAAGATCCACACGAAGTAGATAGAAGTGAGGTGTGAACTCAACTAGCATGACACCTAACTAGGCTTAAGTAAGCCAGGTGTAAAGATAAGTGTACACCAACACTCCCCCTTAAGCATAGCTTAGGTGGGAATTAAAAAGATGGGTCCCGTCTGCAAGGCCATTTTAGGTACCCATGCACAATGCAAAACTCTCAGAAACAGAGAAAGATAGAAAATCCAGTGGAGAAAAACTATCCTCCAAAAAGAGAGAAAGCAAAAGATGTACAAGTGAAAGAAGAAGAAAGATAGAAGGAGGACTCAAGACCCCCCAAGAACTACTTCTATTACAAAAGTACAATAAGATTTTCTCATAGGAGAAAATAATAGAAGGTATTTGAGACCCCCCTATACTACATATCCTGCTGCAGTGAGGCTGAATAATCAACAAAAGATGCAAATGTACATCCAAGAACACCGAACAATGTTCCTTCCCTTAGGAAGAAATGAAACAACTTGAAGATGCAAGATATCTCCCCATTTCAGATAGGAATATAAAGGAAGATGTATGAATGATCTTGAACCAAGCTGAAACTGATCCAAGGATGATGATGCCCATTGTGATGTCTTTGAAGTGTGCTCATGTGTTCCCATGTCGATGCCAAAGGATGTCATAATCAAATCAGGTGCATGCCTAATAGATGAAGATGATGAAAATCCAAAACCATGTGAAAACAAATGTAGAACATGAATATCCAAAGAGACCAATGGTGATGTAGCTTTATTGAAACTGTCACCAAATAGAGGATTGATGTCCTTAATGTGTGCTTCCAAGTCAGCAATGCGAGACTCTATAAATAGACAAGAAATGTCAAGTAGGATTGTGTCCTAATCAGCAATGCCAAGAAGACTAATGTGATCTTGTTGCAAAGAAGTACTTGAAGCTTTCGAAGAAGCAACTGTGAAATTTGATGAAGCAATAGTAGGAGGTGGAATGATGACTTCCACTATGTCAACATGAAATTCTTCATGACGTGGGATATCATTTATGATCATTGTAGGATCATGTGGGAATGGAGAATCATTTGAGTCTCCATACATCTCCCAAAGTTTGATACATAAAGCATGTGGACCCTCAATATCCATGATGACAATCAAAGTGTCATGTGGTATATATAAGCTGATTAATCCACTAATATGATCATTTTTATTAACTCATTTATCCTTCTGAAATTGATTACCAGGTTCAGGGATAAGTCCATACAAATGGGGTAGAAAATTGTGATGTACCTAAGATTTTTTAGGATGCCTTCACACCAAGACTTATAGTTTCCCTTGCTTAGGTTGATTACAAAAGAATGAGTTTTATATCCCATGATAACAAACAAAGAATTACCCCCTTTGGAACTTTATTTCAGTTCATTAATTATGAAATGCCATGCATAATCCCCCCAAAGAAAAATACAATAAAACGACACTTTATAAGTTGAGTGCATGAAAAATAAACCCTCCTTGATTTTTGACACTTTATTACTGTGCATAAACAAAAAATGTTCAATTGCATTTACAGTTTTAGAAAATGCCTAAAAAAGAAGAAAACATTACATGCAAAAGCTAAATTTCTTGTTTTAAAAAAACAACACCAAAGCATGCCTTCGAAATCGAGCCTCCAATATTAGACATGACATGATTGGAACCTCCCATGTGTTAGTCAACACCTACATGCATATGCTCACGGATTTGACCACTTGAGCCTACCCAAGTACGGTTGGGCTTAACTGGCACACTCTAAGCATCTAACTGCTTAGGTGGTCGGGTACAGGTGGGGCCCTCTTAACCCGCTCTTAACCTCAATCTCTATTTCCACAGTATTCCACGTTGAGTCCTCATTTATCGTTCTGTTCCCATAGCAGTTTCCACCTGTTGGAAGGAAATGTCCACTAACGCCCATTCAAGTTTTAGTTTTATTGCATATATTGAGGCGAGGACAACTTTTTATATTAAGAGCACCCTTTACAAATATGAGTCTAGAAAATAGAAATTTAATATTTTTTATTCTAATTGTATAGATTAATTAATAGTTTTTTAATTAAAAGATTTGTATCTTAAAACTACTATTATTTATTAATGTTTATAATTTTAATTTTTTATAATAATTATTATTTATATTTAATATTTGTTAATGATTCTAGTAAAATATATATTTAATACTTTTTAATAATTATTATTTACATTTAATAATGTTATGACATTTGATTATTTATTTTTATAAATTGCAGTGCGCCTGGTAAACTTTTTAACATGACCCGCGGTGCTGGCGCGACACGCCCTCCGGTACCATGGGGGTGGGGAAGACTAGACCTCGTGACCAACCTCCTGCAATAGGAAAGATTTAGCCAACCAAGGTAGGGATTTGATTATTTATTATGATTTATTTTTATTTTTAAATAAATTTTATAAAAAATAAGATTTATGAGAAGAATAATTATATTTGATTATTTATTTTAATGAAAATAAATATTTATTATAATTTATTTGAAAATAATTATAAAAGATAAGAGTTATGAGAAGATTAATATTCAAATTAAATAAATTAAATGTGATGCTTATCTTAAAATTTAATAATTCAAATATGTTATGGGCTATGTAGATATTCATTATTTCAAGTATTGGAGGTTTAGAGTTAGATTTTATAAATTCCTTAAAATATGTAAACTAAATGTTCTTGGTTTTGGTTTAGATATGCGTACAAGTTTAAACCTATAATTGCAAGAATCACTAGAAAAAAACAATTTTTGGAATTCACTCACTTTTTATCTTATAACTAATCTACACCTCGATATGAATTGCCAATGTTTATAAAAACCATTACGAAATTTAATAAATTATGATGCTTGTGTTATCCTTAGATGCTTAGATGCACAAAGGATAATCTAGTCAAAGTGTGCCAAAAAAAAATGGAAAAGGGCATATGAATATATCATTAAATTTTTCTCCCACTTTGATGTGCATGTTGACTTCTATGATAATGCATGCCAAAGTAAACAAGATATCAACAAGAAAATTATTTAATTTTTTTTGAATACTAGAATAATATTGATTTGCATAAAATATATAGTTCATTGTTATATTCTTCTTCCAATAATAACTCTACCAAAAACATGTAAAATTGAAAAAACCTACAATGAATAACATCTATCAAATATTTAAAATAAATATGGAGACTTAATTTATATGTTAATTCATTAGAATTTTTTACATAACATAAAGGTTGCACTTCATATTTATATTTATTGTGACTTTTGAATTTAAGGTTGGAATTAGGATATTTTTAGGGTCCCTTTTCACTTAATCCCTCCTAAACAAGTGGAATTAGTTTGCTGGATTTTTTCAAGGTTAGCTAGTTAAATAATCTTATTATAATTTTTCTTGGTTAGATAATAAGGGCCATAGAAAAATTTATGTAATCTTTTAGGATTTAAAAAATATTATTCTTTATGACCTTTCTTGTACATTAAGTGGGTTTTTTTCAAGCCTGTCTCTAAGCAAAGTTAAAATTGACCTAGTCTCTATTATTAAGAATTATTTTTAGTAAGTTTGATATTAACTCTTTTGGCTCCACCTTTTTTTGGGTCCATTGAAAATGGTTTGGTGATTTATTAAGGACTTCCAACTTACTAGTTCAATATTTTAGTTAATGAAAGATTGAATCCTTGGGAGACCTTTTAATTTAAGTCCAATGTACTTAATAGAAAGAGATTATTCTATGATTAAGTTTGTTGGTTTAGGAGAAATTTCAAAAAAATAATTTGAAATTATAGTCTTTGGAATAATATATCATATCTAGTGATAAATATTTCTTATAGGTCACTTTAGTGTTTATATTTGTTATTTTTTCCTATTCAAATGTGTGGTTGAGCAAGCTAAAAAAAATTATGAGGCCTTCATGGTTTAGTGCATGTTTTGTCCAAAAGGTTGGAAATAATTTGGTGTAATAACATTGAGCCTAAGAAGCATTTTCTAAAGTGGATATTTTTTATTAAAAATTAAGTGTGGGCATTACCATTTTAAGTTAGGATTCTAAATCTTGTTTAGTATTATGGACATGTTTGGTGTAATTTTTTAGTGTCCCTGAGCTAAAATTTTATAAAATTGCTTTCATTTTTTTTGGAATAGAAGTGCAAATACGAAGTCAATTGGTTTGATATTTTATTTGGAAAAAAAAACTAGTTCTTCACATTTCAAAAATTACTTTGACAAATTTTCTATTGACCTTTAAATATATGACAATCAAGTCATTTCTATTTAAAATTCTATGTTACACAGTCTTAAATATGATCTTTTATAAAATTTATTTAAAAATAAAAAAAATCATAATAAACAACATTTCTCTTCATTTAAATAAATAATCAAATACAATAACATTACTAAATATAAATAATAATTAATAAAAATTATTAAATATAAATTATATATTCTCCTAATAAAAATCATTAACAAATATTAAATATAAATAATAATAATTATAAAACATTAAAATTACAATTTTAAGATAAATTTTTTTAATAAAAAAATAATTAATTAATTTATACCACTAAAATTTTAAAAAAAATTACATTTCTATTTTCTACACTCATATTTGTAAAGGGAGTTTGTTCATATAAAAATCTGTACTCGCCCGGCGCCCCAATCTATGCAATAAAATTAAAACTCTATTAGAGAATTGGGGTGAGTGGAGATTTCCTTCAAACGGTGGAAACGGTAACCGCAAATGGCTATGAGAACGGGAACGGCTTTTTTGAACTGCAACGTGGAATACTGTAAGAACGGAAACTTGCAAAGACTGAGGTTGAAAAAGCATTGATGAAATGGACAAGGGCGGGTTAAGATGGCCCCAACTGTGTACCTGACCACCTAACCAGTCATGCTTAGAGTGTGCCCGTTAAGCCCGGCCCCTAAGTACGCGCAATTAAAAGCCACAAAGGGCATGCACAACCTTAAAAAATAGCTATATATGTGTTTGCAATTAGCTTGTGTGAAGAATGATGATGCAAATCGCGCCAATCTTCACACACAGCCTATAGATCACAACAAATTTCAGCTATTTTGCTACCCCAAATCGTGGCCAAAGAGACTCCAATCACCGCTGATAAAGAGCAGATGAAGAAATCGGCCTTCCAAAGGATGAAAACGGCTGGCGAGCAAACTTGTGCCCCATCTAAGGGTTGCACACGCCTCTGCTCCTCAGAAAATCGTGTCTCCAAAGCTTGGCCACATGTCCTTCCCACACAATCACTGATTATCAACACCCTCCCAGCTTTCGGCTTTGAATGGAACAGCTTGAAACAATCGGCTAGAGATGTGAGGCGGCACTGGAGGTGAAAGGAATATGGTGTGTCTGAAAATGAGATTTAATGCCTCTCAAAAACCAAAAGCGCCTTTCAACAGGTGATTCACCTTCTAATGCTCTCTCTGTGTGAGCCAAGTCAAGACGTGAGCAGAGATTTCAACGCTAAGCAGAGAAAAATGGAGTCGTGGGGAATGAAAGCTTCACGGGCTCTGTATGGCAGGCCACGTGAATGGAAGTTCGCCGCCTCCTATGATAAGTGTGGCCAAAGAATAGAAGGCTGGCAGTCAAATACCACAACCCAATTGTGTGCTATCAACCTTCAAATTGTCGCCTTTCCCATCTTAATTGCTCTGTACAATCAACCTCCAGATCCGATTCAAACAAACGAACACCTTTAGAGAGGAGATTCGTGGACTCCTGAATTGAAACGCCGCCACACCGATATGATAACCCGATTCAATTCTTCCTGACAATTCTGATCTAGGAGACGAAATGATAAGCACGAGTAAATAATGATAGTTCACCTTCAGCCTGCAAATATCTCCACTTAAAGCTTTGATACCATATTAGATTTTAGGAAGATCTAGAAGATAGAAAACAAGCATAAAGCTGTAAAACCTCATAATAGATTGAATGTAAAGAGCTATCTAAATAGGAAATAACAAGAGATCAAGATCCACAAAATGTCGAAATCAAGATCAAGATCTACATGAAGTGAATAGAAGTGAGTTGTGAACTCAGCTAACATGACATCTAACTAGAACACGTAACTAAGCTTAAGTAAGCCAGATGTAATGCTAAGTGTACACCAACACCAACGAATCCATTTTATGCATATATGAAAATTTTCTTACATAATAATGATTTATTTATATTTAATTTCATGCATTTTATGATGTGAAATCTATAGTGAAAATGTAGGAAAGATTATATGTTCTATCTATTGTTGCGTAATGGATCTTGATTGGTGAAGATAATCATCATATAAAGCTAAAGCATTGAAGCCAATGTATATTGCAATTTACAGTTCGCATTTAACCATCTTCATTTATGTTTTGAAACTTCTTCAAATGGTTGAAATATTGAGGAAGGGAAAATCTCGAACTGGCATAGATCGTTGAGGAAAATGAAACACCGTGGTTGCAGGATAGTCATGAAATGATTTTTTTCCAAAGGCTTAAGTTGAGGAATGGAGATCTCTTCATTGACGCAATATTATATGATATGAATTCATTTTATTACCTTCTATCTTTGCTAGTTATAATCCTACATGCTGCTCAACTTAAGCATTATTTTATGACTTGTCATTTGGATTTGTCTTTTATATCAGTGAGTTTTTTTTGTCTTGATTTAGCTTTCACTGGTTTAACTTGTTGCACTTCGTTGAGTTTTGCATTTTCTTCCTTTTATTAAGTGTTTATAGAGCACAACATTAATTTATTTTGAATTGGATTGATAAAAAATTATTATTGAATGATTTCTAACAATGATTAATTTTCTTTGTAGCTTACATTGTGTAGATGAGATTTGAAGTTTCCTATAATTTTTTTAAGATTTATTTTTTCTAATTTTCTATCACAATAAATATATTGCAGGTGTAATGGGAAAGAAGAGAAAAAAAGGGGATATGACAAGAACGGCCAGAAGAGTTGGTGTTGATAGATTTTAGCAAATTTCTTAAAGTATATTATTTATTTTTTGAATGTGTAGAATACTTTTGTGTCATCATTATAGAGAAAGAAAGAAAAAATTTAGAGGAAAAAAAAGGTAACAAGAGATAGCTATTTTTTAGTTTTAAATATCTCTTCTTGATATTTCTTGTAATGTTTAAAGACAAAACATAATATAATGAATGTTTATACTAGCTACAACCAATGTTTCATCTCTTGTTAGGCTTTTAGTTAAATAGTGTATGTGGTTGATTGTTGTTTTCACAAGTTTGTTGTCTTTTTATATTTTTGAATGCTTTTTTGATATTTTGTGTAATCTTTTGTTAATTGTAAACAACAATTTATGCAAACATTCTTAAACATCCTTTCTTGAATTATTTCTAACAATTAACAATTGAAATAGTTAGAGTTTCTAAAATTTAGAAAATCAAATATAAAAATATATTCTAAATTTACTATTTCATATATAAGTAAGTTAGTAGACATATGATTTTCACATAAAAAGAAAGAAAAGATATTAAAAAATATATTAACTTACTACACATAAAAAGAAGTTTCTAAAAACTAAAAACTAAGTATGATAGAAATTTCCTAAATGTACTATTGCATATAAAAGTAAGTTTCTAAATTAACATAGTTAAAACTAAAAAATATTTAAAATCTTACTCTTTGATGTCATTGTAAAATATTTTTTTCAACAATAAAATAGAAATAAAATTATAAGGGAATAAAAAACATTTGTTCTTTTTCAAAATTCTAAATTAATGTATTTAAATTAGAAAATTAAAAAAAAAAAATATTATAAACTTACTATTACACATTAAAAAAATCAATATTTCTCTTTACTAAAGATTTTATTGTCCAAATATATAGAAACTTAAATATATAGTCTAATATAAAGGTTTTTCATAATAAATGCACATCTAAAAATCAATTTTAAATTATAAATTTAAATACAAAGAAAACATAATAAATTTATTATTACACATAATTTTTTAAAATATATTTAAAACTAGCATATCTATCTTTAAAAAACTAATGTAATTAAGAATTACATTTACACATAACTTGATTATATCATTTAAAAATAATTTATATAATATTATTATTTAAAATTGGGTTATGATTATGATTTAATTAGGGTTAGGGTTCAATTAGGGATAGGGTGAGGGTTAGGATAGGAATCAACTAGGATTAGGATTGAATTAGAGATAGGGTTAGGATTAGGGATCAACTAGAACTAGGGTTCAACTAGGGTTAGTGTTCATAAGGGTTCAATTAGAGTTCAATTAGGATTAACGTTATGATAGGATTAGGGTTTAATTAGAGTTGGGGTTAAGATTAAGGCTAGGGTTATAGGAAAAAGCTTGGGTTAAAAGTTAGGGCCAGGGTTGTGATTAGGGTTATGAGTCAATTGGGATTAGGATTAAGGTTCAATTAAGGCAAGACACAATTATAATTAGGGTTACTTGGTTAATGTTAGGTTGGTGTAAGGGTTCAACTAGAGTTAGGTTTTAATTAGGGTTAGAGTTAGAGTCCATTTAGTACTATAATTAGAATTAGGATTGTAGTTAGAATTATGGTTGGGGTTGGAATTAAAATTAGGGTTACAATTTTAGGGTTATGGTTAGAATTACAATAAGGGTTAAGGTAACAATTCAATCAGGGTTGGGGTTAGGTTTAGGGTTAGGTTTAAGGTTTAGATTATAACTCAATTAGGATTAGGGATAGGGTTAGGGTTCAATTGGTGTTCAATTATGATTATGATACTACAATAAAATTTTGGGTTAGGGTTAAAGTGGAGTTAAAATTCAATCAAAGGCTTAGGGTTATAGAGTAAGAGTTAACATTCAATGAAGAAAGGTTACAATTAGGGTTTATATTCAATTGGGGTTAGGGTTCAACTAGGGTTAAAGTTAGGTTATGGTTAGGGTACAATTATGGTTGGGGTTAAGATTTAATTAGGGTTACAATAAGAATTGAGGTTACCATTAGAAATAAAATTATGAATAGGGTTAGAATTATAATTAGGATTATAGCTAGGATTAGTGTTAGAAGTAGGATAAGGGTTAGGATTATAATTACAATTGAAGTTAGAATTAAACCCTAACCTTAAACCTAGCCCAATCCCTAATCCTAACCATAACCCTAACTTTAATTCTAACTCTAATTTTTACCTAACACTAACCCTAATTGTAATGGTAGCCTTAACCCTAATGCTAATTGAATCATAATCATAATTAACAGTAAATCTAACTCTAATTCTATATCTAACCATAAACATTATCCTAATTATAAAGCTAACACTAATATTAATGAGAAAAAATGATGAAAATAGGCACCTCAAGAAGGATAACTCTTGACGTATTTTATATATATATTAATATTTAATATATGTATGCTAGTACAATTTGTAGTGGGAGGGTGCTGCCACAATAATGGGTTACACTTTTTGGGACATCCTGATTTTTGCTGAAATCACATATTTTTAGAAAATATAATTATTTAAGCTTTAAAAAGGTTTCACTTTTAGGGTTTTAATTGAAGATAGTTTGATCAAACCCACTTATATCAAACCCCCTTGGATAGAAAGCCACTAGTTTTAAACCATACCTATAATGGAGTCTTCTCTACGCCTATCAAAATGTTGATAAAAAACCACTTTTGATTTACCTTTTAGGGGATCAAATTAATTAATTTAAAATTATTTTTTTGTAAACATGTAGTCCTTATTATAAGCTTCCCAAAAAGTATAATTTTAAATTATTTCTTGTGAATGTAGGTTTTTCAATGAACATCGAGGTCTTTATTTCACACATACGAAAAAATAAGAAAATACAAAAAAAAAATTCTTAAAAATCCATGTACACTAGCTATTGATGTCCTTATTCCAACTAAAAAAGAATAAGTTAATTCAAATGAATACAAAAAAATTTATACAGCTGAAAGTATAATATATCCAAATTATAATTACTCTGAATTAGAAAATTAATTAAAAAATATATATGCAACAAAAAATTATGAAAAAATATCCATCCCCTAGATAATGGTGTGAAGACATTGTATTTAAAAAATTAGAATTGTATGTTTTCTATAAAAAAAGTTATGCAGTTGAAAGTAAGCATCAACTTTTGAAAATGATGTTTAGTAAAAAAAATAAGTTAATAAAAACTACATAAAATAATTCACAATTTTTTTTAAATTTTTTTAAAAAATATAAATAGATTCTCAACACAAAATATCACAAATCACTAGTTTTCTTCATCTTCAAATTCTTAATGGTTTAGCTTCTATAGGCGTACGAAAGTGAAGATCTGGTGAAAAATGTTGATTTCAATGTCAAGTTTGACCAAAAAGTGTAACCCATTATTGTGGGATCACCTGGGATTATCAAGATGCCCTATTTTAAAGAGAACCATTTTACAAAGCCATGTAGCACAATTATAAGGCTTTGTGAAATAATATAGGTATCTTTTAATGGGGCTTAGAAAAAGTTTTCTAATCATCCACAAGGGACTCCATCTAATGGTCTATGGGGTTTGAGACTTGCCTTTAGCGTTTGTGTTTCTAAATGCCAATTCTCAATCATGTGACTCCCCTACAACTATCTAAGGTCATTCCCACTCAAAAGAGCATGCAATATTTAAGTCTCAACCACTAAAATCAAAGACTTTCCTCATAAATCTACCTACCATTCATGACCATTTAATTATCTACAAAATATTCATCTACAACCAAAATAGATTCACCTAGCTAAAAATGGCATCCATGAGTGGTGGAATTCATTTCCATAGGTACCCATACACTCTATTTAAGAACTATATTAATTAATCATCAAAATATTTAAGGTGCTAAATTGAAAAAGTGGTAAAATTTACCTACAGATCTTGTACATCTTGTCATCAACTAGTAACTTCTTAACAAGATTTAGAGGGAAGGTCTAATGAAGAGTCACAATTTTTTATACATAGTGGCATGTGTTTCATTATAAGTTTAGAACCTATTTTATATAGCTCGGATATTGAGCCTAATGCACACACATACATATATAAATTGGGTGATCCCACAAAATTTGTTTACAATTCTGTTGAGGAAACAAAATTGTAAAAAATGCCCCCATGAAGAAAAATTTGGGTTTTGGGGGATTCAAATGAACTTAGGGTCCGAATGAACCCAAAGAGGGTTGTTGAAACACCCCTTCGAGCGAACCCTATTAAATGATGGGTCCCTCATTTTTCACTTTTTCCAAAATAAAAACAAAGAGAAATTTTGAAAAAGAGGGGTTCACTCAAACCTCCCTTCGAGTGAACCCCCATTTGTTCGAAAGGTCAAGGGGGTTTGATCGAAAAGGGATTCAAGCAAACCTCCCTTTTTCCTCCTTCTCCCTCTCTTGCACCAAATTTCTACAAAAATTTTCCCTTCGAAGCTCGAATTGAGCATGAAAATGGAGGAGACTTCACAGACCCAACTGGATGATGGTAGTCCTTGGAAGGAGCTATCCATCAAATATAATTTTAATATATGTTTTGGTTTTATTATGTATTTTATTTTTTAGTTTGATTAAACATAGGTTATTCACCAAAAATCAAGTTCTTTGTTCTGCATATGTGGAAAAATGGCAGATTATCATTTTTTTTTTAAAATATCAGTGCACTAGATATTGATGTCCTTGATTTAACAAAAAAATAAAATTGATGCATACAAAAAAGTTATGCTTTAGCAAGTGAATCATGTCTAAATTGTAAACAGTTTGACTTTGACACTTAATTAAGAAAAAAAAATCAATGATATGCTATGTAACTAATTCCATGCACTAGATATTGTAGCTATGAATCTAAATTCGAAAAAAATAGAATTTTATCCTTCATAGAAAAAAAGTTATGCATTAGCCAGTGACGTCACTCTTTAAAAATGGTGTTTAGTGTTAAAAACTATTTTTTGAAGGAGATGGAAAAAGAAGTGAAATCTGATTCCAAAAAATTTGAAAAAAATATATTTAGAATCTACAGACAAAATGTCACAAATCACTAGTTTGCATCATCTTCAAATTCCACACGGTTTAACCGCTATAGGTGCCTGAAAGTGAAGATTTAGTTCAATTTCTAGTTTGGCCAAAAATTGTAAACTAGTATTGTGGGATCACCCAATTATTCTCAGTCATTTTGTATTTGAAATAGAGGAACCTCTACATTTATGTCCAACAACAACATATTGAAGTATTAATCTATGAGGTTTCTACTTTTGAAGTTTTGGCTCAATATTATATTCATAGTATCGCGATTTCTATCTGTTTGATACTTTCTTAACTTGTTGTTAGTTATAATGCTACAAGTTGTGAAGCTCTATTAGGGTGCATAGGGAAAGTTGTTATAGCTTATGGCCTTTTAATTTATTTTTCTCTCTCAACATTTCTTCCATTTTTCCTTTATACAAATTAGTTATAAGATAAAATAGATAAGGATTTGGCCTTGTAATCATGGAGACTAATTTATTAGTTGCATCTCGAACCTACAAATATTTTGATTGTTGTTCATCTCATGTAACACATTTTGAATTAGAACTAAAAATGTTTCCATCTATCAAAACATAATCGTTATTCTCTATCATATTCTCTCTTTTCTTTTAATTGTATTAGCTTAGTTATCCTTATTATTCTCATCTACTTGTAGCTAATGAATAATTTACAGCACTAGGAGCTCAATAGAGGTAGGCAGTTTTATTTATTTCTCATAAACTAATGTGTAAGGAGAGGTTACTATAGCCTATTTAGGAATTATCTTTTTTGTCAAGGGATCATTCTTTAAATGTTACATGACTTGAATAGCCATTTAAAAATTGCTAATGAGAACTTGAAACTTAGGAAAATCCCCACTTGATATGGATCTTTACAACTAAATGTTGTTTTTCTAACATGGGAGATTTTTTCACATGCAAAATAACCTAAAAAATGCATTTGAATCCTCTTTTGAATGATCTTCATTTAAAAATTACTATCAAGCTTTGTCACACTCCAAAATGGTTGAGGAATGGGATTTGTTATAAGAAATTAGATATGTGCTAATTTGGTATAATGGTTGACTATTTCTACGTCCCTATAAAAATTTCCATATATGTTTCTCTTGAATCCCTGAGATAATGTTGCATGGAATACTATCAAAAGGTTTTGCCAAAAAATCTATGAAAAAACCACGAGTGGCTCCACTATTGATGATGATTTTCTTTGGTGTTGAATATTTTCCCTAGTTCAATTACTAATAGTGATAAACAAGTGATTAATAGAAAATGACTCAATGCAATGAGGAAAACTACACACTTGAACTTAAATTGTTTTACCATTTCAACTTGAAAATTCCACCCACCACCACTTAAAGTACACATGCATATGCACGAACTGGACCCACTTTTAGCTTGTGTCATGATATCGAGGCTTCACCCTATGAAATTCTTGGTACCATGCCTTAAAACCTTACACATTATTATATTAAAGACATGGAGTTAGATCAAATTATGTATACTTCTTCCAAGACTCCAAAGGATTCCAAAAAACTTACTAGTGCATGAAAGATAATAAAAATATTAAGGTAAAAGAGAGTTATTCCTAGAAATTAGTAAGAACACTAAGGTAAAAAGATATTTTTCCAATGTAGTAAAAAACATCTATAGTGCTTTTAAACTACTCCAACAAGACTCAATAGAACTTAAATCTCTCCTCCTTTAGTTACAATCACACTCATAGGCAAGTGAAACTACCAACCAAAAGCATCCCAAAATGGGGAGATCTTAGGGATTTACCCATATCAACCCTAAATTCTAGTGTAGTTTCATTCACTATAAATATAAATTACATTAATTAATGTGTAGGTAAGACTGGCTGGACATGTTTATAACTAACTTCTTCTTGTTTTAATTTTTAATTTTTTTAAGTCTCATCTTTCAAATGTTTTCCCCACCAAATTCTAAATAAAATTAAATATAGGCATTCAATATATTCCCAAATATTATTGATGACACCTAACTCAATTGTGAAAACACATATTCAAAGAATATAGATAAAGAAAAGCATGTACACATATAGCATAAAATCATATCATTACTACCTATATCTTTGCTTCCTTTATTTCCCAATCCTCACTACAAGGTCCTTTTATGGTTATGTTTAAAATAAAAAAATATAGTTGGTATCTTTATAAGTGTTATTAACTAATTAGATAGATAATTTTAGTTCCTTATCTATATACTTTTCAATAACTTCAATCACCTTTTCTTCTATTGTTGATTCAAGTCCAACTATCTCAACTACTAGACCTACATGAATCAAACCTGAACATGAGATTTAAGTTTCTTTAATAAATTTTGGACAATCTATCTCCTTCCACCCACCCTAGGTTTGAACCTCCTTAGCAATGATCAACCATCATGTTGACCAATAAACTCATTTATCTTGCCTAGATAAATTAAGATGAAATTTTACAAACATAAGAACCAATGACCAATGATTGAATAAACAATAATAAAAAATAGATGACAACATCACAAAATTATATAGATGAGACAAAACCAATTTCTAACCATGAACCTAAGAAAGAAGATGATAAAAATCTATTACTTACTCAATCATGACAAAGATCATAAACAATGTCTTGAATATCACAAGAATAAATTAAACAACCAGTTTGCATACACGTCTAATCTTTATCGTATATGCTACACTAATGTAAAAAAATTGTTCCCTATGATAATCTCCATTGTCGAGGAAAAAAACTCACAAAAAACCAAAAGAGTTGAACAATAAATTAGTCTAAGATGGTTTATGTGTAAAATCAATATCAAATGAATCAAATACAAATAGAAGTATCAAAAGTAAACATCCAAATAACAATTATTGCTAACAAACAATTATGAATTGAATATTTTTAGTGTTGGCCATCCTTAAAGAAAAAATCCACTTTTCTTTCCTTTGTGAGGTATGTCCTCCCTCCTTGTTTGACACAATTGGATGGAAATATTTTAGAAATTTCAAGAAATATTTTGGCTTCATAAATAATGTAATATGAAGAATTGAAAGGTTCGTCTTAGAAATAATAAACTCTTTTGTATCAAAGAACCTCTCTTCCCTCTAGATATTCACAAATCAAGACAATAACATCTTAAATATTAGGCCCCTTCTAAAACCTCCCCAAGATACTATTTTAAAACTTCTTAGAAAATTGATAGATCTTTGCTTAGACAGACTCCTACTTGTGATATTGTAAAGATAAACTTTGATGGTGACTCAAGAGGTAACCCAAAGCTATTAGGAGTGAGTTGTATGAGGGATGATAAAGGCTCTCTCATCATTACTAAAGCACGAAAACTCCCTCTTGAAGCCAATAGTGAAGTGAAATATTACACCTTACTTTACATATTAAACATGGCCAAAGAAATGAACCTTCATAAAATCAGTTTGGAAGGGGACTCCAATTTCATCATAGAGGACATAAAGCATATAAAAGTTAACTATTGGAAATTGAAATAAATCTTCAACTCTATATGAAAAATGTCGGATAACTTCTCTCATTTTAAAAGTACAATTGCTATTGTGAAGCAAATAAGGTGGAAAATAATTTAGCCATCAACCAAAAGGAAGAGATCACAATATTTCAATTTTCCTTGTTGGAAAATTTATTATTCCTCCAAAAGTTCATCATCAATGAATAAAGATTGCTCGAAATATTTCACATCAATATTTTTAAATTAAAAGTAAATGCTTATAATTTCTCAAAGTGGACAAAAACTCTCAAAATAAGATTTCCTCTATCCCTTTAAGATCCATAGTAGGAGATCCAACATCAAAAGGAGTTTGAAGATAACTTAGGGTTGCAGTTCTTGGTCCCTTAGACTACTTGGTCTCATGGACATCATTAAAATATTTCTTTCTTTCATTTGTTCATAGTTTATACCACCTTAGTGTAATTTCAAGATGAAAGAAACCAAAATTTAGCATCAAATCTATCATGAACACCACCTTTCTATTTTCATAGTGCCCTTCCCTTGTGGAACATTAATAAGGAATTTATTTCCATAAGAAGGGCATCAAGTTGGATTTTTACTATTAATATCTTTCAATAATCAATCCATTTCATCCTACATTTTTTGTTGTTGTCCCAAAAATGCTTCAAGTCTAGAAGAATAAGAGATTTCTCCTTCAACCCCCAAAATGGGAAGCCCGTGAATTTCAACCTATACGATATTGTGAAGTTGTCTCTGGTTTTTCCCTTTAATTGCTTCATAGTTGAGGTATCCATTCACATTGTAATAGGTGAGGAATTTCTTCTTGTCATCCGTTAGGTCTTTTTTTTAATTTTGAGGTAACATCTATTTTCATGTTTCAAACTATGGACATTGTCTAAGATGCCAATTTTCCTAGGTTTCTGGCATTTGACTATATTTGAGACTACTTATTATCTACAAAAAAATTATGCTTGGCCCTTGAAGATTATATTGGTTTCATGGATTTTCTCCTATAGGTGGCATTTTCTCTCCTTCCAAAATTGTAAACAAGTCAACAATTAGGTGTATCTATTAGGCCTTGTAGATGCGTCTTTACAAAGATTTCTCCCTAGTGCTAAAATATGCTCTTCAACCTCATTTTGCTCAAATTGAATCAAGGTCTTGGAAATAAAATTCAAGGCACTCTTCAAAGCACTTTGTCTTTTGTATTGGCATGTGCTTGGAAGATTTGTTCTTACCATCAATGCCCCTATTGTTCCTATTTCTACCACACCTACCATTGTTGTGGTCAACTTGCCTCCACATCCTCTAGTCATCCACAACTCCTCCAAAGATAATAATTAAGTTATCTTTTTTGTATGCCAATATCTACAGTTTGTTAGTTAGAAGTTTATCTAGCAATTTTTTGGACTTTTTAGTTTAATAATTCATCCCTTTTTGGCACTCAATGAGCTTGCCATAAATCATACTTCTTCTAAAAATAGTACTATATATAGATGGTCCTTTTATCAAAAAAACATTCAATTGTCACAAATCATATCTACACATAAAATAATAACATTTCTAATCATTTATAAAAGTCACTTAAAATGTAGATGCATCAAATCTTAATTGTTCTCCTAGGTCATTTTAAATTACTATAGGATAAAATATCAAATACTGAATTATCCTAAAATGAGTATTACAAATTACAAGATGGATGCACACCAAATTAAATAAGAATGGACATGTAAATTAAATATTTTCATGCTCAAAGGATACTAATCTATGTAAATTAACACAATTTCTTTAATTCTTGTTGCAAAGAGTGCTCCATCAAAACCTACAAAACAAAGAAAAATATGCAATGAATAGTGTTTATCACACAATGTAAGATAAACATGAATTAAAACTTGCTTGAGAAGGTCCTATCTTTGAAAATAAATGTAAAAGTAGAAGAGAGAAGGTTAAGAGATTTCTTTTGTTATGAAAAGAGAAATATTTGACTATATGGATGAAGATAGATTCTATTGATGGCTCAATACAAATACTTCACTTAAGTATATATGATGTGTGGAAGATCTCCATCTTAGTGCATATCTGATTTAACTCTACATATAGAATAATACACTATTTATATAAACATGACAATTAAAGTTTGTTTGGTATCAAAAAGTGATCTTAACTATCATAGTTGTATCACAATAATTAAACTCATTTGGAAGATGTCAATAGTATGTACCCCCTCCATTTGGTTATGTACATAAGATGCAAAAAAGTAGAAGAAATATAATATATATATGTATGATAAATAACGTAAATAGAAAAATATCATGTGATAAGCATGTAGACATGCAAGCTAGGGATAATCATCAAGGAATATGTAAAAGGTTGCACCTAATATAGGAAAATGATAAGATATGAATAACCATAAATGATATATAAGAAAAATGTAAGCACATAGGTTAGAGATAAGCATAAAGATATGTGTGTAAGGTGGCTCGTAATATAGGAAAATGATAAAATCATGATGGCCTTAAAAGCTAGATAAGGAACATTTTGGTACAAATAGGACACAAAATATGAGATGGGTCATAACATGGATATAAATATGTGGGTGTGAAAAGGTCATAAACTGCAAGTATAGGATATAGACAAGATAAATATCATAGACATAAATATGTGATAATCATCACAAGCATAGAAATAAAACATGATAATATTGGAAAAAGGTTGTCATTGATGTCAAAGGTGCTAGTCTATTCTATCATTATTGTTAGGGTATCCAGAAGGATGATGTCCAGAATGTTGTTTGTGCATTTGTGTTCCCAAAATTTATTAACAAGTTATAGTATCAGTTGGAGTATGATTGTAATATCATCTTATATCCTTTTCTATTGGTGGATGTGATTCAAAAGTGTGATCCAGAATGATCCAAAAAGTTTGTATGTTTATATTGGTAAGATGATATGATCTATATTACTTCTCAATTGTGTGTTATGGCCTATGATTTGAATGGAGAGTATGTCTACACATGTTTTCATCATGATCTAGAGTTTTCAGAGCTGGTGTGTAGTGGAAAGTCTGTTTGTAAGTGATAGAAGGCTCACTATGCAAGGTTATTAGGTGGTTCGTTGTTCCAGATTGTTGTGATAGTGGTTTGTAGCGTGTGTTGATTGAAGATAGCATGTGGATGATCATTGGGACTAGATAGGTCCTCATTGGTAAATTCAAGGTGTGTTCCTTCTTGTGGTGTAGCATGTGGGCTATTGGACTTGGACTATTTCATGTTTGATTAAGGGTTATGTTTTGGTTGACTTGCAGATGCAATAATATTTATTGTAGTCTGACATATGAATGATTGTAATTATAATGCATATATATAGTTGTCTAGGATATGTCCTAAGTAGGTGTAGTAGAAGGAACCTTATGTGATTAGGGTTTTAATGTGAATATTAGAGTGATGTAATGTGAGTTTCATTCCAATCATTGTACGCTATTATTAGAAGATCATATGCACTTTGTGGAAGAGCTTTGATGTTGCTCAGATTAGAAGAGAGCTGAGTATTCAAACTTGAAGGTCAATAATTCTTATTCTATATTCTAGTGAGATTGGTGTCTCACCATCTGAGTTGGTTCTTAGATCTTGGTTTAGGGGATTGGTGTCTCTTGTAAGTTGGTGCCTGCAAATGCAATTGGGGATTGGTGTCTTCAGTGGTTTGGTGCTTACTTCATATTGTAAATTACTTATTATATTCCTTCTTTGTGAGGCTAAAAATTTGGGTAGTAGATCTAAGCAGCTTTTCTCACTATGGTTTTTCCCATCTTGGGTTTCCACATATATCTAGTGTTCATGGTATGGATGTGTATGTTCTTTTTGTTGCTTAATTGTTGCATCATTAAGAATATTTGTTAAGAGCCGCATTGATGTTTTAAGGTTCATTCTTGAAGTTTAAATTTAGTTGAAATTAGAATATATTGATTCACCCAAGCCACTCTTAGTATATTGTGTGCCCTTCAGATAATAGTCATGTGGTATGTATGTAACATGTAAACATGAGCAACAACCTATCATGTCCTTTGACTTGCTAAAGAGGTGGGGGTGACTAAGCTCTGGTTAGAAGGGGACTCACTCAATATTATAAATTGTGTCCTTAAGGTTGTTTTGTTGTCATGGTCTATTGTGCATTTAATTGATGATGCCCTCTCCATCATAAGATCCTTTGGCGATATAAAAATATCACATGTTTTTCGAGATGCTAATTCTCTTGTTGATGGATTCGCCAATTTGGGGGTTGTGTCACATAATCATTTGTATTCTTATGATGCCATTCCTTTTAATTTGTAGAGTGTTTCTAATCATGACCAGTTGTTTTGTCATGGTAGTGGATAGATTGGGAGATAAGTTATTTTATTCACTCTCCCCTTGGTTTATGAACTTTGAGTTCAGAGCTTATTTGATTAATTATTGTAAATCTTGTGAAAACAAGATCATGTATTGTTGGGATTTAATTGTTGGTTGTACTAGTGTCAGGCTAACATGGTTTATAGGTGTTATTTGGATTTGTTTCTGGATTGTTTGTTTAACTCTTTCTGCTCATAGGAACAAAGTGAAGGTTGTAAGTAGGCTATTTCAGGTGGCCATGGGAGGTGATCATTGCAGAGTCGAGTCGATTTCCTGTGAATAATTCATTAGGAATGAGATTGTCTGGGAGTATCTGGAGAAAGGTGGTGTTTTCTCCTACTTGCTCAAACTCCATGGGTTGCATTTAGAGGTGATTGGGGCCTTTGTGAATGGCTGGAACAATAGAATACTGTGATACCAAGGTGTGGAGGTGAATATCGTGTTGAGGAGTTCATTGTCGAGATAACTGGTTTATCAACAAAGGGCAAGAAGTTTCATAGGGATCGTGTTGCTTCAAAGACTACCTTAGAAAAAAGTTCAAAGGCAAGGAAAGGGTGAGGCTTAGGGGTGTGGGAACCATTGGGTATGATCGAAAGTCTATCAAACTACTGTGGAGATATGTGGCACTGGCTATAATGAAGTTCTTCACGCTTGAAGGCAAGTACTCGGTTATATGTGGCTACCACTTTATGTTGCTTAATCACTTTAGACACAACAATTTGGTGTTATTCCACTATTACTTGCTTGTTTCTATGGAAACTAGTATTGATTACCATAAGAAGAATCCTAGTAAGGTGATTCTCCATGAGGGTCTCATGAAACTTATTATTGATCACATTAAGTTGAATTTTTACCTCAGATTCCTAAGCTTTCTTCTTCTCACAAAAAGAGGGGCATTATACCTGGTTATGATACTAGTGAGTCGATGGATAAATGGGATGGTGACTATGAGGAGGAAAACTCTAATGATGCTAATTCATTGGATGATGAGGGGAAATTAGAGAATGATTAAGAGGATTTTAAGTCCTAGTCGAAGGGTTATAAGGATGACATTGAAATGAAGGAGGTTGTTGCTCCTTTTGGTAATAAGAGTTTGAAGGGGAAGAAAAGGGGCTCTAAGAAGGAGAAGTGTGGTCTTAATCCGAGGGAGGATCAGATGAAAAGGGAGAAGGACGATGGGATGAAAGGTGTGGAGGAGTCCCTTGCTCCTTCTCTCAAGGGGATCAGGAGAATGTTCAGGAGGGAAACGAGAAGGATTTGGTAGAAAATACCCTGGATGGCGAGGGTTTTGTGAATGTTGGGGAGGCTCCTCTTAGGCATGGTGATTTGGAGTCCCCTGTTTGCAAGGGCAATGAGCAGGTCAAGCAAGTTGATGATAAGAAAGGGCTCCTTGAAATTTTGGTGAAGACGATCGAAATTCTTGAGAATCATTAGGTAAAAGTTGAGGTTATTGATTTGGAGGACTCTCTTGTTGAGGAGGAATTGGACGGCAAAGGTGGGGATCGAAAGGACCTCCATGAGAATGTTGCTCTTCCTACTGTTGCTTAGGTGAATTGGGATGAGATCGATATGGATCTCTTTAGTAGAATGACAGAGGATGAAACTAGAAACCTCTTTTCTCTTGCTAAATGGCTTTTTTCGGAGGTGAAGGACCTAAATACTAGAGTGGAAGAGTGGTAGGATGTTTGTGTGGCTCTGGTGAATTGTAATAAAAAAAGAGTGTTCATTGAAAGACAAGGTCAAAATGATGAATGTGGTCCTTGATAAGGTAGTTGTGGATGCCAAAAAACTTAGCAATAATCATGAGGCGAGGCTAGCAACTCTTGAAAATGTTGTTCATAGGGTTAATGAGGAGCAATTTGTGGCTTTGGAGGATAGAGTAAACAAGATCAAGAATGACTTGTAGGTCGTGGTGAAAATTAACAACCAGTCCCTGAAGCCTAGTGTGTAGGGCTTGTCTTTGTTGAATGAGAAAGCAATCAATTGGACTAGTAAGAACCTGGACCTTGGTGAGCATGAGGAGGCTATAGCTGAGATTATCCTAATGAACCTGGAGGAGAAAGAAGAAAAAGAAGAGGGCAACAATTTCAGTCTAGAAACTTGAGGAAGTGGTAGAGATGCATGACAAGGTCATCTCTAGTAATCTAGATGCGACTAAGGTTCTTGATAATATGCTTTAGTTAGTGTTTGTTCAACCTTTTACATTGATATTTTGCTATAGGTTTTGCTATCATTTTGTCTGGTGTTATTCTTTGACAATGTTTTTGGCTTTTTAGAGTTGTTGGTGTTAGTGTTTATTTCTCTTTTTCAGTTTCCTCTCGTTGTATAGGGTTTCAGGGCCCCTTCAAAACATGCTTTTCCATATCAAAAACATGTAAACATGAGAAGAATATAAGATCATCATAAAACATGAGAAAAGAATCATATAAGGCGTGTAAGCAAGCATCAAAAGGAGACAAGGAATCATAGGCAAACATAAAAACTAAACATGACAAATAAGCAATTATATGAGGGATGTAGAGAAGATGTCCTTGAGTGAGAAACAAAGCATAAATAATAATATGTGTATAGTCACAAAATTGCACCCCTTGCAATTTCACATACACTCTTGTATCCACTTTAGTGTCCACTCCCTTAGAACTTGTGAAGGCTCATTTTAGCCATTGCATTAGCCTTTTTCCCTTCTTAGGATGCTCCATCACCCCTTTTTAGCACCTACCCTTGTGAGTTTGCTTTGTGTCAAACTTTGTGCCTTTCCTGTTCACTTCGTTTTATAGTGTGACACGTCCAAATGACTATTTCCATGCATGTTTACCACTTGTCACCTCCTTTGGTCGGTGGTAACAGCTCAAGATGCTTTGTAACCACCCAGGAAGCTTCTTTCTATTGCTCTTCTCTCTTTTAATGCTATCTTTTCAATCTTATTATTTCTTCCAAGTTCTTCTATCTTCACTCTAGCTGCTTTCTAGCCTTAGCTCTTGCATTCCTCTCTTTCTATCTTGCTTGCACAGGTCCATATAGCTTGCTACAACATAACCTTCAAGTTCTCTTAGGAACACTCTTTGCACCTCTCTTGGCACTTGCAACTTCATCTCCCTTATTTCATGCTTGTGAGCATCTTGATATTTCACACATCCTCTATCTATTGCATCTTTACCTCATGATACGGGTTCTCCTCCTCAAGCGGGGATTGCTTTTATCACCTCTTTTGTGATACGGGTTCTCCTCCTCGAGCAGGGTTTTCTTTTATCACTCTTACTTTGTGGTGTGGGTTCTACTCCTAAGCGGGTTTCGCTTTCACCACACACTTTGTCCATTTCAGTTACATTCTCTCTTTCTATCTGGCTGTCCATGGAGGTAGGAACACCAAAACAGGGGTTTGACTGAGGCAAACCCCTATACAACCCCAACAATTTCTCCAAATCTTTTGCATGTAGGTATTGAAGACGTTCACGTACTAAAAGCTTCATCACTTGCGTGGTTGTAAGTGCTTTCTTTCTATCTCTTACTCTCTTTATCATTTCTATTTCACTCTATTTCAATCCTATCACTTTTTGTTACTTTATCACATTATGTAAGTTACAGTAATTAGATTGCTAGTAGCCACTTTGTCATTTTTTTTTGATATTCTCATTCTTTAGTCTGTATGAGATGTCGGCGCTCCTCCAAGACGCCAGTGTAACGCGCTGTCATCTATAACCCGTGCTACCATCCTTTGGTCGAGAGCTTGTCAATCTGTCCATAAAATCTCTATGACCTACTCTTTCTTATTTTAAAACTCTCGTTGTTTCTTGAGGTAGTTTATGGTAGTTTGCCCCGTGAGGCTCTCTGAATGAAGATAACTCGTGAGTAGCGAATCCCCCTTCTCTACATTTTGGTGAACCTGACGTGAAGAGAAAATCTTCTGAAAAATTAGGAATTCATTTACCCCTAGTTGGTGGGGTCATAACTTTTGACTCAGTGCTCAGAATTCAGAACCGTTTGCATCGTTGGAAAGGTCTCCTACAAAACTAGTTCAATCCCTAAAAAAGTGTGCCTTTGGCAACCCATTTTTAGGGATCGATGCAAGTTTCGACGTCAAATTCTGCTCTAAAGACCTATAAAAACGTGAATTACTAGAACATAGAAAATACCAAAAAATTCATAATGAATCTAATATCTTCTTTTATTAGTTCAGTATCTAATTTTGTTCAAAATGTTAAGGATATTCCATTTCATGCATGTGATGGTGACTTGGCTTTACCCATGTCACTTGATATCTTTGATCCTTCTCTCAAAAGTCCTTTGGCTTCGAGGGATATTTTGTTGCAAGAAGATGAAATCATTGATACCTTTCTTAATGCTACCCTACCTTCTATTCATTACAATGCACTCTCTTTTGGAGATGATGCATTCGTGAACAATGAATCTACTCTCTATTCCAATGCACTCTCTTCTAGAGAAGATGCATTAGTGAATAATGAATCTCCTATTCCTTTCAATGCACTCTCCTCTAGAGATGCTACATTTGTGAATGATGAGTCTCTTATCTATTCTAATGCACTCTCCTCTAGAGATGATGCATTAGCGCATGATGAATCTCCTTCTACATTTGATCCTATTTGGATCAATGTTGAGAATATGTCTTCAAATAATTATTCTACTAGGTGTGATGATTCTATAAATGTAATCTATGTCTCCGTTGCCCCTCAAAGGCCTCAGAGATCAGTCATTTACTTGACTCCGTCTAGCCCTTCTCCTAAAAGGATTTGTTCTATTGATAGTATTCCATTTGGTAGTGATTCTCTTGACCTTTCTAAGGCTCCCTCTTATAGAGCGGTAGCCCATACTTATGAGAATAGAATGAGTAAACAACCAAGCCTTCTTCAAGCTCCTAAACCTACAGCTAAAGCACCCGGTGATTACAATCTTGTCGAGCAACCTCAGGTTACTCCGGTTAAGATATCATTGTGGGACTTGCTTCATTCTACTCTGGTTTATCAAGGTATGCTTCAAGAAGCCTTGCAAAAGATCTTCTTGCCTTCTTCTGCTAGGCTGACAGATCCTGATGTGTTGATGGCGTATATTCATGCAGATTCGCCTAATATTACATTCTATCCATAGGAAATCCCACCTTCAAAAGTACAGAAGCAAGCAGACCCTCTAATGATTATAGTTAATATTAATAAAACTGGCATTAGACGTACTCTCGTTGATGTTAGTTTGACACTCAATGTATGTAGCATTGATCTATTGCCTAAGATTAATATTGATCCATCTTCTCTTAATACTTCTTCCGTTGACATTCATGGGTTCGATAATGTTGGGAGACAAGATCTAGGCACAATAGTATTAACTTTGCAGCTTGGACCCGTTACTGTACCTACCCTTGTATATGTTATGTCAAAAAAATTACCATATAAACTTCTTCTTGGTAGACCGTGGATTCACGCTATGGGTGCAATCCCATCTACCTTGCATAAATCTATTTTCATTGCTAACAATAAAGTAGTCATAGTTAAGGTTGACCTTGATGTTATACACTTGTGTGAGATGGCATCTACTGGTTAGGTTTCGTTTGTGCCTACTCTTATTCCTTTAGTGTCTTCCAATGTGTCGATGTTTTCTCTAGCAGCACCTACTACAAATGATACTCTTGAGATAGACATCCCTGAAGAAGATCCTTCTAAAGCAAGAAATCTTAAGTCTATTCCTTCTACCTCTTCTCAAAAGAATGCATGTCTTGGTGATGACTGGGTTTCCTTAGACTTTATAGATTCCTTTTTTGGAGAGCATAAAGTCGACTCGATCTACTTAGATCTTTTGATAACATCATCCACACCCACTATCAAAGCTGTATTGTGGGATAATGTGAGCAATAGTTGTAATGTTTTTAATGTCGATCCTCCTCCTTCTGAGGAAGATGATCAAACCTCTGTTAAAGAGGCTGATGTTGATAGTCCTATCAAGGAGGTTAGTGGTGATCCCTTAAAAGAGTGTGTTCCCCCTTACTGGAATAATGCTCTCTATAGAGATCCTCCTCCTTTGTCTTCTATCTTTGTTTCTTCCTCTTGTGAGAAGTCAATTCTTTCTCCACAAGAGAAAGGGTTGCTTCCTACTCCTCATCCTTTATCTGAGAAAGAGCATATTTTGTCGTCACTTTTTAAAGCCCACTTGATTACTCTTCCTTCTCCTACTTGTAAGAAATTTCATAAGCATGATAAAGAAAAACATTCTTTCTATGCATACCATCGAGTGCCTGTCCATTCCACTAGTGAATGTGAGGCCTTAAAGGATAAAATACAACAACTTCATGATTCAGGTTCCATCACTCATTTGTTTGGTGATACGTCTAGATCTCTTCTTTCAAAATGACAAGTGATATCGAGGTTTACCTCTATCCTGCATGATCTAAGTATCTTGCATGGTTCTCCTCCTCTGTATGTTGGGGGAAGTGAAAACTTGTTTTGGAGATGTGTGTCCTTCTAAGGACCCCCTCTCTTCTCTATGTCTTTCAACTGAAGTGTCCCTTGAGTGGACCCCTTTTTTCTCTTGAAGGGTTTTTGAGGGACCTCCTTTGAAAGCTTTTATCTCAAATGAATTATATGGCGTCTAGCTTGGGGGCAGCCTGACTAGACCTATCTTTTCTGTGACTATCTTACAACACAACTTGTAGCAGCCACAGGCTTCTCTGATTTGTCTTGCTCTGCAAGACCAAGAACCCATAGAAATCCTTTACATCCTATATTTTGTGATACAGATTTTCCTCCTCAAGCGAGGATTGATTTTATCACCTATATCTTATGATACAGGTTTTCCTCCTCGAGCGAGGATTGCTTTTATCACCTATATTTTGTGATATAGGTTTTCCTTCTCAAGCGGGGATTGCTTTTATCACCTATATCTTGTGATACGGGTTTTCCTCCTCAAGTGGGGATTGCTTGATCACCTATATTTTGTGATACGGGTTTTCCTCCTTGAGCGGGGATTGCTTTTATCAACTATATTTTGTGATATGGGTTTTCCTCCTCGAGCGGGGATTTCTTTTATCACCTATATTTTGTGATATGGGTTTGTCTCCTCGAGCGAGGATTGCTTTTATCACTCTTGCATTCATTTCATTCTTAAATTCTCTTTCTTCTCAATTGTATATACCAGATTGAAGATCTACAGCTTCTTCATCCTGAGTATATGCCCTTCCTCTTTTTGTTTTAAAATTCTTCTAAGTGTGTTATTTCTTAATTTGGGGACGATGCATAGTACTGAGATAAACTTCTACATCACGGTCTCTTTACTTTGCTAACTTGAATCCTTTAGCTTTCTATGTTCTAACCTTGTTGTCTGGTGCAGGTTTTTCTTGTCTAATGCATTTGTTTTGCAGTTCTTCAGCTTGGAGGCATGCTTCTGTGGCTTGAAGAGTTATCTGCTTCCTCTACAATATCCTTTTGGCATATCATGTTATTTATGTTTAGTAGATTTCCTTTAGTGTGCATATTAGTGTAGATTCATATGCTCGCTAAAGTGGGGGCAAAATGTATAGTCGTAAAATTGCACCCCTTGCAATTTCACATACACTCTTGTATCTATTTTAGTGTCCACTCCCTTAGAACTTGTGAAGGCTCATTTTAGCCCTTGCATTAGCCTTTTTCCCTTCTTAGGATGCTCCATCACCCCTTTTCAATAGCTACCCTTGTGAGTTTTCTTTGTGTCAAACTTTGTGCCTTTCCCGTTCGTGCAACTTTGTAGCATGACACATCCAGACACTAGCACATCGCACAGATGTTTGTGTGCCACGCTAGCATCCTGCGATGTTTCAACGTTCAAATGACTATTTCCGTGCATGTTTACCACTTGTCACCTCCTTTGGTCGGTGGTAACGGCTCGAGATGCCTTGTAACCGCCCAAGAAGCTTCTTTCCATTTCTCTTCTCTATTGCTTCCAAGTTCTTCTAGCTTCACTTTAGCTTCTTTCCAGCCTTAGCTCTTGCATTCCTCTCTTGCTATCTTGCTTGCACAACTCCATATAGCTTGCTATAGCAGAACCTTCAAGTTCTCTTAGGAACACTCTTTGCACCTCTCTTGGCACTTGTAGCTTCATCTCCCTTATTTCATGCTTGTGAGCATCTTGAGATTTCACACATCCTCTATCTATTGCATATTTACCTTGTGATACAGGTTCTCCTCCTCAAGCGGTGATTGCTTTTATCACCTCTTTTGTGATACAGGTTCTCCTCCTCGAGTGGGGTTTTCTTTTATCACTCTTACTTTGTGGTGCGGGTTCTACTCTTGAGTGGGTTTTTCTTTCACGACACGCTTTGTCCATTTCAATTACATTCTCTCTTTCTATCTGGTTGTCTATGGAGGTGGGAACACCAAAACGAGGGTTTGATTGAGGCAAACCCTTATACAACCCCAACAATTTCTCCAGATCTTTCACATGCAAGTATTGAAGACGTTCACATACTGAAAGCTTCATCACTTGCGTGGTTGTAAGTGCTTTCTTTCTATCTCTTACTCTCTTTATCATTTCTATTTCACTCTATTTCAGTCCTATCACTTTATGTTACTTTATTTCATTTTGTAAGTTCTCGGTAATTAGATTGCTAGTAGCCACTCTATCATTTTCTATGATATTCTCGTTCTCTGGTCCGTACGAGATGCCAGTGCGCCTCCAGGACGCTAGTGCGCCACGTTGTCGTCTGTAACCCGTGTTGCCATCCTTTGGTCGAGAGCTTGTTAGTTTGTCCAGAAAACCTCTATGACCTATTGTTTCTGATTCTAAAACTCTCGTTATTGTTCCTTGAGGTAGTTTAGGGAAGTTCACCCTGTGAGGCTCTTTGAATGAAGAGAACTCACGAGTAATCCCCCTTATCTACAATATGACATGAAATGCAAATAGAAAATGCCTCACAAAAATGACATAATCAAAGTGTAAAAATATATAAGAAAAATAAAATACAAATATATGTATATAAATAAAACAAAAGAATACTCAATGTCTCATGAAACATAAGAATGATCTATGTCCAAAATATCATTCTTATCCCAAAAAGTAACACCATCATCTTCCTCCTCAATTAAATATATTTTGTCTTTAGCAAAATGAATTTTTTCTTGATAATATTGGGCACTCTTTGTGAAAATATTATTGATAGGTGTAATAATAGAATCCTCCTTTACCCATACATATTGCTTCTTTTGAGGTGATCACATAGAAAGATTTGTATTTTTCTAACCACATCATTGTTCTTTGGCGCCCATGAAGAAGAATAAATGATCTTAGCATGAAATACAATTTTTTGAAACACACAACCCTTATCCTTCTTAGATGGAGAAGGTAAACCATGCTCACTATGCTCATGTGACATCCTAGTTGTATTTTTATGTTTCTTTTGTTCTTATAATTTTTCTTGGTATACATCGTAAAGAGCCTTTTTACTTTGATATGGTGGTTCCTTAGGGGCATGAATATAGGTATCCAAGTTGAAACATGTGAAGTCAACAATAAGCTCATATGAATTCCTTTTAACTTGTAAATCTTCCCTCATGAACATATGTAACACATCGATGCACACCTAAAGGAATAATTCTTAATACTTAATCCATGGTCTATCAATCAAAATATAGAATATATCCAAAGAAGGAATAACATGTAATATTACTTGTATCTTTGTAGGAACTACTCTAAGAGATAAGATAGTGCAACCCAAATTTAGAATCAATATTCCATTAGTCATCTTCAAAGACACCCTTAAATGTGCATAAACTAGTGGTTACAAATGATTAGCTCAAGAAAATTTTAAAGACAATGTCCAAGGGCTCTAGTAACTTAATAAACTATTAAAATAATGAGGCTTGAAATATGAAACATTGGAATTATTGGCCACATGATTTGTACTATCCTTTATTTCGTTAATATCATTACTCTTTGAAAGCATATTAGTTTTGAAACTTAGAAGGGTAAGAAGATGTGGATGATGACGAACCATACTTAATTGTATTAGATGAAAATAATTTCAATTCAAGATTATTCAAGTGAGAGAAAATGTATCCATAAATAAGGAAAAATACTTAATTATACATTATATTTGATAGTAGGTAGAATCCCTTTAAGAAAAATGATCTTGAGTTCATCATAATCAAATTGATGCTTTAGTTCACCACAAAATAGTTGGAAGTGAATAACATAATTATTAATATGCTCCTTAATCCTTTGTGTACCTCTAGGTAATTCATTCGCAATAAATTTTAAGCCCATATTAACATAAAAACATTTCAAGAAAGATCTGTATAGCTCATCAAAAGTGTGTATAGAGCTAAGGGGTGAGGAATGAAACTATTGAATTGCATAAACCCTTAAGGTACCATGAGTGGAAACAACTTAGTTAAGATTTTACTATCATATAAAAAATATATATCAATAAAATCTTGTAAGTGAACATTTGGATCTCCTTTTCCATGTTATAACTCAAATCTAGGTGCTGCAAAAATTAGAAGGTAATAAATATATAACAAACTCAAATTCAAATAACATGTAATGTGGAGGATTGTATGTAAAAGAATCTTTATTAATAGGATTGACATCCATTTTCTTCCCAAGTTTATCAATTTCCTAAAATGGTGTATCCAAAGTAGATGCGGGAGTCATATGAGAAATATGCGAAATAATATGTGGAGTGTAATGTAGTTATATAATAATAGGTTTGACATAGTCATAGAATGAGGAAACACATGATAAGATGATGTGTGCATAAGTTGAGAGTGTGGGATTTTATGAGAAACATAAGTTTTGTTGATGACAATTGTACGTATATAAATAGAAGGATGAGGGATGATTGGAATTTTAGTGGAGGGAAAGGTAGTTATGACATTAGAAGTAGGGATGGAAGAGGTGGGGGTCACAATAGGAGTAAGAACATGAGTGGTAGTGGCCATAAAATTGTAACTATATGATTAAAGGAAAAAACATCAAAAGAGGATGGGAAGTGGGTGGGTGGTTGGGTTCAAAGATACCCATTGGAAGAATACATAATAGTGGCAATACCATGAAGGATATCCATGCCAAATGGAGCATTGAATATTTAATATGTAAAAAAGTAGTCAATTACTAAGGAGATTCAATGTGAGTAGGTATAATAAAGAATAATTGTCTCACAAGAGAGAAGAGCTATTAGTTTAGCAACATATATATCATGATAATAATCTTGTTGATTCTCACAATCCTCCAAATTATTCTCACCATGAGCATTACTTCTCTATAAATTAGAGAAGATTTCATTATCATTGGATTGGCTAGCCATAGTAGGGTTTAGATGAACACTTCTTCTTGAAGGAAGATTAGGGTTCAAAGTGGCTCTTGGCATACATACAATAATATGGCCAAGAGAGATAGAAAGGTGAATCAATGTAAACCACTCTTAGATTTGTAAAATAAAAAATATATAAGTAATCAAACATGAAAATTGAACTTTAAAGTCAAAACCTAGGTTTGGGTAAGGTGAGCAAAAACAAGATGTGTCAATAAATCACAAAACTCTAAATAAAGATATAGTTATACAACACACTAGAATAGGGAATACAAACCCTACTTAAATATTAAAATATAATGAGACAATTAGAAAACTTATATATGAAACCCTAATGCAAGAAGGGCAAACTTGAGGTCAAAATTTTGGGGGTGTAAGATAAGTCAAGTTCACAAAAATGTAATGAGTTGATCACACACTCATAAATTAATCCAAGCTAATTCAATAAACATATAAATACAAAACATAAATTAACCTAGATAATATAACTAGTTTTGATCATAGAAAATAACAATTATTAAAAACAAAAATTAAATTAAATCAAATGTAATACTTAGCTCAACAACCAATGATTGAAGAATGTTGTGACATATGTTAGAAATACATTTTCCAATGCTTTATATTATATAACGATTTTAGATTAGATAAATTTACCATTTGTTGCTTAAGATCACTTACACAAGTGTGACTTGATCTAAATTGTGCATAAATTTGAACTTGTAACTTGTGGATTTGATTTGGAAAAATGTGTTTTGTTGAATTTTTCCCACCTTGATTATTGATGTATAAATGTTTGTAAGGATTGGTAGTGTACATAAACACCTTTGGGGGATTTGTTGGACTAGAAGGGTCTTGTTCTCCTAACTAGATGCCTAATGAACTAACTTTAAGTTTGAGTGAAATTTTGAAGACATCAAGCAAGTGTATAGTGGACCTAAAATGGAGTGCTTATATAATTTTACTAAAAAATGCTCTCATAAATGCTCCATAACAAGTTCTTGAATGAGCTCTAGGTGTTTTTCAAATTAATGGATGAATATCTTCAAATATAATCAGTAAGATCTCAAATTAACAAAACATGTCCTAAGTTGGCTCATAATGGCTAGTGAAATAGTCAACTAAGTGAGAAATTTGAATTTTGATTTTTAAAAGTTTAGGGATCAAATATGCAATTATAGAATTGACTTGACTTGGGTCTACACCTACAAATTTGATCCAAGATGATGAAACATAAGCTTGAGAATCATGACTATGGATTTGAGAACTCGTGATGAGAAGATCAAGCTATATGATTATAAACGTTGAATTCATACAAGAATATACCATTTATAAACTAATTATCACATTTAAAACACTCTTATCAAAATAGACTCAAAATAAAAAATATGAATATATGATTTTTACTATTATAGTACTATTTTTTTTTTACTTTGCCTAACATTTTAAAACATCGCTATTTAAAAATAATGAAACTTAATCATTAGTGCACTTTTTGAAAATCAAACAACTTACCCAAAAATAAAAAATTGCATTGGAAAGCCTAGGCTGAATTATATCTTAAAGAAAATTTAGAGAGTGAATACTCATTAGTCCTTAATAGAATATAATAAAAGACTTGTAAAGTCCATGAAACCAAAGATGGTCTGTGAGACAACAAACCTTGTTGTTTTTTCTTTGTGAAGTACTGATCTTTTTCTATTCAATTTGAAAATGAAATCTACCACTCTCTCCACCTTCTCCTTGACCCAAATGCCTTTGTACGCCTTGCAATTTAAAATAAAGTATTTTTTTTGTTTCCACTATCTCCAATGTGCAAAAGAGACATACCATCTTTTGGCCTTTTCCAATTACATGTTTCACATTGAAGACAATATGAGTTAGTCTTCAATTGAGCAATGAGATTTTTTAACCTTCAAGGGATATTGGTCTCTAAATAGTCTTTTTATTGATGGTTTAAAGTGGGGATAAAATCTTCAAGGTAATACTTTTTTTTTTCTCCTTAATGTTGTTTTCAATATGATCATATGATTTTTTAATTTTTTTTACACTGCACGAATTGGATAGCCCCCCTATAAACTGCAGTGCGTCTCTATGATTTTATGAAACTTAATTGCTACAAAAACCTTTATTTCTTTGACATTATTAGAATAAACATTCAAGCGAATGTGTCATATGTTCATCCACCTACAATTTTATTTAATCCATGCTTTCTTTCTTTCCGTGCAAACATCTTTAAAAACAACATTGAACCAACAACTTACTTTTATCTACTCAATTTTTTTTTAAGATATTTTACAACATAGCACTGGTTCAATAAGAATTGCCCCCGTTTGATGCTTACCTCATGTCCCCATGCAACTGCTTAGCTTAGCCACTACTCAACTTATTTAGGAGTTATTTGTGGAGCTGATGGCCCCATGAATGCTTAATTTTTTTGCTTATTTTTTGGCAGCCAACTTAAATTTGTATTAATAGTATTAATACTAATTTGTACCAAAAAAAAATTAAAAAAATAAAAAAGAAAGCAAATCTTAAAAAAGAGAAAAAAATTTGTGGAACCATGTGGATTTTTAATAGTATGCAGTTGATGTTTATTTCCAGCCCCACTTTTTTCCCACTACTTATTCTCAATTCCTAAATAGTAGTTGCTCCATTAAAATAGGAAAAGATTCTACATGAGGCCGGGATCGTGGTGAAGTTGAAAGGTTCTAAATGAGCCCACTAGGGATCAAGTCTTGCTGAGTGCAAAGGCTCCGACACCAAAAAAGGGATGAGGCAGAGATCGTGCCCCAGATGAATTTGGTGGAATGGATACCCCCCAATCCTTGGCTCTTAGCTGAAGAGGTTAAGAAGGCTCATGCCCCTGTATTGAGTAGCAAAAAAGAATTTGTGGATGACCTCCATAAAAAAGAAAAGAAAAGAAAAGATTCGAAATTATCCTTTCCCAACAATAAAATTTATGCATGATAACACTTCCGCTACTTAAATTTAAACAGAAAATAGAATTAAGCCACAGCATGGAGACATGAAGTTAGTGCCACTTAGTGCCCTCTAACCACGGAATATTCCCCGACTCCCCCTTCCCTTCCACCCCTCTGGCCCCGAAAAACAATAGACTCTTGCTTGTTAACATTTTTCGAAGCAGATAAGCAATTGAGCGCTGGGGCTGTTTGAGTGTTAGGCTCGGGCTCACTTCTAAATAATTCTCAGGAACATAGGAATTAGCCAATATTCTATAGCTCTTTTGTCAGTTAAACCAGTCATCTCTCTTGTAAGGCGACATCTTGCGCCCTCGAGATAAAGTCTCATTGAAAGCAAAGCAGAGGGAAGCAGGATGAAGATGTGCCACAACATGAACAGACCTTCTTCCTGTGCTATTCATCAATTCAAAACCATGGTAGCACTTAAACAGACCCCAAAACCTGCATTTCGTAATCATCTACAGTTTTCTGTGTGGTGTCGTGCATTGGACACATCCTGTCCATTTGTAAGTTATAAATATGTTAATGGTGGCATCCGCAGGAGGAGCAATACCACCCACTTTACTGCTGCTCAGGATTGGATTGACGGTAAGTTTATATAGAAACCACTGTAAAAAGGAATATCAAACTTTTTTCTGTTTAATCTTATTGTGAATACCCATAGACAGGAGGAGCTATGCAATCGTATCAAGAAATTTAAAAGGAAAAGCTTAAAAAAAAATCTTCACCCAAAGAAATTGAGAATATGAAAATAAAACTATCCTTTGACCATCTTGTATTTACAATTCAGTTGTCAATTTGAAAGATATTTACCAGACAAAGTTCAAGAATTGAAGGTTCAAAATGAATAAATCTGTTGTCAAAAGCAATGAGAGATAGCGCAAGAAGTCGTTGTTTTATGGCCGAAAAAGTTTGATTTTTATTTTTATTTTGGTTTTTGTGATGTATATATTTATGTAACTTTGCTTCTGGGATCATCTTGTGAGAATTTCTATTTCCCAAACTTTTGAAAGTCTCCTCTTACCCGTCGTGAGTGTGGAAATTTTTCAATAGTTGCTCAAGGAAATGCCACTGTTCCCCAATAATTAGAAACTTATGAGAACATTGAAATGTCCATTCCTTCTCTTGAGTTGATACACAGTCGTAAGCAACTAAGAATGTAGTTTTTTATCTCCACATTTTTGCAATTTCCTTTTAGCAATTTCTCTGCCGTTACTATCCATTAAAACAAACTCTCTGGTTTATGTAGTGTTCTTTTTTCCTAATGAGATTGGCATCCTCCACATAAATATGATGTAAATTTAGTCTTAAGCGAGTGTTCAGCCAGGGTCGATATTTCTACTCAATTATGTAGAGTGCCTTTCACATGCTTGTTCACTCTACTCTGGACCGATTTCCTTGTCTCTCCAGTGTTGAAAATCAGAATAAAAACTTTACAATGAAAACATGTAGATAATTTCATGCATCCAAATAAACAAATAGCAATAAATCATAGATGAAAATAGGTTACAATAAAGATGCAAACCATAACTCAAGAATCATGTGGAGAAACCCTTGCGGGAAAAAAACTCTCCAAAGAAATCCAAGACTTGTATTAATCCTTCAAATGAGTTACATCAATACGACTTCTCCTTTTGAATCACTACAACACTGCATTGCTCCAACAACCTGTAACTTATCTTGTTTTCCCTTCAACTCAAGCACTAAATATATAGGCATAAGAGAAAACACTGCATTGCTTCAACAACCTGTAACTTACCTTGTTTTCCCTTCAACTCAAGCACTAAATATATAGGATGAGAGAGAACGCAAACCAAGAACGGTTTCTAAAACTATTTAGGCATAAATCACAAGAAAATAAACTTCCTCTTCCAACTTGTGATTTTATCCATTTTTTTAGTATTGTGCACATGCAACTAAAAAATCTTCTTTATCTTTTTCCAAACTCATATTTAACTTCCCCTTTTACATGCTCTTTCTAATTTGACAATTAAAAACAGTTTGCAAGTTGTCATAGTTGCATTTAACAACTTTCATGACAACTAAAAGATAATTACAAATTGTCAATTAATAATTAAAAGACAATGCAAGGTTGAGACATTTTCTCAACATTCTCCCACTTGTCAATCACCTTGAAAAAAAGCATAAAGGGAAACATAATCTGAAAAAAATAGTTCATCTGCAGATATGCAAGATTGCAAGTTTTGATTAACTGTGTAAAAACTGCAAAACCACAAAATCACTATGTTTATGACACACATGCAAATCCATATCCACTTATCATCTAGAAGACCCACAAGTCTGTAAAACACCTGAATAGTTAAGTCAGAAGAATGGAATATCATGAATATGCATTACTACAGATTTTTAACAGAAAATCAACAAAACTCTCAGATCCAACCAATATGAAATGAGACATGCAAGTACAACCAACCAAAGGAAGAAGAGGTCGAAGAACTCCAAGCCCATTTGCAGGCCAACTCCACACACACCATCCTGTACAAGCATACAAAAGAGCTAGGCTATTCGAGAAGCTTACAAATCATCTAATGATCAACTCCATAGCCTCACTACATTTGAGGTTAATGAAAAATGCCTTCCAATGCCAGGGATAAAAACCAAGCACCTAACATAAGCACATCAAACCATAATCATAACAACTCAAGTTTCTCCATATGACTAGGGAGCCAAGCACAAACACCCAACATGAATACTCTGCTGCACATGACCACAGATTGTAAGAACAACACGATGCATGAGGATTTAAAAATACTATCAAATAAGAGCTCTAGATCAATATCATTGTAAATGAAAACACATGATTAGCTCCAAAATACTCCATCTTTGACTTCCAAAGCTCATACCCAGTACTATTGAACTTTTCGATGTCCAACTGAGATGAGCTAGATATGATCTCTTATCACACTGAATCTGAAACTGCAAGAAAACATAACACACTCCCACAACAGCAAAAAACCCAATCAAACACTCCAAGAAAGGTGTTCCCTTCTCTAATC
Source organism: Sequoiadendron giganteum (assembly GCA_007115665.2). Lineage (NCBI taxonomy): Eukaryota > Viridiplantae > Streptophyta > Pinopsida > Cupressales > Cupressaceae > Sequoiadendron > Sequoiadendron giganteum. The sequence goes on from CM021104.1 coordinate 658,535,043, forward strand.
AAGCCAACTTGGGTCTGATACCAAATGTTGAAAATCAAGATACAAACTTTACAATGAAAATATGTAGATAATTTCATGCATCCAAATAAACAGATAGCAATAAATCATAAATGAAAATAGATTACAATAAAGATGCAAACCATAACTCAAGAATTACATGGAGAAACCCTTGCGGGAAAAAACTCCACACCCAAAGAGATCCAAGACTTGTATTAATCCTTCAAATTTGTCACATCAATACAGCTTCTCCCTCTAAATCATTGCAACACTACATTGCTTCAACAACCTATAACTTGTTTTCCCTTCAACTCAAGCACAAATATATTGGCATGAGAGAAAACACAAATCAAGAATGGTTTCTAAAACCATTTAAGCATAAATCACAAAGAAAAGAAACTTCCTCTTCCAACTTGTGATTTTATCCATTTTTTAGCAATGTGCACATGCAACTAAAAAATCTTCTTTATCTTTTTCCAAGCTCACATTTAACTTCCCCTTTTTTATGCTCTTTCTAATTTGACAATTAAAAACACTTTGCAAATTGCCATGGTTGCATTTAGCAACTTTCATGACATCTAAAAGATAATTACAAATTGTCAATTAATAATTAAAAAACAAAGCAAGGTTGAGACATTTTTTCAACATCCAGTGTATGACATTTCATGTGGTGATTACTAGAAACCATAGTTGCTATAAATTTTATAGCGGCAAGTGTGAGTGTATGCTTCTTGATGTATAACGAACAACACACAGTTTAGTCCAGAAGCAACCACTCACAGAAATATGCACTGTGGAAATATTATAGCTTTGATAGTAACTAAGTGTTCATCATTTGTTTCAGCAAACATGTCCACAAAAACGAAATTTAGCTGTCCTAATAAGTATTTCCTATGCAGTCCAAATGAGCAGGGCTGGTGCTCCAATTTGTTCTTTGCTGAGGTGGCTCCACGTGATGTTATAGGATCTGGTACAGGAAAAGTGGGCGTTACTGTTCAACCAGGGCTGATATTTCAACTCAATTATGTAGAATGCTTTTCACATGCGTATTCCCTGTAATTTGGAGTGATCTCCCTGCCTCTCCAGTGTATGGCATTTCACATGGTGATTACTAGAAACCAGAGTTGATATGTATAATAGTTTGCAAACTCGGACTCGCCACGGACTCGGGAGCCCAAAAATATGACTCGGACTCGGGACTCGGGACGGACTCGAGAAAAGACTCGGCAAAAAAAAAAACCGTAGTTTTACAAAAAAAAAGAACAAATTAATGCATTTAGAGAACATAAGAGCTTAATTTGATTATCAAACACTCATAATTCAAAGATTACACATGTCATATGATCATCAAACACTCAATAATTGAAATTTAATCATTCATAGTCATCAAATACTCATAGTTTCAATGTATAACAGCATCATAAGTTTATAAATGTTTACATATAATCATGTCAAAAAGAGGAAAACATTAACAACCACATGTAATCTACATCTTCCTCTTTCCCCTCCCAATGGTACTCAAATTTGGAGGCCTAGAACTAGAAGGTTCCTGTGTTGTAGTGTCCAAATGAGGACTAGGAGATTGAGCAGGGGAAAAATGATATTCAAATGTGTCTTCGTTGTCCTCCATGGCATCCAATCTTGCTGTTGCTCTCTCTAATTCAGCAAGATCCTCATCAGTAAGGAAGACATCAGCCTCATCATTTTGTTCATCAATAGTCCATTCACCATATGGATCAATGTCATCCAAGTCGATGGACTTGTGTGAAAACACCCTCCACCTTTCTAGTTCGAAGGCGAAGGTTGTACCGAACAAAAACTAAATCATTTAGGCGCTACTGAGTCAAGTTGTTTTTTTTCTTTGTGTGAATGTTTTCAAATAAACTCCAATTGTGTTCACACCCAGAAGCACTGCATGGCTGCGACAAGACAGGTATGGCTAGCTTTTGAAGATTTGGTGTGCTAGCACCATAGTTCTCCCACCATAGATCTACAAAAACATGTTTAAAAATTATAAGTATTAATAAATAAGAATAAAGTAAAAAATCTATATGTAAGAATCAAGTTTCTAATTTCATTTTTTACTTGGTTGTTGTTTTCCTCTCCTTTCAATTGCTTGTTGGGAGGAAAAGAGTCTCCCCTCTGCACCCTTGTAGACCTTGAATAGATAAAAGAAAAAGTAAATCAAATATAGAAAATTCATAGATAGTCAAGGCTCAACATTGCAAATTCATAAATAAGATGTAACAAATATCACCTCCAACTCATCAAGCACCTTATCTCTCAGCTCACTATCAGGCACCATCCTATCAATGCAAGTGACAAGACCTTCCATGACCTCCTCATCCGCCTTAAATGTGTCCGAGAAGTAGAACTTCGGATTCAAGAAGTAGGCAAAGGCATGAATCGGCTGGTGGAGTTGGTTTGTCCATTTCCGATCAATGATGCGCCATATGATTTCATATTTATTTTTGTTGCTGCCATAGTAACGTGATATGGCCTCTTTGGCCCTATCCATGGCCTCATAGATGAAACCCATTGGCATGCCATCTCCATCCACCATACGAAGAACCCTCACCAAAGGTTCTGTCACCTAAAAAAATGAAAACAAATGTTAAATTATAACAAAATTAACCCCTCAAAAAATAAAAAAACAGCAAATAGATTATCATGTATAATTTTTTTTGTGTGATTGCTACTTACCCCCATCAACTCCTCTCCATTTTTGATGAATGTCTCATCAAAAACTATGGCAACAATCCTCTCCCCTTCAACTCTATTGTAAAATGAGGACTCCTTCCAAGCATCGGACACAAACATTTGCTTGAGATGACCAATGGCACCAAGAATGCTTTGCAATGTGAGGAAGTGGCTAGCAAATTGTGTCTCTCCAGGTCGCACAAGGTCCTTGCCATTTGTGAATTTCCTCATCAAAGAAAGCACCCAAGTATGGTTGTAGATAAGTTTTGTAACACTTTTTGCATCTTCAACCACTCTTTTGACCCATGAAATCTTCTTAATGACCTCTAGCAATAGGTCCAAGCAATGTGCAGCACACGAAGACCATGCAATTGCGGGATACCTCTCCATAAGTAGCCTGCCTACAGCTACATATGCAGTTGCGTTGTCCGTGATAATTTGGACAACATTATCAACTCCAACCTCTTGGACCACTCCATCTAATAGATTGCATAAAGTCTCAACATTTTTAACTTCATGGGAGGCATCTATTGATTTTAGGAACACCAATCCACCATTGGAGGCCACTAAAAAGTTTAGGAGAGTTCTATTTCGTCCATCTGTCCACCCATCAGATAAAATGCTGCAACCTTTTTTTCGCCAAAATTTATTTTCCTCATCAACCGCAAGCCGTGTATTCTTTACGGCTTCCTCTAGCAATGGCCCACTCAAATCTCTAGCTGATGGGGTCTTAAACCTCTTTCCTGCAATTGTAAGGGCGTTCACTAAACCTTCCCAATATGGGCTGTTTGCAACATTGAAAGGTAGATTATTGTAGTACCAAAATTTTGCAGCAGCCATCCTAGCTTCATGATGCTTTTCTTTATTCCAGCGGGTACCTTCAAGTGAAGGTTGTGCTCCTAGAACATTACGTGGAATAGAATAATTTGTTCCTGATGAAGGACCCTGGCTAGCACTAGCAGTAGAATAGGAACCCTCAGGACTCTCACCAAAAGATGAATGTGGAGCACGGATGCTTGGACTTGCAGCACCATGGGGCATACTTGGTGTAGAATGGGATCCGCTCATCACTGTTGCTAGGGCATCCTTTGTTTTTGGTCTTTCATCTTTTTTTAGCTCATATTCAGCAAGAAGGGCCTTCATCTCTCTAATAATCTCACGAGTTGTTTTAGTGCATCCCTCCACATTTTGCCCAGGTATTCTTGCAAGGTGGTATTTTAATCTGTTTATTCCTCTTGTCATCCATTTCTGGCATTCAGTACATGTTACTTCACCTTTTTTGTTTCCTGGTATTCCATACTTCCATGCAGGGTCTTTTCTTGTTCCCTTTGGATTTAAAGACGACATTGTTGTTTCAAGTTCAACATGGAAAAACAAAAATCAGCAAGGGTTTGCTAAAAAATCAGCAAAAAAATGTGATTCAAAGTTTCAAACATTTGCAAAAAAAAGAAAGAATACAAAACCAAGCTAGAAATAGTAGGAATTAGGCTATTAAAGAAAATAGAAAAAAATTTGGTAGCATTTCCCCTTATTTTTCTTGATTTTTTTGATTTTGAATGGAGAAATTCAAGAAAACAAAAAAAAAACAGAATTGTTAGACCACTTACCTGGCTCTATTTTGATCCTTTTAGCTCATTCTCCTAGCTTCTTTCAACCTGAAATCAAATTGCAGACCTGAAAATCACAAACTCGTGAGTTAAAATGAAGTAAAAAGTAAAAAAAAAAAGGGTTTTTAACCAATTTTGACTCCATAGAGAGTCTGGTCAGACTCCCGAGTCCGACCTCTGGACTCGGCCGAGTCCAACCATCGGACTTGGGAGTCCTGACCCAGGACTCTCCTGGACTTGACTCCCAAGTCCGTGGTGAGTCGACTCGGCTCAACCACGGACTCCCGAGTCCGCCAAGTCCGTGGCGAGTCTTGGAGAGTCCGCAAACTATGATATGTATCATATAGTAACTAAGTGTTCATTGGTCCACAAAATTGAGATTTATTTGTCCCAATAAACATTTCTTGTGCAGTCCCAATAAGCAGGTCTGCCACTCCAATTTGTCCTTCGTCAACTTGGCTCCATGTGATGTTATAGTTCTAGTCCTGGAAAATCTGGAATCTCTTAAGGTAAAATTGGAGCTGGGCTGCAAGATTTTCTGTGGGCCTTGGAGAAGGGGAAATCAAGGTTTTCCCTACGAAGTAATGAAATTTGTTGCTAAAAGCCAGTTTGTAATTAAGATATTTACTACTTTTTTCAAATGGAATTTCTTGAAAAATTGCTGCAGAGTGTGTTGTAGATTCTATGAGACCATTTCCTCACAGAAATTCTCCTAAATTTTGTTAGTGGGGTACTATTGAAATTTTATAGCTAGCCCCTTCCATGAGACCGCCTTGCCTAATACTCAACACAGGCATATTGACAACTGGAAGATGCTTTGCTGGTTATGGAGCACTCTGAACTTGAAGCATCTCACCGACAAGTTGGGGTTCATAGAATTCTGACATTAATGCTCTCTTTATTGAATATAAACACTGTTTATGCGATATGTTTTCTAATATTTTTTTTTCTTATTTTTATAAAGTTTTAAATAGACATTAACAAATAAAATTTATTTTATTAAATTATTTTAAATAAATGATTAAAACTTTATGTTGGCAAGAATATTGATTGGAAATTATACAAAGTTTTGCTCTTTTTCTTATCAATTTTTAAAAATTAATATAAATTAGTACGATTTTAAATATACGGATGACACACTGTGATCCAAAGTGTTGATACAAAAAACTATACACAGTTTTTTTTAAAGCATTACAATTCAATATATCATTTACTGTATTTTTTCTGTATTTTTTGCAGTTTTTTAGTTAACTTTTTTTCTTTTTCATATTTATAATCCTCCATATAAATTGTTCCATATGAAAGTTGCTACCTCGGTGGCTGCTATGGCATAGTTGTATAATGTTCGCTTTGTTTTTTTGATATTCAGTACATTATACTGTTTGTTATTGGTGACCTTTGTTAAGGTATTATTTTCTTGACTTTGCCATAGGGCCTTTTGAATTTTGTTTGTAAGGCATGCTAGAATACCAATATAAATTTTGTCTAGAAAAATAGTCATGTACTTTACTTTCCATTAACTTTAAGTGAAAGGTATACGAAATGGGAGATGATCTATGGGTTAAAATTATGATTGGATGTTTTTAATTATGGTGAAGCTCAGTTTTGAGTAGATGTTTGGGTGCATTTGTTGACTGATGACAGAAATATTGGCGGACGATGATGATGATTATGAGGAGTCATCTGAAATGGAGGACCCACCAAAAGCTGAGGCAAGTTTGTCATCCTTACGTTTTCAATATGGGACAAACTTGCTGTAGCTTTTAGAGGAAGTTGTACCATTGGATGCTATTTTTACCTTGGTATAATGAAAATGTAGGCATTTGATAGAGCTGTTGAGTGAATGCTTCCTGCCTCACATTTTCAGGTTGGTGATGGTGGAGAAGGTGGTGGAGCATCCCTGGGAGGCACTGCATGGGGAGGCAAGGCTTTAGCTATTGCAGAGGAAGTCATTTGCTCATTTAAGGGTGATTTGGAAATTTTTGCCTTCAAAGCTTTAAATAGGGGCCGAGTTTGTGTGCGGCTTGACAAGCTATCAAACAAGTAAGAATTTTTTGTATTCTTCCCTTCCATGGTTACATATACACTTCACTGTACGTGAAACCACAGTCCTTGAATGTTCTGTTTGTATAAAACTTGAATGATGACATAAATTCCCCTTACATCCTTTATTAACTTTTCTTTGTTTCCCTGATCCTTAGATTGCCTATATGGTAGCCATTGACGTAAAGGTACTATTGTAGTTGCTCTCTGTGGTGTGCGGAGTGGAACAAAACATTTAGAATTGACACATGCAGGCTTGACTTCTTCCTGTTTAAAATCTATTGCCGCTATGGAATTTTCATATGACAGCTGAACCATAAACAACCATTCAAGGACAATTTATTAGATTCTAATTTCACAAGATCCCTTACAGCTTGTCCTGTGCAGGCCTATGAAAGGTATCTTGTTTCTAGGATATTTGTTTTGATTTGTTTCCTCCTTGGATACTTTCTTCCTTAAGGAAAGGGTTGGTTTCCTTTTTTAAGTGGAGTTCACTGGTTCTGGCTCCCAGGAATCATTATATAGTCATCATTTTTCTGTTAAATCAGAAAGTTTACCCTGCTTTTCAGTTTTAGACAAAGTTTTATCCTTGATTGACTATGTCTAGATATTTAATAAGTTGACGCTAGTTATCCAACTCATTAACTAAAAGTTCCTTTTTACAATACAACTCTTTCTCTTCATCTTCATCAGATGAATTTTTTTCTCCATTTTTGTTTTCTTCCAAATCTTTACCTAGAACAAGTACATCCTTTTAGTGATATGGGGGAATTGTAGCATTTCTTTTCAAGGGCTAAGGGGTGTCCCTCCTATTAATTTTCCTTTTTCCTCAGAGAGATTTTATTCATATTTGAAGAATAGTTTTGTAAAAGAAGGTTCGAATTAAATATTTTTAAAGAAAGGAAGAAATAAATTACATTAATGCCCAAATATGCCCAATGAAGGTCAATGGGACTTGACAGTACAGGTTCATAGCAAGTCAGAAGTGCTAAAGGAACTCCAGCAACTGAAATGTGAATATAAAATTGAAATTAGACATATAAAACAAGAGGTCACTTACTTTGGTAAACCCTTAGTGATTAATAAATACAAACCCATGTAATACAAACTGGGTCCAATTCTGAGAGATGAACACCCTATGTTAAACATAGAGAGCAGCTAGGATGAGGAAAAAATGTCAATGGTATGCAAAGAATTCTTCACATCCTTCGTATTGTGTTAGGTAATGGGTTAGTGGCATGCATGAACTTAACATCATGTATCAAGGATCTCAAATGGCATTTGTAGCCATTACTTGTGGGATGGAAGAGTTGTACCATCTTTTAATTACAAGGAATTATCATATGTTTTCTTTGGTTTTGGTAAACGAAAGCATTTCTTAGCCATTTTTTGATAATACAAGCTGTAAGACTTCGTATTCTAGAAATAAACCAACTTTGTTCCTGCTTGACAAGTGGATGAATTGGGGTGCAGTACTGCTGCAGTAAAATGAATCAGTCTGTAATGTATTTTGTTATGCACTATATGAAAATGCCAAAAAGTGAGGATATGGCTCAGTTAGCAGAAATATCTCCATAGCTTTGTATTCACTGTTCATTTGAAAGAAATATTCCAAATCTGAATCCATACTACCTGAAACTTTCAATAGCAGTCAGCAAGTTTCGAAATATACTCTTTTTGCTGCAACTATGGTGTTAGATTCCTTATAGGAATAGCAGGAAATCAAAAACAACTAAAGTTTTATCCTTGTCAGATGTTTCTCAGGCCATACTGTTGAGAAAATAAGTTTTCAGAGAAAGAAGACAAGAAGATACACGAATTGTGTGTTTTAATAGTGTTTGTTGAACTTCCAATTTTCACACGACTTGACTGAACCTTCTATTCAGAACAATAGTTGACAGAAGGGAAATGATCAGCCTTTTGTTGTGCACAAGATTATAAAAGCAAAATAGTGAGGATATGGCTCAATTAGCAGAACTGTTTCCATAATTTGTATTCACTGTTCATGTGAGAAAAATGCAAAAATGTGAATCTGTGTTACCTGAAACTTTCAATAGCAGTCAGCAAGTTCTGAAATGTACTCTTTTTGCAGCAACTATAATTTTAGATTCCTTCCAGGAATATGATGAAATCAAAAAACAACTAAAGGTTGTCAGAGGTTTCTCAGGTCATATGGCTATTGAGAAAACAAGTTCTCAGAGAAAGAAGAACAGATAATGTACAAATTGTGTGTTTTAATAATGTTGTTAGCCTTTCAATTTCACATGGTTTTCATTTACATGGAGCATGACTTAACTGAACCTTCTTTTCAGAACAATAGTTAAAAGAAGGATAACGATCAACCTTTTCACTTTTGTTATGATTCAGGTGTGGTCTAGATATGCCTAAATGGGAAATATGCTTATTTTTAACCATTTAAAGCCAGCCTTTAATGTGCATTTCTTACACTGGATACTTTCATTGAGACAATTTGTGTTGTTGTACTTCAATTGTCTAGCAGATTGGCCAGGTCACATTTGCTTTTGCACTAGCTCATGACACATGATGTCAAAACTCAAAAGGGGGGGCGAGACTTGCATGGGGGTTTCCATATGACAAGCCCGGTTTGATTGTTAGGCCATGATCTAAATAGTACTTTTACTCTTTTCTAATAGAAGCTACCTGCTTCTAGCAATCACATTCTTTACAACAGAATGGTTGCCATCAGGGAAACACTAACTGTTATTAGAAACTATCAAAGGTCCATCTTCAGTAGCCTTTTCCTGCAAAAATATGAAATTCAATCAACATATACCGAGATATTTAAAGAAAAATAATTCTCCAGCTGTCATTTAACATCTATTAAATTCAATTCTTAACTCAATATAGCTTGGGTGCTTCTACTGATTTCTTTTGCCTGAGTTACGAATGTTCTCATTGGTAAATTTCAATAAATTCATATTGTAGTAAGAAGCTGTGTCATTTTTTATGCAAACTAGGCAGTTCATATGGTTTCTTTATCTTAGCCAAAACATATTGCTCATTTTTGTTTTCAAATAATTATTTTTCATCTTTTTGGAAAGTTATACTTGTTTATCTGTGGCTTTTTCAAGGTTTTTATTGTACACCCAATGGTGTTCTGTGATAAAATTTCAGCATATGGTATGCAGATTCTGCACTCTAGGGTTTGAATAATTTGACAAATCTCGATCTTCAATCAAACCCATTGCTGGAGTGCCTTAACCCAGATACATAGAAAACTGAAAGTGAAAAAAACCTAAAACACTAAACTGAAATCAGAATAAGTCTGCAATCTGGAAATAAATATTTATTATTCTAGAATATCAAAGCAGCGTTTCTCTGCAATTTGGGTTAATAAATAACCTACCAAAAAGTCACGCAAGGTCTGCTTAGTTTTAGATTTTTTTGAACACCAAAATCTGACCTAAAAATTTCCAGCTGCCTCAGAATAAAATATAAAAAAAACAACTTAAAATAGGTAGTGTAGCTCTAAAAATAAGACAAAAAGCACTTACAGAAAAAAACAGCTTTATTTACTAAAATAAGCACCTGAAGATAAACTAAACTTGCACTTATCAATAAGACAAAAGCAAAGACTATAAATAGGTATTTCAATGCCTAGAAAAGCTGTATAATTGCACCTAGAAAAGCTTGTAAAAATAGTCTTAAATTCTAATTTTCAAACTAGTGCGGTTTTGTCCAGATTAATTGTTGAGCAACTATCGAAAATTCTAACACTCCCTCTTTGTGAGGAAGGCGTTCTTTATGAACCCCAACTTCTCTCTCAATATTTCAAACTTCCCTTTTGATAGGGGCCTTTTTGTCAGAATGTTTGGAACCTGCTCATTTGAAGCAAAAAGCTTAACAAAAGTAATTCTCTCTTTTTTAGAGAATCCTTTGGCAATTGAAATAAGAATCTCATCAAGGTCAACTCTTTTTTTTTCTGAGAGAATAATTAAGCAATAAACTTGTCCCTAGTTCTCTTCAATACTCCTGTTAGCTGTGTGCATGGAATTGATCGACGATTCTATAGTAGGCCTAAAAACTGTCTCCACAAAGATAGGACACTCCTCCATCATGGCATCTTGCCATACCTGCTTGATTGGATTATCCAGTAGCTGGTAAAGGCCACCATCTTGAACTTCTCTGGCCAAAACTTGACAAGGTTTAGGGCTACATCTTGTAATAATCACTTTCTAACCATCAAACTCAGCAATACATTGGAGATCTGTCATACAAGAACTTGAAAGAAGACTCTTTGTTAAACTAAGAACATAGAAGACAATCATCAAGCTTCAATAAATTATTTGAAGGCATGTAGAAGGAGATAGAGCACTATGGGTAACTGGACAAGTGGTATCATTTCCTAACTCCACCTATATGTCATTCTCTCATTCTTCAAGTTTTTGTGTGTCTAGATGCTTTGGTGTCCACATATCACCCTTCACTAGCCACAACACCAGAACAAAGCTGTCTCAAGTCTCGATGCTAACTCATTTGCTTTAGCTGAAGTTTCTGCATTTCCTAACAACTCTTGTCGCTGATTGGCTTTCTTTTTCTCAAGACACTGAGATGCATAGTGGCCCATCTTGCGGCACTTGAAACACTTCATGTGACTCATTTCTTTCTTCCTCTTGTCCAAAGAATCCAATTCTTCCCCCTCACCCTTCTAACCGTTCCTAGGTCCACCTTTCCTCATCTTCTAGGTTTAGGCTTTGATTCTCTTCCACTCTGGCTGAAACAGTCTCTATTTTGGTCTCCTCCTAGATGAAATCATCTCAAAGCTTCTCAAAAGGGGGAAGCTTCTCATGAGCATAGACACTTTGAACAAAAAGTTCACATGATTGAGAGAACCTATTTAAGGCTATGGGTACCAACTCTTCATCGTCCACCTTAACCCTAATAAGTGCAAATTGATCAGAAAGTTCTATGATTTTTGTTAGGCAGGTGGCTATTGTGTTTGTGTCACTCATGCATGTGGTATCAAGTTTGTTCTTCAGCAACATCTTTTGGGAGACGTTCACACTTTAATAAAGAGTAGTCAAGGCATCATACATGTCCTTTGCTGATTTCATTTTAATATTGCAAGTGATCAAATGACATGCTTTGCCTTGGCAATCTTCTAGTTATGTTCAACGAATTGAATAGGATCAACTAGAGGTGAAATCATGTTTTCTACAAAAACCGAATGATCTACTTCTTCCAGCAACATCTGCAACCTACACTTCCAAGGAGTAAAATTTGAAGCTCCCTTTAGGTGGTCACACTCTTAGAGATTGAGACTAGTCATGTCTGTAGTTGTTGGGACGTGTTGAAACTGAACAAATCAGCTAATATAAATTAGATTAGCAATCTAACTAGGTGCAGATCAACACTCCAGTCATTGGAGTAATTTACAGAATCCAAAATGACATGCTTTGCGTTGGCCATCTTCTTTGTTCAACAAATTGAACAGGATCAAAGAAAGGTGAAATCATGGTTTTGTCAAAATCCCAAAGATCTACGTCTTTCACTAGCATCTGCAACCTGCATTTCCAAGGAGTAAAATTTGAGGCTCTCTTTAGGTGGTCACACTCTCTAAGATTAAGATTAGTCATTTTTGTAGTTACTGGATTGTGTTGAAACTAAACAAATCAGCTAAAAAATATTAGATCAGCAACCTAACTAGGTGCAGATCAACACTCTAATTATTGGAGCAATTAGGACATCCCACCCTACAACCTCTCACAAGCCCAAATCTCTTCAGTCACTAAAGACTCTTGGGATTCACACCCATGGAAATAAATCAGCCACCTATCTCAGGTTAAAATCAACTTTCCAATCACTGAAAGATCTTGGGCATCACACCCAACAATCTATCATAAGCCCTTATGCCTCTCATAGGCATGGATCAACATCAATCATTGAAACTTGGGCATCACACCTACTGAAACCCTTCAACAACTCCCTCTCATTGGCAACAGCCATTTCCATCCATAGAAACCTTGGAAGATTTCAGGTTCTCCTCTCTGATACCTTGTTAAAATTCATCAGAAGGTATGCAGATTCTGCACTCTATGGTTTGAATAAGTTGATGAATCTTGACCTTTGATCAATCATGTAGGTAGAGTGCTTTAACCTGCATACACAGAACCTAAAAGTATGAAGACCTAAAACAATAAACTGAAATTAGAATAAATCTGCATTCTGGGAAAAAAAATTATTTGGAAAATCACAACACTTTCTGCAGTTTGGATTACAAAAAACAGTGATGCCAAGGGTTAATAACTTAACAAATAACCCACGAACTAGGAACACAAAATCTGATTATTTCTAGATATTGTTAAACACCAAAATCTGGCCTAAAAGTATCCAGTGATCCCAACTAAAATATTTAGAAAAACAGCTTAAAATAGGTACTGTAGCCCTAAAAAAGACAAAAAACACTTAAAGAAAAAAAAAAAGCGTTATTCACTAAAATAAACAGTTGAATAAACTGAGCTTGCAGTTATAATAGGACAAAAGCAAAGACTATCAATAGGTATTTCAATGCCCAGAAAAGCTGGATAGTTGCACCCAGAAAAGTCAGCCAAAATTAGTCTTAAATTCTGAATTTTCTAATTCTAATTTTAAAACTACTGTGCCTGTGCCCTGAAGAACTGCTGAGTGATCAGCAGAATTTCTATCAATATGAAGTTGCATGACTAAATACTTTTCCCTGCAGGTATGGTTCCCCAAGCATAGATGAAATTGAAAAATTCTCCAACATTTATTCTGAGCATCTGGATAAAGCCAAAGCATCTGGAGATTTGCCACACAATTTAGTTTTAGAGGTAATTATTTGAAGCTCCTGCTCATGATTGTCTTGTAGGAAAGAAGGTGAAATTTCTCTGTAAAAATTTGTCTTTGGTAACTCAGATCTGCCATGTTGGTTATTTGTAATTTATTTGTTATTGAAATGGTGAGAAAATACACAAGATTACACCATGATTGCACAGCAACATGAAATATTGATTTCTTCGAGATTTCACACATTCAATCTGCTTTTATATTGTATTACAATATGGCTAATATAAAGCCATTATATCCTGTGCCAAAACCACCTAAATACCTATGGGAAAGTAACTTCCCCAAACTAACAATTTTTTTTACTTATTATTATTTATAAACTAACATTTATTTATAAATTAATATTTGCATGTTAATATATTATTTATTAGTTTAAAACTTGAATTTATGTTTCCTGTGCCAATTAGGAATCAGTCACGGGCTTTGATTTGTTGTCTCTTCCCAACATGTATAAATGATGTCATTGGTGCCACAGGCCCAAAATCTTAACGTTGTGATAAGGGAAAACCCAAACCCTTGTTTCATTGTACCAACTGATTTCCCTGCTGTATGAAAATTTCATAGAAGCAAAAACTGGAAAAAATTGGGAGGGTTGGCTATTTTTTCCCCAAAAAATCGTTGACCAGGATGGTCAACGATTTTTTGATGATTTAAATGGGAAAAAAACCCGTAAAAAATTGCGTTTGAACTGCTAAAAAAATTGCAACCCTAAAAATGCACTAAAAACCCTAAAAAGCACACGAAATATGTATTTATTGGCCACATGCAACATTTTCCTGACTCAGACGTTCGCGATTTTTGCACGGAATTACAGTGAAATTTTCCCAATTCAGACCTCGCAGTTTTTACACGCAATTATCCCGATGCAGGCTTCGTTGCTTCAGGTTTTTTTCATGTCCACGCCTTTATTTTTTGCAGCCATTAAATAACAGTAGAAAGAGTGTACAACTATATATTTCCTTGCACTGCCTACAATTGTAGAATGTACAGCTGTTGACTGCCGCGATTTATATAGTTCCTACAGCTGTTGAAAGAGTGTACAGCCATTAAATAACAGCGTATGGTTAGAGAAGAAATCTGTCAATAGAGCTCTTCCTGCAAAAGTTAACCATTTGTTCATCCAGTGGGCAAGTTCATTCTTCATTTTTTTATTTTGTTTTGCAGTTTGCATGTCATGTTAATGTTGGAAAAAACAACCATGGATTTGCTTACATTTATTTGCTGTCCCAAGTTCAGCTGACATATCTGTAGGATGAGCTCTAGCTGTTCCATTTCTTTTAACATTAAGTCTGAGAAAAGTCTTGTGGAGTACATAGATGTTGCGTTAAGAACTTAAAATCTCTGTGTAGAATAAATTTTCTGACAAAAGCATTAAATTTCTCATGTTGCTGCTGCCGGAAACAACAGTCTCATTGACAGATATGGAAGATATTGCTCGGCAGATATGAATGAAACCAAATCCTCTAACTCCTTACATAATGCTTTATAATCTCATGATGCCCATGCCCTCTCAGACTCAAGAGGTCTTGAGTTTAATAATGGGTCACATCCAACCATAGGGAGATCAAATGATGGAATATAGTTCCATTCACAGAGATGGAATATAGTGCAAGCCAAACATTTATGGAACTGAATCTTCCCTCAACACCTTAAAGATAATGCTTTATAATCTGATATGTCCATGTTCTCTCAGAGCCAATACAGTTTTGAGTTTGAAATGAATACTGTCCAAGCATAGAAGTTTCTAATGATGGTGCTATAGGAACTCTTTTGAAATGTCAGCCATTGGTTACTTCCAAGGCCAATCCAATTATTTTTGCAGCTCTGAAAAACTATCAACATACACCAAATGCGTGGGCCTTGGTTAACATCAAGACTAAGATGAAATGGAACTAACTGCCATGGACAACATCCAGCACAATAGAATTTTCATTGAGAATGCTCGCTTGCTGACAAGTAAAAGCTTCTGCACTATTATTCTCCTTGTCCTCAACCTTATCCGGGACTTTTGTGTTTCTTATGGGACTCCACAGCAGCAATTACCTTATAACTTGATCAATGTACATGATGTTAATCACAGGTTAGGGAGTTAATTTTGTTGACAATTGCCCTGAAGTAGTTTCATCAAGATAGAAAGTGGGCCATTCTGAATCTTTTGGAGTTTATCATCATGTATAGGAAGCTTGTATTGAATTTGGAGCTTTCAAATGGAACCTGCAGCCTAACCCACCCTGAATACAATATGAAGTTTATATGGAGAAAGCCAGTCGTTCAAGGTGCTATATAATTGAGATAATCAACAGGAGGATCCAAGGTGCCTGCAAGCAGTTGGACTTAAAAACTTCCTTTCTTGTTTATCTTGTCAACTGAACATCCTTCAAGATTGGGGGATTAAAACAGAGGGGAATGTAATCAGAATTTTATTTTCAAAAGACTTTTATCTCTGCAATATGTGAGCAAACATTCATTGTAGGACTGTGCCTAGTATATTTTACTTGAATCTACACTTTGACGTTTATTTTGCATTTGATTAGGTTAGTACACTGTTTTTCTGTTTTACACGGCATTGTTTTATTAGGTGTCAATTCAAGAGTAGAGAATGAAGAAATCTTTAATCAATTTATTAACTAACTTAAATATTGAGTATTTAATGAGAAAACAGATACATCTAAGGTGCATTCTACTATGATTAATGCTATAAGGCAGATAATTCCTTACAATATTTTGATGCATAGAAAGAGATAAAGTAATCAAAAGCTCTCACAACCTCAAATATCTGAAAGAAGATTTATTATTCTACTTAGACAATATTAATACTGAATGGTTTATTTTCTTGAGAGAAATTTAAACAGATTTATACCAGTGATAGAGGATATGCAGTTTATTTAAGAAGATGCACACACAAATGGAACATTGATACTTTCATTGAGCCACATGTATTGCTAGTTTTTTTTCACAATTGATACCTTTTTGACATTTAGTGCAAGGGAATTAAAATGAATTCACAAGTTGTTCCCAATTAATTATTCATGCCTTAATACTGTATTAAGATGTTTTTGTAGATTTGATCATAATGCCAAGTCAAAAAGACTTTGTGTTGGCACATTGCACCTCAGTATTGGGTACAACGAAGGTTAAATGCAATTGGTATTTGAATGACATCAACGGTGACATTTATTGCTTCAAATGGCATTTGAAAAAGGAGTCAAGAAATAACACCATTATTTGTACAAAATACCCTGCGGATGTCACATATTGAGCAAGAAAAGCTCTTGAAGGATTTTTGAGGGTAAGGCTAAAAAGGCAAGAATTGGGATTGAAATAAGCTCTAATTCTACAAAAGATAGGAGGAATCGCTTCAATGGGGAAGATGGTGCACATGTGTTTTCCAGGGAATTTGGGTCAACACCTTCTACAACACATGGCCCAAACACAGGTGGAGGAAACATTAATTCTTTCCTCGCACCTTGTACTACACCTGGATCACAAACCAGTTTGGAGAGTACAAGATGGAGGATGTTTGTGCATGAACAAGCAAGGAAGCCGATAGCAAATTTCTGGTACTACTCTAGCTTGCCATTCCATGTTGCCAGGTCTCCATACTGGCAAGGAATGGTGGATGCTATTGCAGCTGCAGGTCCGGGGTTCAAAACCCCATCTTATGAGTCATTGAGGGTTGATATGCTTAATGATGCAGTACAGGATGTTAGTGATGTTCTTGATGAACATCGACTAGTGTGGGCAAAGTTTGGTTGCAGCATAATGTCAGATGGATGGACAAATAAGAGGAATCAAACACTCGTCAACTTCTTTGTGTCTTGTGATATTGGCACAATTTTTTTGAAATCCATAGATGCATTAGACACAATCAAATTTGTAGCTGCATTGTTCAAGATGTATGACTTGGTGGTCAAAGATGTAGGGCCAGAAAATGTGGTTCAATTTATTACAGATAATGATGCTGCTTGTGTTGCTGCTAGGAGACTCTTGACAGACAAATACCCCTCCATATTTTTTACTCCATGTCCAACTCATTGCCTTGATCTAACCTTAGAGGACATTGGAAAACTTGAATGGGTTAAGGAGGTATTGCAAAAGGCTCATATAGTCACCAAATTTATCTATAATCACACAAGGGTTTTGTGTATGATGCGCTCTTTCACAGAGGGAAAGGAGTTAGTTCGACTAGGGGTGACAAGATTTGCAACACACTTCCTTGCACTACAAACTCTTTGTGAACAAAAAATGAATTTGAAACAAATGTTTGTTTCAAACGAGTGGATGGAGTCTGGCTTCACAAATCAAGCAGATGGCATAGTAGTGGAAGAGTACATTTATTCTGCTAGTTTTTGGGATGCAGCTGAACAAGTTGTAGAATTTTCAGAGCCTCTAGTAAAAGTCTTGAGACTAGTGGATGGGGATAAATCCCCCATGGGATATTTGTATGAGGCCATGTATAGGGCCAAGGAGGTTATGAGGGGTAGGATGGAAAATAACAAGGACATGTATATGCCATTATGGGACACAATTGGTAGAAAATGGGATTGACAGATGCATTCTCCTCTTCATGCTACAGGATACTATCTTAATCCAAGTTTGTTCTATAACTCTTCATTTAGAAATGATGATGGTGAGGTTGCAAAAAAATGTTTGCTATAGGAAGCTATAGGAGAGTTAGCAACGTACAAGCAAGCAAGGGGTTTTCTCTCATCTAAGGCTGTTGTGGAAGGTAGGAAGACCTTGCAACTAGGTAGAGTCTATAAAATTTTGACAATCTCTCTATTTTGTGGACATGATCATTAAATGTGTTAAAATTTTAAGATATTCTTACATGATATCATCTCGATATAATGTGTGTTTCAGCGCAATGGTGGGATTTTTTTGGTCACGAAACCAAAAATCTTAGGTGGATGTCAAGACTCATTTGCTTGTGAGCATACTTGGAGTGTTTTTGAACACATATTCGAAGAAACACAACCGCCTAACACAACAATGGATAAATGACTTGGTGTTTGTTCAACACAACCTCCTCTTGAAACTAAAGAAAGCTCAAGGTTGGACTTTTAGTATACTTGCAATCGTAGTTTTAAATTTGTAATTGTATTCACAATGTTTTTCTCTTGTAATCCCAAGACTAATTTGTCCATGGACAAAACGAAGTACCATTGAGGATGATGAGCCAATTGACCTTGATGAGATTGATCTAGAGTTTGAGTGGATTGCTAGTGATGATGACTTTCTTGAGCCTAAGGATTTTGAGATCCTAGAGGCCAACTTGGATAATCATCTGGTTGAACGACTTAGGAGAGGCTCAAAATTAGGAGCTTCATCATTAGGACCTCCAACCCTCTAGCATAGCTCTATTTGTAGTAGCAAGAGTCATTGGCTACGTTTGATTTTTTAAAACTTTGTACTTAGTTTATAGGTTGACTTTGTACAAACTATATTGTAATTGAAATTTTGTCATCTATGAGCATCTAGTTATTAGTTATGCAATGTGAAGTAATGCTTTGGAAGATGTGCAATGCAATGTAATCAGCGATATGGATATAAACAACAAAAATCTATTTTCTACAATTCATTAGTTAAACTCTTTATTTTATTTGCTCTCTATATTTCTATTGCTATGGAAATGCCTTTCAATTAAAAAAAATAGTTTGTCTCTTGTTCTACAATTTTTTATGTTTTTTAAAAATTCGATTTTTTCTAACAATCTTATACTTTTGGTTTGCCGATTTTTCCCCAAAAGATTTTTGCTGCTATGGGTCACTATGAATGATTGAATAGCAACCACCTAAAACTTAATGTTTAAACTCCCTTTTGCCTTTCAAGAGCTCTTTTAATAAAGTTTTCTTGGGAATGGGATATGTTTTTAGTTAAGCTATTGTGAAGCTATAAAGGGGTGCTTGGTCTTGCTATTGTGTGAATGCAATGTTTGTGCAAATTATTATAGATGATGCATGGGAAAATTGTGAAAACCCAACAAGAAGAAACTACATGTTAAGTGGGCTCAGATAAAATGTAATGAATGGTTCATAAGGCACAAAACTTGTTGCAGGTTTTACAAATGGGGTAGCAAGCTAAGTGGGCTAGATTGTGGAGG
Organism: Sequoiadendron giganteum; assembly: GCA_007115665.2. Lineage (NCBI taxonomy): Eukaryota > Viridiplantae > Streptophyta > Pinopsida > Cupressales > Cupressaceae > Sequoiadendron > Sequoiadendron giganteum. The sequence goes on from CM021104.1 coordinate 658,554,321, forward strand.
AAACTCTATAGTTTAGTGCATTTGAGCTAGAGTAGCACTTGGATGGGTGACCTTCCAAGAAGTTCTAGTGTTTCATTCCTATGAGCATCTCCTAGATCTAATGAGCTCGAAGTGGAACGTTCATGGTCATGAGAGATGGATTCTTTTGAACTTCTAGTGAATTTTTGGTCAATGAATGTTGACTTGGAACTACATATTTGAATCTTAATAAATCATTACATAATTTGATACATTGCGAAAACACCACATATATGAAAAAGAAGAAACTACCTCAAGAATGCAAGCCTAAAATGTGAATAACTATCAGTAGTCGGTAGTGATCACTCACCACATGATTTTAGTTAGTGTCCAACTCTCAAAATGCTCTTCTAAAGCTCAAAGTTGAGTCACAAATCCTATAATAGATGATTGCAGCCTCAAACTAACCAAGTATAATAATCCACTTGCAATGCCCAAAAAGTACATTTTGCAAGTGAAGAATGTAAGATTTAGCTATGGAAGCCACCTAAGATCAAGAGATCAAAGGCAAGCAAAATAGATAAGAAGATTGAAAGATTACAACATGTATGATCAATGTGTACAAAAAATGAGAACAATAGATGGGTATATATGGGATACACGATCTAGTGATGTGATTGAACAACCAATGTGGGGTAATGGGATATGTAGTCCATTGTGTGCCCAACATCTCCACAAAACTAGGAAAGTACAAGTCACATGATGCAAGTACAACTTACCTAAGCAAGTTTATTTTGTTCTAGGTGCATGATATGCAATAAAGTAATAAAATAAATGTAGAAAATAAAATAATGCACCAACACCCCCATAAGTGTAGCTTAGTGGGTATGAGTGGATGGATCTCAGCAAATGTGTAGCCATTGTAGGTACCTATGTACACAATTGTCCCCTCAAAGAAGTGGAGAAGGAGAAAAACCTGTAGGTAAAAAACTCTCCCTAGAGAGGATACCCCCGCTGCCCCCCAAGTATAGAGAGAGGAAAGAGTAGAGAAGACTAAGAAGATCAGCTGCCTACCCCGACAAGGTGTAGTCTCCTACATTGATGTTAGATGCTTGAGATTGAATGCTGAAGATGGTCCAAAATCATTGAACAATATTTCTTCCCTTAGGAAGAAAAAAAGCCAAAGTTGTGTGTAAGATATCTGCCCATACCTTAAAGGATTATGAGTGAAGAAATATTAAAATGTATGATGTCTTTGGAAGTTGCTTGGATGCCACCATGTCGGTGCTGAAAGGTGACATAATCAAATTAGTAGTCCTAGGCCTAACTGAAAAAAGTGACAATCTAGAAACTTGTGGAAATGCATGTAGAACAAGATCCAAAGATGATGATGTAGAGACAACTATGATGGACTTGTCATAAAAGAGGATATGGGTGTCCTCAATTGGGTCCTCTAAATCTACAAGAGGGGGCTCACAAAACAAATTTGATAGATCTATCAAGTATCCATCCCTAGGAGCTATCTTTGGAAGACAATGAATATGATTTTGCGACATTGAATCACAAGAAGTCCTAGATGAAGCAACACTAGAATTAGTACAATTAGGGGATGGAGGAGGTGGAATGTTTGTACATCTCTCTAGAACCTTAGTCGATAAAAGGACTTGAAGGTTCAAGTGAACATATTGCACCTCTTGAAAACTGTCCACACTATATTCTTGAGTATGAATAATTGTAGATGGAGCAGCAAGAGGAGGATCAAAAGTAGTCTCAATATCATCCACATGTGTAGGTTTCTCCAAGGAAGCAACACTTTTAGATGGCGATTAAAGATCTCCATACAATTGTTGGATGATAGTCCAAGTAGTGAAAGGGCTCTTAGTGTTCTCAATCTGATGCATAATATCCCTGGAAATAGTAAGACAAATTAGTTCATAGAATGCATTATTGTTGTTTAACCATGTGTTGGCGTAAGAACTAACACCTCTGGAGTGTAAGTTTGTACGGACAGCTATGCACACTGCGTAATGAGTGCTCTTCAAATTAGGAGGGGAAGCTCCCTCATTGTGCTGGAATGCATGGAATAGAAAAGTAAACTAAATCCTATCTTTTTGTTCTCAGCTGGTAGAGGCACAAAGTTAAGAAAACCTAGAACGTTGCAGCTAAGGATTTTCTAGTTTCGCAGATCATTTAACTACAACTAAGCTAACTTCTTTAAATCTCTCCAGTTTCCTCAAGAAAACAGAGCGTGAGGAAATGGAGCAGGAATGGTTTTATACGATAAGCTAGGTATAGATTCACAACATGAAGGCAAGGTGGGCACAACTATTCACTCGGCTGAATAAGCTTATTATCACACACATCATACGATAAGCTTTGAGTACAAATTCTCAACATGAAGGCAAGGTGGGCACAACTATTTGCTCAATTCGAATAGGCTTATTGATAACAGAACACAAAAGATAGCCAACTAGGACAACAAATTGCATAGGCGAGACACGCGTACAATCTACGATCAAACTAGCCACTATATCTAACTAAGGCAAGCATTCATCATAATAATTGCATGGAACCCAAGTGGCATAACAATTCATTATCAAAACAAACGCTCATGAACAGATACAAAAAGACAATATTACAGGCAAGGTGGGCACAACATATATTGATCTTTCCTGCAAAAGTTCCTTGAACAGATACAATAATAGCAATACTACAGGCAAAGTAGGTGCAGCATGTATGCTATCAAGCAAAAGTTACAAATGAGCTGAAAGCTCTTATTTATACACATCAAAGTGTAGGCAACCCTAAAATCACCTTGAGTCAACTACAGTCTTGCAGTACATGCAACATCTTATTCTCTAAACCTAATTGAATGAAAGTATACAGTTAACTGGCAAGCTATCATCAGTTAACTGAAACATCTAATCTAAATGGACAATGTGCAAGCATGCTCGTCCTTATTGAAAGCAAGTTAATCGGAATACTATCATCAGTTAACACAAAAACCTAAAAGAACTCCAAGTGTAAATAGATGTTTCCAAGAAAGACATGGCATGCAATGTGTAACAACGAGTTAACTTGGAAAGAGGCATCGAGCTTAACTCTTGTGTCTAATGTCTATCTAGGAAAAGGTGGGACGCCCTGAACTAAAGTTTACTGGCCCTGATCTTGAGCAATTAACCCATCCACGAGGTTATTGACTGCATCACCTTCTGGGGAACTGAAGCTTTGGCGAAGAATCCCATGTCTATGCAGCATGTTCTCTCCATTAGTTATCTGACACTGAAACTCGCCTTTACTACTGATTGCCTCGTCAAACAATGCTGACATGATTGTAAGCTGATTCATCTTACAGCCAATGGTCTCACCACTGAAAATACTGTGAATAAGTGCTTGGAGCTTTGACTGAACGTCAGCAAGCTCAACATAGTCACCACCCACACGCTGATACAAGCATGGTAATTGAGACACAAAGTTTCTTACATAGCGGAGTGCACTGGTAACATGCTCTCAGCTCTTAGCCAACTCTGATGCTATAGTCTCTTCTATCTTAGCCTTGAAGATTAACTGTGTTCTCCAAATGTAGACATCTTCCTTATCTTCTGCATTTGTGACTGAGTCAAATGACAACTCCAGGTTAGCAATCAAGATCTCATCCTTGGGCCTACTAATAGCCAAGTCACGCTCCTCATCCTGAAGTTCAAGACGATGTTCACGTGCATTGTACCGCAACTGGAATAGCTCTGAAAGTACAAAGCGGCCTCTAGCAACAAACTCCTCCTCCCACTCCTCTAACCGCTTGCCATATGCAACCAAGTGATCAAGCTGACCCTATTCTGCTGGTGGTTCTTGCATATGTGGAAGTGCGGTAGCAGCATCCCCTGTCCTATGTACCAGGCTAGAAATATACTAGCGAAGTTGCTGTATTTCAGCCTTGAGGGCTGATTTATCTTCTCCATCCTTCACCATTCTATCCCTTGCGTTATCTTTAGGAGGTCAATGTCCGTCTGACGAGTACTTCTACCGAAGTTGACTGTGATCACTTCGAAGTCTTGAGCTTCCATCTCGTCCAGACTCTTATCCTCTGGAGGTGCAGCGGTCTCAATAATGATCTCCTTACTTGCATTCCTCTCAATATGGACCTATTTCTTGATCCTCTTGTCAAGCACATCTTGATGGTCATGATCGAAATTTGAATGATCAAGAACATAAGATGGTTGTCTCCTTTATCTTCCCAGCTGACTCTCAAGCCAAGACGAATCCTGATTAATCCCACTGGAATGATCTGTACTAGTCATAGGAGGATCTGATGAAAGTGAATGTGTAGAGGGGTTACTGCGAGGAGGTGAATCCACGTCCAAATCAATGTGAATTGGAATTGGAGGCTGCTCTGGTGTTGGTGACGGAAAATGCGGTTGAACCTTTGGCTGTGGTGAACTCTGAACAACTTCTATGACAGGCTCTATATGTGGAATAGCAACAGGTGCTTTTCCCTTTGAGTTACTAGGCGTTGGATTCTTTCTAGGAGGGTTACTCCTTTTCTTTTGCTTGGGTTTCGATGAGGAGGGTAGTACAACTTCTCCTGGTGGCGGCTCTGCTCTAGGCATGGATACCTTTTTGATCCTTCTGCTCTCTAAATAAAGCATACTATTCTGGATGACCTTGCTCGATCTCTCCTTCACCGATGAGAATTCTTTGGCATACCAATTCACTAACGGCAGTGGTTGTCCATCAACTTGTTCTCTGTAAAACTGAGGAAGTGCATCTCCCTCATCCTCTGACAATCCTTCCACATCTTCTGCCAAGAAGATATAAATTTGCGAAAGAGAGAACCTGCTATAGTTGCGTCTGCGTACCTCGAAGTCATCCTCGCAATTCACCCAGTAATCCTCTAATGTAGGTTTGTGATAAGAGCGACTACCAAGGCATTCTGCGTAATGACCCCAAGGATCATATGTGCGTGTGTCAACTAGGAACTTGAGTTTGCAATTCTCCAACTCCTACCCTGCAACGTTAGCATCAACTGCCGTCTTGCACCAATATATCCCAAACTGCAAAGGAAAGTTGGCAGCTTGTTTACGCTTGTGGCGCAAACGTTTGTGAACCTCATACAGTTGCCTCAGGAACTCCATGAACACTGTCTTATCTGAAGGATAACGTGGTAACATAGCTGGACTTCCTATATATCCATAGACACGGATATAGGTGTACGTAGGGAATTGAATGTACCAGTTTTCCCAACCTTCCATTGTTGCTCTAGCAACTGCTGAGATACGAATGTGCAACTCCCGGTCCAAGTTTCTCACTGTATAAGTCAAGAAAGCCTCTTGCACGCATTTGAAATGACTTTCAGCCTTCGTGAACTCGAGCTGATCATAATAACGATAGACCTTCTGTGCACTGAGGATGCCCACTGTGTTCAACCCGTTAAACTGACCCTGATGGGCGATCAAGTACACAAGGTAGGAACACATATGAAACTGGTGTGCAACTAGGAAACCGGTGATTTGCTCGTGAATAGCATCGTTGATGAAGGATGCCTAGTCATAATGCTCTTGCCCAGAGATGATTCGACCAATGATATAATACATCCATGGGTGAAATTTGTTTGCATCTGCATGACCTGAGACACGATTAAGCAGTGTAATCAAAATACCATACTCATCCTTAAACTCGCCACGACCTACGTTGTTTGGCAACTTGGTCTTTTTCTGTTTTAGCCACCTCTCCAGCATCTTACTCGGACACTTATCAAATTCAGCATTGAATGCTCGCTCGCTCTGATTCATGGAAATGACCAACCCATCTGGATGTTGAGGAATACCCAGACTTTGCTCGATGTCGAGGGGTTTGAGACTGCATATGACACATCCATCTACTGACTGCATCTCCCGTGGAGCAGAATTGTAATGCTTAATGCAAGACATTACAAACTCTACGCAATGAACTAAGATAAGTATGGAAGCGGCCTCAAGTAACCCGGACTGCTGAATGTTCTTGATTATCGAATCTCTGATCTTGAGTGGATCCAAAACTGCTTCTGGAAGCACCTTATGTAGATTCGAATCAACTGTTCCGATGAAGTCATGAGTCAAAACTGACTTGGTCTTGAAATTGAGCTGTGTGAACTGCATTCTGAAAAACTCGCCTGATGTCTGTGAACACGGCTATATTCTGACAACTTTTCTGGAAAGCTAAAAATAGCCTACTGAGGCTAAAAAAAGCTCATCGGAAGTGAATTTTTACTGAAAATTCTGAGATATGGGTTTTGTCTAGAAAGTGATTCTAAGACAACCCAGAACGTCAGAAATGTAAAAATTCGACCTCTACTCAGCCATACAAAGGAATTTCGGTTGAGAAAATTAAAGCTTCGAGAACTGATGTTCTCGAACAATTTTTCCTGAAAAATTCTAGCAGATGGGTTTTGCCGAGGAGATCGGTCTGAATCAACCCAGTTATTCTGTTTCGCCAAAATTTGCCTGTTCTTCGAACATGTGAGAGAATCTAGACGAGAAAATGGAAGAAATCTAGAAGAGAAAAAGACGTTTTTATTATTTTTAATTATTTTTGTCTTCTTCTTTCAAAATCGCCACTCTGCCTTGAATCTGATGCTGAATCTGAATCTGTACCTGCAAAAGAATGTTTCTGTCGCCTTCGAACTTGTGTGTCTGATGAAAATTCGCCAATCTCTTGAAGAAATTTGAATTATGTAAGCTGTGTGAATGAGAAAAGGCGCCATACTTGGTTAAATAGACAAAGTCGTACCATCATGCATGCATGCCGAAACCCTAACTGTGAAAGAATTCAATTGGCCTCTCACCAGATGAACTGTCACTGACTCTGAGTCTCAGACTAAAATAACATTTAATTTAAAACATGCAAATTAAAAAGAGGCGACATATTTAGCTCTTTGAAGAAATTCGTCACTTTTTAATGCCCTACATGCAAAAATATTATTTTAATCATTTCGCTAAAAATAGCATCTGGATGTGCTCAGTAAACTTCACTGATTCCAAAAAGCCGAATTTTGACCTTCTAGGCGTCCATTTGCAAGAGTTATGAGATTTTTGAGTATCTCCTACTTTATAGCTAACTGCAAAGTTACATCTGGCCATGTTCAACTCTGATTTCTGGGTGATTGAATGATCCTGCGACTGATCTGAGATATCCACTGCGAAGCCTGCATGACAAGGACGAAATGTCTACTGGAAGCCACAACTGCTAAAATCAACATCTGACACCTTGGAAAATTAGGCGCCTTTGATTAAATTGATGCACTGATTCCAGACAGTCATTTCTTTGTATTGCCTTCTGATGCTTCAAACTGCTGCTGACGGTGAATGATGAACCCTGCTAATTGAATAATAGATTCATTGCGTGATTGGAAGTACTCTGCATCCAATGACTGTATGTAAGGTATCTGAAAATTGTATCAGGAACCCCAACAAGATGGGCGCCCCTGGCCTGTGAAGGCACAAATACCCTTTTGACAAAAGTGTGACTTTCATTTGAACACCATTCTTTGACCCTTGATACCGGGAGCTGGAATGCTCTGATTCGTGCGCTGTCTGTCTCTCTGCACAGTTGAGTCAACTTACAAGAGATGTCTCTGGAGATGACGAAGCCAAAAAACTGCTTCTAAGGCCTCAAAGAGAAGGGCACCTTTTTCAAGGAGATTGGTACTCACCATACTTAGTCATTTCTTAGTTGTCTTCAGTCACTCTCACTTTTCAGCATTACCATCTTGATCTCTCATGTACGAGCGTTTGCCAAATCTCGGAGGCTGACGGTTGAACTCGTTGAATAGCTAGAGTAATTGCACACAAGTCTTGTGAAGACTGCGAAAGCAAATAACCCCATCTGGCAGGCCTAAAGGTTGGGCACCCCTAGCCTACAGATATGCAGCTATGTGTAGCTAGGTTTCACCATCCTTTGTTTTACGTGCTCGTTGGAACCTCTGTCATGGTCACTTAGAATGTCGAATCATCTCGCGGACGGGTGCGCTGCAAAGCTGGACTAAGTTGGAAAAGATCTCTGAATGACCTTGTAATGTCCCCATTTTTCGCACTACACATTCCAGTGACTGTTAGCCTATTCCCTGATGCTTGTAGGCTAGTCAGAGGCAGAATTAGGGTTTCCAGCTGCTTGGAGGTTTTCCTTGAGGATTCAGGGGTTTGCATGTTGGAGTTTTGTAGTTTGGTCGCGGGATTGCTTCTGGGTTTTCAGAGAGCTTCGCGGTGGTATGACATGCAACTGGATCAGAGAACTTTTTCGGACTTACTATTTTTAGTAAGTTACGATGGCAGCATGTTGGAGTTTCATAGTTCAGATTCTGGATTCCTTCTGGGTTTTCAGAGAGCTTCGCAACAGCGTGACATGCAACTGAATTAGAGAACTTTTCCGGACTTACTAGTTTTAGTAAGTTACGATGGCTGCATGTTGGAGTTTTATAGTTCGGATTCTGGATTCCTTCTGGGTTTTCGGAGAGCTTCGCGATAGCATGACATGCAACTGAATCAGAGGACTTTTCTGGACTTGCTATTTTTAGTAAGTACGACGGCTACTCGGATTGTGGTTAAAATGAGTTTGGAACAACTTACTATTTTTAGCAGTATGCTATTTTTAGTAAGTTCTATTTTTGGCAGTGCTATTTTTAGCAAGGTCTCTAAAGTTCGATTTAGTGGCTATCTCGGGCAGGGCAGTATATTCATCCGGTCTCCAGGATTTGAGGTGATTATTTTGGCAAATTCAATATTTGTTGAAAATAGTATTTTAAACGAGATATTTCTACTAAGGCTTGGTGGACGCCTAAATGGAGGGATAAGTTGGTTTATTAAAAAAGGAAAATTTTATAAAAATTTCTCTCCTAAGTATTTTGGACGCCAACTTAGGAATAAAAAGAATTATTTCATTTTATTAAATAATTCTTCCATGAAAGAAAGGATGCCAACTTTGTGGAGGATTTGTGGTCAACAAGGAATTTCGAATTCTGTTGACTCTGAGAAAGGGCGCACTTTTCTAGAAGCTTCTAGAAGTCTCCTCAAAAGTTATAAAAAGGAGGTTTGGGGTCTTCATTCAGCATCTTATGTTTTACAATATTGTTATGCTGCCGGAATGGTATCAGGATTGCTTCAAGGGATGCATACCTCCTAGTCGGCTTAACTTCTTGCTTGAAAGACAACAACTAGTTGAGATTAGTTTCATATTGAGTTGTTTTGCATTTTGCAATTGAGTTATTGTATTTCCAGTCCATTTCACAGTTGCTGGTTTGACTGTGGCTGAACTGAGTTTTGGCTTAGAAGTTTGTGTGTGATTTTAATTTGGTTGTGGGTAGTGAATGAATATTAATTGCAGATTGGAGCGACCCTTTTCTCCAAGTTTCAGATTTTAATATTTAGTATTTATTTTTATAAGGCAAATTTGCCCTTCCTTGATGGCCGTACCATGCTGGAGATGTATTGAATTCCGTGCATATTAAATATGATCTATCTGGGGTCTCTTTGGGTTTCCTATTGGGCACCTTCAACATTAGCTATGTTTTCATTTGGTTTCATGGGATTTGAGTGAGTTATCAATAAATTAGTGAATTTCTGTATGGCTGATCATGCAATTTCAGTGCAGGTCTGTCATTAATCAGATTATTAAAATGAGGTCTGTGAGTTGTGATTTGGGTTTGGGAAGTCAAGAAAATGATAGGGAAGTCTTCTATTTTACTGCAACTTCATACACTAGATCTTATTGACAGGCAATCTCTATATTATTGTAAGCTGAACAGTAGTACTGTCAGCATTTCTCTCATTCTGATATAACTCTTATAATTCCCACAACTGTGGATGAGATTGGCATGTTCAATCTTAGCTAGTTTTTATTTACTATATCACCCGCTGAACAAGTGGAAGAGGTCGGCTTGCTGCCTGTTACTCATGTAATTGCATTATCTCATCTTGCTGATCGGCTGAGCCGTCAACCTACTCCCGCTGAAAAGTGGTCGAGTTGCATTTTACTTTCAGCATTGTTCTTTCACTTCAGTCCTCCCACTGAATAAGTGGTTGAGTGATTGCTTTCCTTTCTATTACTTTCCAGCAGTTTCAATTATGCTAATGATCCCCTTTCGAGTATGCTCTCAACCTTGCCCGCACTGGGATCTGGGTTGATCAAAGGAAAGGGTTCCTTCCAGTTGGATTGTGTTTTCATTAACGATAACGGGTGAACTTGGTTGTGAAAAAGTGAAAAATTTGGCCCGGTATATTTAAGACCTCAACTGCAAATTCATTCATCTGGGTAGCCATATTCAAGGGCGCCCCTGAGCTACAAGGGCGCTCAAACCATCAAATGGCAATTCCTTGTGATATGTATATTGCTTGCAGTCTCAGAGTCTGACACTGATAACCAGAGTTTTGCGCTATGTATGCCTCCGCTTGATAGCTTGTTTGAAAACCAGACTGATCCTGCAGAGACTAAAACCAATAGTGAGCACATGCATTCAGATCTTGGCTTTCAAAAAGAAGGGCGCCCCTGAGCTACAAGGGCGCAGATCTGCATTCTTTGACTGTCTTCATGATGTATACACTCGTTGTAACTTCTGCTTCCGCCTTTGTCTGTCGGAGTTCCATATTTCAGATGAACTTGCTCCATAGCTAGTCTAAAAGCTGACTGAAAACAAAAGAGAAAGAGTGTATTCGCAATTCAAAGCAATTGAATCTTGACCTTCAAATGGAAGGGCGCCCTTAAGCTATAGGGGCGCTGATTTGCACTGAACTTCATATTTTTCATCACTTTCGTGCTTTGAAAACACTGTATTAGCTGCTGAGGTTGACCATGTCAAAGTACTACGACTGTCGAGGTGTGTGTATGACTATACTTCATCATTCTCACGTGTACGAACACTGTAAAGTTGATTTGCACGTTGATTGCGCAAGTGTCTACTACGTTACATAGTGAAACATTCCCAGACTTAGAATATTTTAGCACTTTATGCCAATCTGAAAAACCCCTTCGTTAAAAAGCATATTTTTCAACATCTTTCATCGTAGAACGTTCTGCTTTGAGTTTCAGGCTTAGATTTTGATACCTGGTACTGGCCAACTGCCATTGACGACCTCAGAGGTCCTAACTTTTCTCTTGAAAAAGTGAAAACTACCCACCAATCTTAAACTGACTTTTAACTGAAACTGACTTCACCACTGTGATCGTGATGTGAAATAAACCAATCAAAATTAATTTCAGCCAATTCTGACAAGTTCCTATTTTTTAGGGTTTTGACCTAAAAACGGGGTCCGGAAATCCTAATTTTCAAAATTTTCAAATTTTGCCAATATCTTCCTGGCATCACACTGACCAAAATCCCATACTTGATTTGCCCAAAAACTGAGTTTTGACCCCACTTTTACAAGGTTTAGATCATTTTAAGCAAAATGCCTTAATGAAGCAAAAAATTTGGTTTGGGTACAACACCATGCAATGTTTTGTTCATAGTGATTTGATTTAAGAATGAGTTCAAGAAGATAGGGAAGCAAATTATACTTAGGGCAGCTATTTTTAATTCCTTTTATCCAAGATAAGTGGTCCTTTGAATTTAGCTCGACAACAGAGTGGTAGAATCTAATACCAAAAACCATGATGACCACCCCCCTAAATTCCCCAATCACAAGATCCCCTCCCTTGTAACTAAAACAATGACACCACCAACAAAAATGATTTGATAGTTTATTACGCCAAAGGCATGTCCTATTTGAGCTTGCCGAGCTCATTTTGTCTGCGGACGGTGGAAAAGCAAGTAGAGGGCTGGCAAGAAGGTTGAACAACTGCCAAGCCTTGATCGTTTTTGCTGCACAACAATCCCATCTAATGCTTCCTCCTATCTGCCTTGTAACAGTGCACAACGGATATTGGTGGTGTTATTAATTTCCGATGTTGACGTTCTTTCATTGAATGGTAATGGTGTCCAGCGGGGATCTACCGGCAATGAAATAGACGAACAAGATCCATTCAATTGTCTCGCATGTTCTATGTGAAACTCCTCACCGTCGATGGACACAATGAGCTCGGTGAAGCTCACATAAGGAATGCCTTCGGGTAATAACGGATCTTGTTATAAAGGGATTTTGACAGGGTGGTTTTACCCATACTCGGAATGCCACATATACCAAGTGTCATTGCCCAATTTCAACAATCGTATCACTTCTTCAGAAGGAGGTCTAAGTCCCATAAGGTACCCCACAAATAGTTGGAACTTGGGGCCCCTCTAAAGCCCAATGCTTGCAATAGCACTGCAACAGTTGAGCTGCAAATGCATATGTTTGCATCCCCACCATGGCAAATATAACAACGTAGAAGATCAAGAAGTGGGTCATTCTCAGAACTGTGATTTGAAACATTTATTTTCAAAATATTTTAGACAGACTTTATCCAAAAATTGTCTTAACAACATAACTTAATTTCAATCCAATACATGGAAAAGTATTGAAAAATTTGAGTCATGTTTATATATACAAAAAACATGAAGAAATTTTTAGGTACAAACGTCATGAACCTGGTCCAAAAGCTCAACTGTAGTTGACATTACCAATTATTGCCACTTTCAATTTAGGACCTTCGTACTTCTCTGGCTCAAAAGCAAACAATACTTTAGGAACTGCAACACAAGACCAAATCTTTGAGTAAAAACAATTTCAAACATGATCGAATGGATAAGCACAAGTGGTAAAGCATCGAGGGGTTCTTAGCAAAATCCCGCATGAAATTAAAGAGAGACAATAAACTATAAAGTCTTGAAATGAAATGAATGAATTTTAATAAAGTCCACAAGACCCACAAATCACAAATGTGACATCCCCCTGTTGAACAGAGTTGTAACTTGAACTCTATTCTTAAGGCCTTCATATGCTTGACTTGGAATGTCATTGCAAGCCAGGCATTCCTTGATGTAATGTTTATGTATTTCCACTGCTCCTGTGATACAAAATACACATATCTAGGCATTCCTCGATTAGCTATTTTAGTGTAGATATTTGGTATGGATAATATACTACAAAAGGAACAACTTCCACCAATTAGATTAGCTTCCTTCCCCTCTAGCTATGGCCGCTCCTACAATAGTTCCTTTTATTATTGTTTTTCTGATGCTCATCTACGCGTCGTCCCAGAGACAAAATATCACGCTTGGCTCTACTCTTATTCTGCCTCAAAGTTCCAAATGGGTTTCACCAAATGGACAGTTTGCCTTTGGATTCTATGAGCTAACCCCAACTCTGTACGTCTTAGGCATTTGGTTTGACAAAATCCCTAATAAAACTCTGGTTTGGACGGCTATGGAGGATCGGAGGGACCTTCCTGTTGAAAAGATGTCTATCCTGTAGCTCACCAACAATGGCTTGAGGTTGTATGATGCCCAAAAAAGTTTGAAATGGTCCACTGCTCCCTCTGAAAAGATTACCGCGGCTGCAATGCTCGATAGTGGCAACTTTGTGTTGTTGAATACACATTTAGGCAATTGTTGATGAAACATTTTTTTCTGTTTCTACCTATGCTCCACGGGGACGCGTCCCCTATGGTTTTTACCCGTTTCCCGTACCGGGTACGAAACGGGGATGCGGGTACTGCTAGGAAACGTACCCTAGCAGTACCCTTTTGCCCTCCAAGTACCTGGTACTTCTAGGGGACGGTTTCCCAAAAAAAGGGGACTTGGGTACTGCTAGAAGTACCCGGTACTGCCTGGCCGTACCCCAACCATACCGGGTACTTCTAGCAGTACCCTACGGCCCAGCCAAAAAGAAAAAGCTTTTTTTTAAAAAGTAAGAGTTTTTTTATAAAAATAAAGCTATGGGTGGGCCCACAAGGGACGCCCCATCACACTTGACCTAATGCAAGTGACATTTAAACTCCAAAATGAGAAAAAAGTAACTCATTTTTACTTTTCCATTGTGAAGTGAAGGAAAACAAAAGAGGAGCAGCTGAGTGAAGGAGAAAATAGCAGGTTGGAGAGGAGCTTAGGGCATCATTTCAGCATATTAGAGGTATGTTTTTCATCTTTTTTTTGTATTTGCTATTTCTTTTTAATTTTTGCAAGATTTTTTTAAGTTTTACCAACACATAAGAAGGGCATTGTGGGTTCATTTTTTTTTTTTTTTCAACTTGCAGCTCTTTGAATTTAAAAAACAATCATGAGTAGCAGCAGTGATAGTGAAAGTGATGATCATGATATTGAAATTCAAATGCAAGAAAGAACTCAAACTCAAAGAACAAGAAATAGACCTAGAAATAGTGCAACTGCAAACATTGGGGGGTGTTCAGAGAGTGGGAGTGGAGTAGGGTCAGCAAGCTCAAACCAATTTGAATGTCCATCTGAAACCCTCAAAAAATGGGCAAAAGGCCCATTTAACCCCAAAAAGCCTCTACTACAATTTGCAACAAGAGTTGATAAAGATAAGAAAAAAAATTCGGGGGGTAGTAGATTATGGGAGTGTCATTTGTGCCACAAACAATACAAGGGCAGCTATACGAGAGTTTATTGCCATCTTTTGTGGATTGGTGGTCAAAGGGTGAAAGGGTGTAGAAAAATAACCCAACAAGAAAAAATTGAGGCAACTAGATTGCATATGGAGGGGGAGGCATTAAAGAAAGGGGTTTCAATTGAGAGTTTGCAGCCTTGTATGGGAATGCCTACACCATCAATGGATGTTGCTTCAGCTTCTCGATCTCATGTGGGGGAGGATTCTACTAGAGGAAAGAAAAGAAGTATGCATGTTGCTGATATGTTTAATGTTACAGTAAAAGATGGGGCTGATTCCTCTATTGCCAAGTTTTTTTATGGTAATGCCATACCATTTCATGTCTCACGTTCACCATATTTTAAAAAAATGTGCAAAGATATAATAGCTGCTGGTCCCTCATATGTTCCACCTGGAGAAACTAAGCTACGCACCACTCTACTTGATAAAGAGTACTCCAAGGTGAGTATTTTGATGGAGGACATGAGACAAACATGGTTGACAGATGGCTGCTCCATAGTTATGGATGGGTGGACCGATATCAAACATCGGCCACTCATCAATCTTATTGTGACTAGTATAGCAGGCTCTTATTTTCTTAGAGCTATAGATTGTTCGGGCAAAAGGAAGGATGCAACCTTCCAATTTCAGATTTTGAGAGATGCTATAGAGGAGGTTGGAGCCTCTAATGTTGTGCAGGTATTGATCACAGATTCACATTTTGATTTTCTTTCTTTCTTATTTTTGATTTGGAATGTGAGACATCATCTATAAATTAAAAAAATTATTAAATTATTAAATTGATATCTATACTAATCTCATATCAACTTGATGATATGCCATTGCCAGGTAGTGACCGATTCAGCCCGTGTGTGTAAATTAGCTGGATTGATGGTGGAGAGTGCTTATAAGCACATTTTCTGGACCCCTTGTTGTGTGCATGCGTTGAACAATACCTTGAAGGACATTGGGAAGATAGATTGGGTGAAGGCAGTGGTTGCAGAGGCTAGAGAGGTGCAAATGTTCATTTGCAACCATCAGACTTCACTTGCTTTGTTCAGAACATTTTTGAGGAAGGAATTCCTCAAGCCCATGGAGACTAGATATGCCAACTACTTCATTTTATTGGAGAGGATGGTTGAGATCCAAGAGGCTCTACAAATAATGGTGGTCAATGTAGAGTGGGGTAGATGGCATGAGTCAAGCACACCAGAGGGAAAAAGGGTGAAACAAAAAATCCTTGATGATGACTGGTGGTCCACAATGAGGTAAGAAAATTGGCATTGCTGATTTTATTATTTATTTGAATTATTTCATAATTTTATTATTGCTGATTTTCATTTTATTATTTAATATTTATAGGCTAGCTGATTTTAATTTTTGCAACTTGTTTGCACTTGCAGATATGTATGCTCCTTCATCCAGCCTATTGTGCAAGTGATTAGATATGCTGATATTGACTCTCCTAGCCTTGGAGAGATTTATGAGACCTTTGATAGTATGCTTGGACAGGTCAAGCAAGCAATTTATGGCAAGGACCCTACTTTGGCATTTTATGAGGAGCATCTTAGGCCCATTGTGACGCGACGGTGGGACATTATGAACACCCCCGCTACATATGACAGCCTATGCTCTCAATCCAAAATGGTATGCACCGAGACCTGGGAGAGTGGCTCCATCTCATGATGAAGAGGTGAAAGAAGGCTTCATGAAAGCCCTTACAAAAATGTATACTTCAGAGGAATCTACTATACTTCGCACACAGTGACTTGCATTTGCCAATCTTCGTGGTCCAACCTTCGGCAAACCAGAGGCGAGGATGGATAGAGCTACACTGGCTCAAATCGACCCTATTGGATGGTGGACGTGGCATGGGAAGGATGCACCAGAGTTGAGATTACTTGCCGTTCGTCTTCTTTCACAGGTTGCCAATTCCTCTGCTGCTGAGAGGAATTGGTCCACATATAGCTTCATCCAATCAGTCAAGAGGAACTGCCTTACCTCTAGACAATCGGAGAAGTTGGTGGCAGTACACAGTGCTTTGCGGCTACAGGATCGCCAGTCTAGTGAGTATCGTCAGACTCCAGCCTTACGATGGGATGTTAATCCCGAAGATGCTATGCAGATTGAGGATGAGGATGCACAAGAGGGATTGGTTGGGGTTCCATTGGCTGAGGCAGATCCTTCTATTGACATGGACACTGACACTGACTTAGACTTGAGCTCCGATGGCGATGCTGATTTAGACCTACCTTTTGCTGATTAGGGACACTGGACAGTGATATATTTTCTTAGTTTTATGTTTATCATGTCATTTCATAGTTGAGACTTGGAGCCTTTGGGCATTTTGGTTATAATTATTAGACTCTTATATGATATGTATGCACATTGATAATGAAAAGCATTTGAATTCTGTTAATTTGTTTGTCGATTCTCATGTGAAATCTCAATTCAAGTCTAATGATATATAATAAGCTTATACAATGTCTAGAATGAATGCTTTATCAATGTTATGCTATGAACATTTGAAATTTCTCTATATTTTTAAAAATTTCCCTATTTTTTTATCAGCCGTCCCCTGCCGTCCCCTAAAAAATGACCCAAAAGTACCCCCGTACCAGAAACTCGTCCCGGTGTACCGGGTACTTGCCGTCCCCGAAACCCCGTGGAGCATAGGTTTCTACTGCTTCTGTGACTGCAAAATTTCACGTTTTTGATTTTGCCAAGTGGAGCAAACTAGAACATGCATATTGGCAAGTGTTAGGGAGACTTAGCGTTATCTGCCACCTGTAAATAGATACCTGTATTTGTCACAAACATGTCTAATCCTTTCTTAGGGTATAATGCGCTTACCACCACGGGGACAAGTGAAATGCATGATTAACTAACAAGTTTTAGCCACGTTCCATTTCTCTCTAATTTAGAGGCTTGAAAGCTAAGGAATCAAATGTTTGTCCACATTGCACCTCGTTGGCGCTTTACATCCCCTTGGGTTGCTAGAATGGAACCAGCTCACCACTAAAACAATTCGAGGGTGTAACAAATGATAAAGAAAAATGTGACATGCCTTTAAAACCATAACATGATCTAAGTGCATATAGGTAATACATAAACAAATTTCCAAGCACTAATGTATTAACCTACATTAAATATGCCTCACACTTGCAGCCATTACTCCTTAAAAGGCACACTTCTAAATGCCTTTCACTAATTAGTTTTCTGCTCTTAATGAAACTCCCCTCATAATGCAAATAAATGCCTAAATTTAATGAGGAAAGGGAAGAATAAAAGCATATAAAAGAAAACTGTAACAGTTTTTTAAACACCATGACTATGCAAGCATAATTTTTTCACCCAAGTGCCTTTCTTCAGCCACTTGTGCATACAATGCTTCTTATTACTTGTGTCTCTCAGACCTTTACGCACTACTCTGCTACTGGTGCATACTTCTACCTTTTCTTTTATGAAATGTAGTCAATGTTGATTGGCTTCTGTTTTCCCTTCATAGACTAGGTGGTGGCCTATAGCGAGCGATTTGCAGAGTGCAAATAGGCTGTTCTTGAAGAATTTCTTCACTCTTCCATGTAGTGTCCTCTTCAACTAGATAGGTTTCTTTCTCTAAAATTTATGATGGGCTTAGGAATTAAAATCCATTTTCATCATCTAATGGGGTAGTTCTAATGAAGGAATAATTTGATTTCCTAAAGCTTTTTTTTTTAAGTGGCTGTAGATGTTACTAAACATGATGGCAGTACGGTGTAGCATGGTAATATAACAGGTCAAGTCATAGCAGATAGAACTACTACAAAGGATTAGCGACAAACATTTACTATTAACCACATTGAATATTCGTAACCTACTACTACATATTGAAGACATATTTAATGACCATGAAATGACAAATCTCAACAACTCACATACATGGTGTAACAACTTTGAAGCTATCATTTCTCCATTGAAACATTTCTTCCCCAAAAACCATCATTTTATAAATAACCTACCAACTAACCTCATGTACTACATGCACTACACAAAATTATGCAAAAAATAGACTAGAATTTTCCATAACCAACCTTCCAAACCTCTTCGTCATACCCATTGCACACCAAGGTGCGATTGCTAGTATTTAGTGAGTACAAATCTGCTTGCTAAAATCATAAAGTGGTCTTGATTTCAATGTTCTAAAAATTCTCAAAATATGCTACAACACTAAAAGTAAAATTTGGAATAGAGTCAAATGAAATCAATAACAACACTATGAAGCATATAAAAAATTATGCACCTTAAAAGAAAATGCACTTGAAAATATGCTCATATGTGTCCAAAAAGAACTAATATAGGTCCCAAAACTAGAACTATGCAATGTCAATTGTGGTATTCTACAAATTTTGGACAAACCATACATCAAAATCAAAAAAAACCTACATCATTGCAAAGTATGTAGAGAAATAGCCCAAATAGAATTTTTTTTTTTTAAAACGTAGTTCATATGGCCTGGCCTCTAGTGAAGCATTTGAAGTTTAGGAGCAAAGCACAAAACTCAAATTGTCTAGCTTCCTCCAAAAGCAAAGTTAGCAATTGTAGTTAAGTAAGAACAACATATCTAGATTTGGCGAAATCAACAAATTTGGTAGTGTCACCAAAAATGCAACCAAGTTTAGAGCCATCCCATAAAGTTGGAAGGTTGCCATGTGGCTAGTGGCTATTCAAAGCAGTCGACCCTTCTTGTGGATAGTAAAGACCATGTTGGTCTAAACAAAAGGCCATGCAGGCTATGTAGAGGGGTTTGCCCAAATAAGGTCCATGGACCTTTGATGGGTCACATCCCTACCAAGGTCTGTGACTTTTAAAGTAGATTGCGATTTATTCAATAGTCATTGCCTAATGGGTTGGTGGATCAACCCACTACCCCTTTAAAAAAAAATATGTTTTTGTTTTTTTAATAATAAAAAAAATTGCCAAATAACAAAGATTTGCAAAGATTTGGGGTCCACACTTGTATGATGCCCCTAAGATTTTTTTTTTAAATCTAAAAAACAAAAAAAAAAAGAACTATAAAATTTGCAAGTCCATGATGCCTACGTAATTTTGATGCAAGCAAGATGCCAAAGGAATATTTAGCAAGGTTAGAAAATTTTCCTTGAGGGACTAGGGTAAAGTGTTCCAATTTTTGAAGATTTTATAGGTGATCTTGGGGCACTTGGGCCTTTTAGTTGTGATGGCAATGCTAGATTTGATCCAAAATGCTTTGAAATATTAGGTATTTGCTAGATCTAGCACACACCTCCCAAATTCAAACCCTTACAAATTTGGGTTCCAACGTCCAAATTGGATGCAACAAAAAGAAAAATCTACTATCTCAGATACTTTGAACTCAATGGTGAGCTCAAATGTGATGTCCCTAATTTCCGAATAGTCGCCATGAATTAATTTAATTAATTAAATATTAAATTGTCCTAAATTAACAATTGTGGACATTTATATTTAATTAATTAATAGACATTAAAATAACTTTATTAAATAATATGCTTAAATATTAAAGAAAGTTATTTTATAATGGTGAATATTTAATATTGAATATAAAAAGGTGGCCGACTATAAAAGGTGGCAAAAAAGGAATTCATTTCATGAATTGGAAAATTATCTTTGTAGAAATTGGGATTTTTGGAGAGCTTGGTTTCTTGGGAACTAGAGAACGAAAACCCTCAAGTTTTAGGGTGGATTTGGACAAAAACCCATCTCCATTAGAGGATGGATCCATACAGGGTTCGCATTTGTGTTTAAAGATTTCACTTGGGTGGAATCGCTTAGGTTTTGAGATTGCAAAGCAACAATTGTGTGGAAATTTGTGAAGTCTCCTTCGGAGACAAATTTCAAGAATAGTTTGGAGCTATGTGCAGAAGGGAATTGCAGGTGACATATTTTAATGCTATAGTCACTCATTATATATATTCTAGGTATATCCTCATCAGCCGTTCCACTTCATTGATTGGTATTGATAACATTCCAAGAATTATAATCTTCGTTTATACTGCTCTTATTTTTGGAAGAGGCCGCGAGCCTTTTAATATCCTAGCGTAAGAATTCAACCCCTTGGGCATAAGCTATGTAGGTCTTATTTGGGAGTCGAACCCATGTATAAATGACCGCCACCTCACATATGAGGAGTTTTTGATGGTGATGTGGAGGTATGTCTGCAGTCAGCAAGTCAAAGCTTACACTTAGCTTTGAGGGTAAATGATGGAGTCTTTGGAGGGCGTGAATATTGAAAAGGAGCCGTGGTAGTTTTGGAGGGTGCTACGACCACTTCCAAGGCTCGATAACACTTGTGTATGCAACATAAGGGGGTTCTAAGGGATGCGACTTGTGTAGGATCTTTGTCTAGACTACAACGGCTAGGGAAATATTGCGGACTTCTGTAAGGAGCAGTATTATCTATATCGCTAGTTTTATGATTCTAGCTAGGCAATATTCTTACTATTCATTCCAGCAGTCAATATTGAGGAATTGGCACAATTACTCATGACCAACATATGCATCACTGGAATACTTTAAAGAGATTCTTTATATCGCGTATGCTAGCAACTTGCAATTCTGGCATAAGGATTGCTTGTAAATCGGAATTTGGAGTTGGACATTTAATATCAATATTTTGTTCTGTTGGCATTTCAATTAGCACCTTTGGAGTGCTTATTGGAAATGGACAGCTATTGCAAGTGTTTTAGTACTGCTCTTCAGATTATAGAGAGGAAGATCTCTCTTTGCTGATGTTGTACGTAAAAAAAAGGTACAGTAGACTAAGGTTCCTATCTTTTTTACTCAGCGGTAGGACACAAGGGTGCATAAACACAATGCGTTGTAGCTAAGGTTTTCTCTGGTTTCTACAGATCTTAACTATGACTAAACTAGCTTCTAAACTATCCTATCTCCTCAAGATAAACAGAGCATGAGGTCATAGGAGCGAAATGGATGGGTTGGATTGCTTGAATCTGCCGTCTCCTTAGAATATGGCCGAGGCTCTAATCTCTCGGATATACGTTGGGATAAGGTTTTATACAAGCAAACACTCTTTACGGTAAGTTGGATCTGTGACTTGCCAAGGAGGAGGAACCCTTGTTCGAGGTATAGGCTAGGAAACAACTTACTAGAAACAACAAGGTACGATGATATGGATATCAGGCTTGCTAAGGAGGAGGAACCCCTATCCAAAATATAGGCTGAAATCTAGACCATTAAACAACATCACACAATAACTATCAATGACAAAATATCCGAGGAGGAACCCCTGTCCAAGGAGGAGATTGAAACAATAAGCTATTGAAAACAAGACGCTGAACAAACTCAAATATTTGGATCAAACTGCATGTGCCATCTAATTTGCTTCTTCAAGCTTTTCCAACGAATTACAAAGATTGGAACAACAAAGGCACGAAATCATGCACAATTATGATCAACCAATTAACTCTCATCCAAGAGTGAACAAATAAAAACTTGCAAGCTTGTCGCAACAATGGTGCAATAATTTTGCGTAGTAAATAAAGGTTAACTGTTGAAGATTGATAGCTTCGGTCAGATATAAATGATGATTGCATTTATGCATCATCATCATTTATATCGAAATCTCCAAATGACGAGTATGAGTTTTAAATCTGCATTTAAAATATATAAAGATATATATTCAAATCGAACTAAATCAAATTGCATACATATTATGTTTGATTTATATTAAGAGGCTAATCAATGGCTAAGTTAGACGAAGGAATTAATGTCAATAGACACGTCCGCTCATGAGACATGTCGATCATGAAGACGTGTCTCCATGAGACGCATCTCCCTAAGTCGTGCCTCCCTATCTTGGGACATGCCTTCCTCACCCATACTTATGGGAGATCCGATCCTCAAAGCAGATAATAGAAATAAAGAAATTAATCTGCTCTTGAAGATCGAAAATCAACTACAGAATTTTAGACTTAGTTTTCATATGTTCATTCAGACTTAGCTTTGATAACATCTTCAGTTTTCAGTTTATAATCTGATAGGTTTGATCAAAATTTAACATGGTATCAAAGCCACGTTAGGAAGATCCGATTAAACTTAAAAATCAGATTATTTAAAATCGCATTTCCTCTTGAAATCGCAAATACATTCCATTCTTCATAATGTCAAGTGTGATCAGATTCGAGGATCACCTTGAAGGTGCAAACAACTTTACATCATGGAAATTCAGAATCATGATGATTCTAAAAGAAAATAAGTTAGACTCATTTGTGAAAGAAAACAAGAGAGAACCTGAGGATGATCCAGAGAAAACTCAGTGGATTGAGAACAATGAGAAAGCTATGAAAATTTTAGTAGATGCAGTTAGGGACCATATAGTACCTATTCTGTCAAAACATGAGACTGCATACCTAATGTTTAAATCCCTTGAGACCACCTTTGAAATAAACAACACCAGTATGACCCTTGCTTTAAAGAGGCATTTTAACCATGTTCAAATAAACAAAGGAGAGTCTATTAATGCATACTTCATGAGAATCACTGAACTAAGAGATCAACTGTCAACAATTGGATATCAAATTGATAGCAAGGAGTTAACACTAATAGCTCTAGGAGGCCTAGCAAACTCATGGGAGTCATTTGTTCAAGGAATAAGTGCGAGATCTAAACTCCCTAAATTTGATAGGCTAAGAATTGACTGCTTACAAGAAGAAACAAGACTCTCAACTAAAGGAAACAATCTAAAACCCATAGATGAGGATATTCATGTGCTAAACACAAATTCTCATAAAAGGGGTAAGAAGAATTCTTATGGAAAAGGGTCATTCAAAAGAAAGAGGAATTCTTATGGAAAAGAATCATTCAAGAAGAGGAAAGACATCTCTCAAATACAATGTTTCAGATGTGATCAATATGGACACTATGCAATGAAGTGCCCTAATAGAACAAAACAACAAGCATCCTTTGCTAAAGTTGGAAAAACAAATACAGACTATGACTCTGAGAAATTTGTTTTCTACTCAGCACTATCAAGTCAAGTTTCAAACCAAGACAACAACTGGATAATTGATAGTGGTTCATCTAGGCACATCACAGGATTCAGAGAACACCTAGATACTATGAAAGAAGAATCTGACGAAGAAGTGACTATTGGGGATGATTCTGCACATCCAGTAAAAGGGGTTGGAACTTGCACCACAAATTTGAAATCTGGCCTCTCTATACAACTCACCGGAGTATTGTTTGTACCAGGAATAAAAAGGAACCTAATATCCATTTTTGCTCTTGAAGACAACGGATATAGGGTTACCTTTATGGATGGAAAAGTTCTGGCATGGCCAAAGAACTCAAATATAAAGAAAGCACAAACTATAGGAGTAAGACAAGGATATCTCTACAAACTATGCACGGTTTCTAAACAAGCTCTTATTCATGAGACCTCAGACTCAAATGAAATTTGGCATCGAAGATTAGGACATCTTCACTTCCGTGCCCTACCTTCTATAGAAAGATTAGTAACAGGCTTGCCCAAACTAAAACAAATCCATCAAGGAGCATGCAAAGGGTGTGCCCTAGGAAAGAATACAAAGGGAACTTTCAAAAATAGTTTGAGTAAAACCAAAACTGTATTAGAATTAGTACACTCTGACTTATATGGATCCATGTCTGTACCCTCCATGGCGGGATTCTTATATTATGTAATATTTGTAGATGACTTCTCTAGGAAGACCTAGATTTATTTTCTTAAGTGTAAAGAGTCAATAGAAATCCTTAAAAGGTTTAAGGAGTTCAAAGCACTTACAGAAAACTTCTCTGCGAAGAAAATCAAAATCCTAAGAATAGATAATGGGAAGGAATACACCTCAGAAATCTTTAAGGAATTTTGTGTAAATGTTGGGATTAAGAGGGAGTTTACTGTAGCCTACAACCCTCAACAAAATGGTGTTGCTGAGAGGAAAAATTGAACAATTGTAGAAGCTGCTAGAGCAATGTTGTTTGACCAAAACATTGAAACCTCATTTTGGGCAGAAGCCTCTAGGACAACTGTCTACATCTAAAATAGATGTCCCCACTCACATTTAGATAACAAGACTCCTGAAGAAGCATTTACTGGTATAAAACCTAACATAAGTCACTTAAGGATCTTTGGTTGCCCTATCTACATTCATGTACCTAAGGAAAAGAGATCCAAACTAGAACCTTCTGGGAAGAAAGGGGTATTTGTGGGTTATAGTGAAACCTCCAAAGCCTATAGAATATACATATCCGGGCATAAACAAATTGAACTGAGTAGAGATGTCATATTTGAGGAAGACATTGCCTTCAAAAGGGCAAAGAGCTCAAGTGAGATAGAAATTCAAGATTCCCCTAAAGTCTTAGAAGAGGAGCTTGCTCCTGAGATTCAGAGGGAGTATCCTGAAGAAATCTTAAGTGAAAATCAAATTGCTCCAAAAGAGAATCCCAATGACAACAGAAAAAAGAGACCACTTTGGGCTAGGAAGATGATTAAAGAAGCTGAGAATCATACAGCACCCAAAGGAACTTTTAGAGAAAGTAAGAGACCCAAAAGATTCTCAAGCTATGTTGCCTTAATGAATGAGATCATTAGTTCAGAACCTACTAGTGTTACGAAAGCTTTCAAACATCAAGTGTGGAAGGATGCAATGACGGAAGAGTATCAGTCCATCTTGAAAAATGATGTATGGGATATAGTACCTATTGTGACCTATTTCACACATCGCCCCATTGCAAATGGGGACCCCCAAGTTTTGGTTCCACCCTCTACGCAACGTCTTTAAGAGTTCAATTTGAATAAATTTTCAGAGTCAGTCCGGCGAAGTTGTAATTTTGAGCCCGTTTGTATGCTTAAACATCATGGAAATGATCAGAAGACCCAGTAGACGAGGAACGCCATTGCTTTCGGTCAATTCTGACACTTCCTATTTTTTAGGGATTCTGCTTTTTTGCTTTTTGCTTTTTTGATTTTTGGCATTTTTAGGCCATTTTGGAGTTCCTATTTTTTAGGGATGCTTTTTGCTTTTTCTATTTTCGGAAAGTTTCTATTTTTAGAAAGTTTCTATTTTCGGATCCCATAGAGCAAGAAATCAACATGCCTCCAGAAATCATGAAAATCAAGGAAGGAATGGCATGAAAAGTGTGAAGTCCGCCCTACCCTTGGCATGCCAAAGGTAGCCATTGGCAAGCCAAGGCTAAAGTCCACCATGGCATGGGGATCTCCAAGTCCGCCCATGGCACAAGGAGAGCCAAGTCCGCCCTTGGCAAGGGAAGCATAAAGTCCGCCCCAGGAAAGAGGTGGATGGCGCAAGACAAGGCCAAGTCCGCCCATGGCAAAGGAGAGGCCAAGTCCGCCCTTGGCAAGAAAAGGTCAAAGTCCACCCAGAAAAGTCAAAGACATGAAGACTACCAAGTCCGCCCAGCAAGGTGAAAAGTGGCTAAGTCATTAGCAAGTTTGCCCCATAGGAGATGGCATGAAGACTAGCAAGTCCGCCCAGCCTAAAGGAAAAATGGCAAGTGACATATGAAGTCCGCCATATGTTGAATGGCAAGAGGCATGTGAAGTCCGCCCCAAGAAGGTTGGAGAAGGGTGGATGTGTGAAGAGGTCCGCTCCAAGATGTTTGGAGGTGGTAAAATTGCAAGGAAAATTCACTATGTGTTAAATTAAATGGCAAATTACAAGTGAAGTTCACCATTGGACAAGGCAAGGATAAAATGCGCCATGGCAAGAAGAGAGTGAAGTCCGCCCTAGACAAATGGAAGGAAAAAATACGCCATTGGCAAGGAATTATGAGGAAATTCGCCCCGCTTAGGAAAATAAAATTTTACTTTTTTCTAAGGCATGAAAAATGGAGAAATATCTAGAGGGAGAAGAGGTTAGGTTGGCACGAAAATCACTCCTCGGCATAACGGAATGAAATTCTTTGGCATAAAATGAAGAATGTTTGGCAAGGCAAGTATGAAGTCCGCCCCTCTCAGCTTGGATAAATTTATAAGGGGCGAATAAAAATGGCAAAGTGGCAGAGAAATCTCCAAGTTCACCCAACCCAGAAGGAGAAAGAAAATGAATTGTTTGGCTAAGTATAAACGTTTGGAGAAGCCAAAAGTCTGCCCGGAGCATTGAAAATTGGCAGATGAATTATTGAGCACATTTTGGCTAGGCAGACAATTGGAAGATAAAACATTCGGCCACGGACAAACGAACTTAGCCATGGGTCAATTTTAAACGGGTTGGAATTTTAAATATTTTAATATTTTTAATTATTTCCCAACACTTAGGGAATTTTAATTAAAAATTCGAAGTCTGGAGATTATTTGGAAGATTAAATTATTTCGCCTTAGGTAATTTTAGATTTGCCATGATTCGAAGATTTAAAGCACGTTGGAAAATTTATTTTGACAATTAATTTAATATTTGTTGATATTTTCTCCAACACTTAGGCAAATTTTAAGAAATTCGAAGATCTCAGATAGAGGTGGCGCAAAGGTGAAATTTAGAAACTTGCCTCAACGACTGAGAGAAAAATTAGAAACTTGCCAACCGGAGAAGGAAAAACGTTTCTAAAATTGGAAGAAACTCAGAGAAAAGAAGGCAATTCCTTGAGAAAATCGCACTTCTCAGCCATAAATGAGTCTCAGCAACTCATTTCTCACAATTTCGATTGAGAAGAGGCTATCTTTCTCGAATCTTCAAGGAATCATTTGGGAAAGAAAAGATAGGAAGAATAACGTTGCTGTGAGAATCGAAGAGGCAATTTCGTGTTGAGAGACGTAATTTTTTGAAAGAAATAAATTATTTATTTGCTGAAAATCGTACTTCCCAGCAGATTGGCGCACTTCCTCTGTCAGATTTTCAGAAATTGTGATTCATCTGCAGCCGGAATACAATCTCAAAGGTTTGGAAATCAATTGGCAATATGTTTCTACTCTTTTCTATCTTCCACATTCTTTCCGGCACGAGTTTTATTCAAGGATTGGCGAATTATTTTACTTTCAGCTTGTTTTTTCATAGAAATTTTACTTTAAAACAAGCTGAAAGAGCGATTTTATCGAACAAACACCCTAGAGTAAATTATTTTAAAAAAAAAAAATGTCTTGTATTAATGTTAAGTATTTTGTACTTGCAGGTTGATGGTCGATCAAGCCGAGACGTCCAGGCAAGCACAAATGAAATTCGCAAGCAAAGGATCACAGTCGGAGACCAGAATAAAGTCAAAATGGAAAAACATTTCGGACACCAATCTTGGTCATATTGACCTCGATGAATTCAAAAGAAGGATATACGAGCACAATGGACCTTTAACAACGCCTGCCGCCAGGAGAATGGTGAGAAATGGAATTTTTCAAGCGGCTGGATTCCCGCCTGCGACTGAGTGTGCCGAGCTGATGGTGGAATGCGCACTTCATTATGATGCTGAGACAAGGCAAATTGTGGCGCCCGACAGGAGATTATTGGCTCATCTGGGAGAGTTGGCCATACAGGAGGCCTTTGGCATTCCTACATATCCAAAGACAGTCTACAAAACTAAGGAGGACGCCCAGAGGCTGTATGATAAAGAGCCTGACCTTTGTGCCGCCAACCTCAACAAGGCATGGTTGGATAAGCCAAGACCTTCTTTCAGGAAAATGCCTAAGAAGTTGTTACGCACAAACTTCAAAGAGGACTATGGGGACATCATCATCTTGTTGAACAGGATAGCAGGCAGTCCTTTGGGGGCACCTTTCAAGCCATGGATGTACTATTTCATTGAGGACATCACAGAGGGCGTGAAGATGTTCAACTGGTCACGTATGATAAGTAATAATCTCCACGAGCAACTTATCAACCTGGAAAAGACTAAGACGTTCTACATGAGCTCCTATGTCATCTATATGTTAGCTAGGACGTATGCATATGCAGGTTTGATCTGCAAAGGCACAGTTGGCAGTGGATCAAATGAGTTGAAGGCATATGACTGTTATCCACAACTGCAGTTGAGAGAGAAAGCACACTTCAGACGAGCTCACGACGCCTTCCTTATGTACATCACACGGATACTCCAGGGAGGAACACATCAACGGCTGACTCTTGAGGCCAAAAGCTTGATTGGCAAGTATGGATCTTGGTTCATCCAATATCCAAGATATACTTACGTCAGAATCCAAGGATTCACCGAAAACCCTTACCGATTGCCAATCTTCCCCACGAACAAAATGGTCTTGCTTGAAGTACTAAGGCAGCTGGAAGAATTTCAAGGCTTCCAGAGGGCAAAGCAGAAGGCAGCAGTCACCTTTCCCTTCTTTTTAGGGAACATGCTGGAATCATGTCCATCATCCCAAGCCGTCGATAGTGCCAGGCTTGAAATACAGCATTACCCCTTTGCTACATATCCATCTAGGAGCCACTTCAACCCACATCATCACATCAAGACCGTCGATGGAAGGAGATACAAGCATAGAGTTGAACTGGAGGATTTCTGGGCGGATGTTGCGGATGAGTTTGAAGTTAGGCGAAGGATGTGGTCTAGACTGCCTGTCAGCTTGATCAAGGCAACAAAACTTTGTCGAGTGCCAAATTAGTTGGAAGAAGATGGACAACAAGTACAGCCGCACCTTGATGAGAGCTTGCCATTACCTGCTGTCAGATGGTCGAAACCAAAGCATGCCGATTTGAATACTTTGATGAGGCTTGTCATCAAGTATACACAGTGGTGGGTCGATCAGCAGATTCAGGAGCTAAGGCAAAAAAGGATAACACTGACTTATGATATGTTGAGTGAGGCGGAATCCTATTCTTCCAATGCAAACGCATCCCAAGGCATAGAAATGATCAAGGCCACCACTTCTAAGAAAAGGAAGGAGATAGCTATGGGTAAGGAGCTAGTTCAGAAACAGGCGAAGCTAAAGCCTTCACGATCTGCCGCGTCTAGAAATATTGAAGAGATGCTGGCTACTGTCGATGCTTCGCTGGCCGACATTAGGGATCCTTCTCCGATTCCTGAAGATAATATGGAGCCGCAGCCGGTCGATGATGCACCACCATCTCCCACAGACACAGAAATATTGGAGTCCGATGATGATAATGTGGGCACCCAAAATGATGATTTCCAGGAAGGAATTATTTCAGCCCTTAGGGGAATTTTGGACGTTCCTGACGGAGAAGGCATGCCGGAAGAAGATGGCGTGGAACAACCCACTATTCCGAACTGGTTGAAGGAAAGGTTGGAAGTACAGGCGCCAGTGGAGGAGCCACAAGAGGATGATACTACGGATTTCTTGGCCAAGCTTACACAAACTGCAACCAAGAAACCGGCAAGGAAATTCTCAAGCATACAGAGGGATGAGGCCGGCAACCGAACCATACAGCTTGCCGTGCCTACAGTGGACAAGCCACAGGAGGACATAGCCCCTCAGGATTACGCCATCACCACTATTGACTTGGGTCCAACCACGAAAGGCCAAGAAATTGAAGATTTAGACAATTCTGTGTCCACTATCAAGTCAAGGTTGGCGAAAGAGGTGGCCAAGAGGAAAGAGTGCCAATTAGAAATTGAGCGCTTGAAAGAATATATCCAGCATTTGATCAAGCCACTTGATCAGGATAACACGACAGCTCCTCTTCTCCAAAACTCTTCACAGGAGGCAGCCAAGGAGATGGAAGAAAACAGGGTCATAGTTCAAGAGGCCAAAGAATGGATAGCAATCAAGGGCACGGAAGCTGAGACATTCATGGAGAAGTTGACCTTAGTTTATGGTCAGGCTACTTCACTGCTTTCTAGACTAGCCGCTTTGGCGGAAGTATGGGAGAGCCTTCCAGATGTGCAGGATAGGATCATTCCTTGCCTTAGGATTCTAAAAGGGATTCCGAAGCAAGAATTAATAGACATCAAAAGCAAGTGTTGGAGGCATCAAAAGCAAATATATTTAAAAGCATTTATTTTATTTGCCAAATAGCTTTTTGGGTTGATTTTCTCAAGGAGAGTATAAAAGCTTTCAAAAAGAAAATTGAATTCATTCTATGATGATCATTCAACTTTGTCTTTTATTGAGAGCTTTGGAGTTTGTGAAGAAACAAGGGTTTCTACAAATTTCATCCATTTGCAGGCTGTGGAGAACGAAAACTCTTCATAGACCAGCATTTTGACGTTGTGTGAGATCAACCGAATTATTGCTTGTGGAGGACTTCATCCAGAAGTTCTATTTGTGCTTAAAGTTGGAGAATTTTATCAAGGGTTTTTAAAGGATAATCATTTCCAGACCAGAATTAGTGTTGGCTGCTATAGTACACGTGAACAGTGCCACACTACAGTAAAACGCTACAGTAGTGTGCATATTTGTGAAGTTTAGTCAAGGGTTTGCAGATGCATGGAAGGGTTTCAGACCAGATTTTAAGGGGAAGCATAACTTAGTGAGCTGCTGCCATTATTAACAGATTTCTCACTCAATACCAGGCCGTACCAGCATCTTACAAGCTTTTGTGTTGCATATCCAGCCAGGCGTGTTTTCTTGAAGCCAAACGCCTTTCTTCATGAGCATAATTCTTCACCAAAGTGGGCGGCTAGGGGTTCTAAGGCATTTGCAATCAATTTAAAGGAGGAGAAATTGTTTATTCTAGCTGGCTGTACATTTCATGAATGCTGCAAGTGATTTCCAGGTTTTGCAATAATTTCCAGAATTTAATAAAAGCATCAAAATTACATTTTTGTTTATGCTTTAATGTGGTTTTTGTTTGGTAAACACTCTATTATCAATTGAAGTCTATTGCAAACTCTCAAAAGTTTATTTTTGCTTAAAATTCATGTTGTTTCATTGAAGTTTGTCTTGCCTGGCAATGTTTATAAAAATTCCAAAAAATTATATATTGCTCAATAACACTTGAAAAACACAAACAATCAAAATTTGAGTCAAACACATCACCAAACATCAAATTACAGAGGTGGTATCAGAGCCATTGTCCTGCCAACCTGTGCAGTATCAATTCTCATGAGCAGAAATATTATTTTTTATACTAAGGGAAGAGGAACAAGGCTAGAACATTGGGAGGCACCACAGGTTCCAGAGGGTGATACAGTTTTAGGTATTTTGGGTATTCATAGGTCTAGCTCCAACAACAGTGAGGACAGTATTATAGGTCTCATGGCAGACAAGGAGACCCCTAAGGATACAAGAAAGGAGCATGCTAGAGCAGAGAGTCCTGAGACAGAGTTTTGGAGAAGGCATGATAGCATGATGGATATGATGTCTCAGCTTGTAGGTAAGATGGAGCAGATCATTCCACAACAGTGTGTGATTCAGATAGGGCAATCTAGTGGAACTGCAGGGGTAGAGCAGCCACATGTGACAGTTCAACAAAATTCATCTTCTAGTGGTTTTGAGCGTAGGCCTGGTCAGCCTACTTTTATTACTAGGGAGGTTCCTCCAGTCTAGTAGGCGGAGCGGCCGGATACTCAACCTGAGATTCAGACACCTCGTGGTCTTACAGCGGCAGATGTGACTAGACACTATGACGAGTATATGACACTATCTCCGGGGCATTGACTCGACATGAGTTTTTAGATGCTAAGAAACCTAGAGGTGGAGGTAGATTTGAGCACAGGGCTCCTCAACAGCAACCACCACCACAGGTGAATAGAGACCTCCAACAGGCAGTTAGCAAGATTACTTTGCCACACTTTGATGGCACTGACAAGTGCTCAGCTAGGTCTTGGGTTCAGAAACTGGATAGTTATTTATCTCTGAGACCCATGCAGGAGGACGAGGCTATCATAGTGGTTTTGAGTGTAGGCCTGGGCAGCCTACTTTTATTACTAGGGAGGTTCCTTCAGTCCAGTAGGCGGAGCTGCCGGATACTCAACCTGAGATTCAGACACCTCGTGGTCTTACAGCGGTAGATGTGACTAGACACTATGACGAGTATATGACACTATCTCCGGGGCGTTGACTCTACATGAGTTTTTAGATGCTAAGAAACCTAGAGGTGGAGGTAGATTTGAGCACAGGGCTCCTCAGGAGCAACCACCACCACACTAGGTGAATGGAGACCTCCAACAGGCAGTTAGCAAGATTACTTTGCCGCACTTTGATGGCACTGACAAGTGCTCAGCTAGGTCTTGGGTTCAGAAACTGGATAGTTATTTATCTCGAAGACCCATGCAGGAGGACGAGACTATCAAGTTTGCAACCTTGCATCTTGATGGGTTGGCGCATGACTGGTGGCATCATGGGATGTACACCTTGCAACATAACCTTATTACCACATACCAGGAGTTCATAGATAGGTTGATCAAGCACTTCGATAAGAAAGATCTAGAGCTGTACTTCAGAGAGCTAGCACAACTTAGGCAGGGAGGTAGCCTGGATAACTACATTAGCGAGTTTCAGAGGCTTGCTATGATGGTGCCCAATTTGTTAGAGAGGCGTTTGGTTATGTTGTTCACTGAGGGTTTACAGGAACCTTTGAGAGGTTGGCTGAAGGCCTTTGACCTGCCTTTCTTGCATGGTGCCATTAAGAAGGCAAGGAGTATGGAGCTTGCTGCTCCGAAAAAACAATTTCAGCCAAAAATGAACATCTGGCCTGTTGAGGAAAGTCACCCACCAGTTGCAGAGACAAAGAAAAAGACAACAACAAAAATTGATAATGCAACTCGTGATGAACTAAGAAGGAAACAACTATGTTATTGGTGCAAGGGACCCTACAGTAAGGAGCATGATTGTCCTTTGAGACCAAAGGCAAAAGCTAACCGCACAATGTGGGTTTTTTATGAGGATGATGAGTCTGAAATTTCAGACCAGCAAGCTGTTTTAGAGCAAAATGAGGCTGGGAATGCCTCTACGGAGTTTGGGCCCGATGCCAATTTGTCCCCGATGGCATTATCTGCTAGTGCACAGGATCATTCATTCAGGTTTAGTGGATTAGCGAATGGACAACGATGTGTTGCCATGCTTGACACTGGAGCCCCACACAACTTCATTGACGAGGGTCTTGTTAGCAGGTGCAGACTCTAGACAGAAGACTTCACGAGATTCAGAGTTCGGGTGGTGGATGGATATACCCTCACTTGCACTTGACGAGTTTGTAATCTCACCCTTATGCTGAATGATTATGAGTTGCAGGCTGATTTTTATGTGGTCAACATGGGTGGGATGGATATAGTGCTGGGGATGAGATGGCTCTAGAACATTGGTGTGTTCACCCTCAGCTTGCCTAAAATGGAGATGAGATTTGAGTTACAGGGCAAGAAACATGTGTTGAAGGGGATTACAAATGGGAGCATGCACTCTATCTCTCTCGTTAGTGGGACGAGCGAGAGGGTAGAGGAGGAATTCGTGCAGATTGGGCATGGTTTTGCTTAGTATCCCTAGGGTTCAGAGGGAGCCGATTGGGATTAGCCTTTAGATTTGGTTCAGTTTGTGACCAACCCCTTGTTCGAGGTGGATGTTACATTGTCATATGACAATTTGCTCTTTGAGCTTGATGCTGATCACTCTCTTGACCCTAGTCTCGAGATGAGCGTTGATCGTAGTGTTTGGGATCCTACCAATGCATCGGGATTTCAGATGCAGCTCACAAAGGAGTTTGTTGATGTGTACATGGTGCAAAGTGCATATAGATGTATTTTCTTTTGCATGCTAGTCCACTCTTTTGGCCTTTTTTACCTTTAACCATTGCTTTGCCATTTTCTGCAAACATTTATCCTTTGATGCTTCGAACGCCTTCTCGCATTCTTTCACAGATATGACCTTATTGGTTGGACATGGCAGAATAGCAAAACATGCTTCAACATCCTTTGGTTTAAGGCTGCAAATCACCCTCCCATCCACTGATCGGATTTCTCGTGTGGTAGGGTTGTAATGCTTAATGCAAGAAATTACAAACTCTCTGCTTTGTAATGTGATGGGGATTGACACAGCCTCAAGCAATCCAGATTGCTCGATGTTTTGCAGCATGATCTGATTCATGCCCTCCAAGTCTTTTGAATTGACCTTTGGATTCTTTTGATGTAGGTTTGTGTCTATCGTTTTCAAGAAACCATGGTACAAGACCATTTTGGTCTTGTATTGTACTTGGGAGTACTGCATTCTGAAAAACTTAAAGATCAACTGTGCACACGATCCTATTCTGAGAATTTCTGAAAACCCTTAAAAATAGTGCCTGTTGAGAAGTATTTTTCCAGAAAAAATTTGGCACATGGGTTTTGTTCGTGCTTCAATGCTGAAAAAACCCAGTTCCTTAGATTTTTGATTTTGAGACTTTTCCAGAAAAATCCCTAAAAATAGGGGTGGCAAGTTTGTTGTTTCTGGAAAATTTGAAGAGATGGGTTTACTGGAAAATTATGCTGATCATACCTAGTTGGTCAGATCTGTGATTATTTGTTGTTTTTTGTGACATGTAAGAATTTTAAGACAGAAGAGAGGAAGAAGACAAGAGGAAGATTGGAAGTTATTTGCTGCCCTCTTGTAAAAAATCTACCTCTAGATGCAACCTCTAAGAAGAAATCACTTTATGCCACTGATCTTCGAAAAATATTGAAGAATGGTCCAAAACCCTTGTTAGATCTTGAAAAGACGTCCTTGGTAGCAAATTTTTGTTTTGATCTTCAACCTGCAAAAGAAAATAATGAAATGGGATGCCTATGCTTGATTATATAATGATTCATGCCTGAATGCATCAATTATGGGCGCCAACTCATGCCTTGGGCCTAATTTAGCCTGATCTGGAGTTCAAAAATTTGATTTCCACTAATTGTGGGACGTTGGGCTTCTTTTGCCTCCAAAATCCCTTAACTCAAGTCAACAAATTCACCTTCGACCTTTTAGGCATCCTCCTTGAGTGTTGAACATTTTTTCAGGCTGAAGTGCCTCTATTTGATCCTTGCTCTCAGTCGTTTAGTTGATCTCTAGCAGCTGTTGACTGATCTGTTGTTGAGATGGAACCATCCTAAAGGAATATGCATGGGAGTCATCAAGTCAAAATCCTGAGTTTGAGGCTCCAAATCCAAGGGAGCCTTTCTTCAGTAGGGGCCCTTTTATCCCTAACTTAGCCAATTTTCATGACTATTCTTCATTTTCACCATTTAGATCCTTCGTGCTTCGATCTGACATCACCGTTGACTGATGATTTGGATGGCTTAGCTTGACTGTGCGTTGGGTAACTAGCTCAGTCCTGGAAAGGATGACTAGTTTTTCAACTCTTGAAGGTCTATTTAGGTCCTTCAAATCCAAGGGCACCCCTGGCCTGCAGGGGCACTTTTGACTTGTTGACTGATTATATTCATGTTGCAAACTGCCTCATTTTGATCTTTGTAGTCAGGTGATTGAGTTGTCTGATGTCTTCGCTAACAGTTTCGTTGTCAAGATCGATCAAAGTGGAGAAGATCATCCTGGAGGTCACTAAGCTCATAAGCTGCATTTGACTGCCTCAAAGACTGGGCGCCTTTCTTTAGCAGGGGCTCTTTTGATCAACACAGCCAATTTCTTGGCATTCTTCCTTCAGCTTCCACCGTTAGGTGTTTTTGCTTTATCTCCGCTTCTGATTGCTTGACAGGTCCTATGGGCACGTATTTGGATTGACCGAGAAGTTGAGGGAAAGCTAAACAAATGTAATGTATACAGTAGTTGCTGGAAACTTAATCAGGTGCCTCAAATTCAAGGGCGCCCCTGGCCAGGGGGCGCCTTTGCTTCGTTGTTCACATGTTCTTGCTTGCAACATCTTCATACTTTGTTGATGTTTGTCGGTGATCTCTGAATCAGTTGATCTTGCTTGACGATGTGTTGAATAGCCAACAAGAGTACGAAGAAGATGACTGCTATAGATGGATCTGATGACTGCATTTGGCCTTTGAGATCAAAGGGCACCTTTCTTCAACAGGGGCGCTTTTTGATTCTTGACTGCATTTTCTCTTTGGTAGCAAGGCGTGGTTTTCCTAGAGATAGCCAAATTTTGGCATTTTCAGTTTTGAAAATCTCCTCCATGAGATAGCATCTTTTCGGAGTATTTCTGCCATGGTTTCTTTGTTGAAGCTTTTGAAGCTTAGCTGTCAGCACCTGGTACTGGCCAATCTGCCATTAATGGTTGCGGAGCTCCTAACTTTGTTTCTAAAAAATAGAAATAGACCCACCAAAGTAAAACATGCTTTTTGATGATTCTGACTTGACTAGTGTGATCTTGAAGTCGATTAATCCTATCAAAATCATTTTCAATGAATTTCGGGAAGGTCCTATTTTTTAGGGTTTTCTTAAAAACAGGGGTTTGAAACCCTAATTTTCAATTTTTCAGAATTTTACACATATGTTCCTTGATAGAAACCCACAAAAACTTTATGTTTGGTTTGACCTAAAATAGACTTTTGAGGCCATTTTTACATGATTTAGCTCAATTTAAGCAGAATGCCAAAAATTTATTTTTGGGTACAACATGTTCAAGTTTCCATCAATGTTCTTTGAGTTCAAAACTGTTATTCTTCTCTATTTTGAAATATATATATGAAGAAAGTAAAATTAATCATTTGAATTGTTTATTCATTATCTCTATTATATTGTTGCATGAGTGTTCATTCACCCTTCAAAACAATTAGTTATTAAAACCATCAACTGGAAAAACAAATACCAAGTTCAAAGTAGTGGCAATTGTTTGCTGAAAAGTCTAATCACATAAATTGGTGAAATTGGAAACAAGTTTTGCATCCAAAATTACACGGGGATTTTACATCAAATTTGCTCCAAGAATCTTCCAAACTGCACTTGCAATACAAAGCCACAAATGGAACCCACCTAGAATTTGATCTCTCCTCTCAACTCTTTTGATTCTTCTAATCATCAAAGGATGCAAGAGAAAAGCATACTCGACATTGAGAAGAAAACAAACCTTTAGGAACATTCCCACTTTGATACTATGCAAGATTTGGCTATCGAAGCTACCCAAGATCAAGAGACTACAAACAAGCACAATAGATCAAGAGATCAATTGATTGCAATATGCATGATCAATGTGTAGAAAAGATGAAAACAATAGGTGGGTATATATATGATACGCCACCAAGAGATGTGAATGTACAACCAACGTGAGATAATAGGAGATGATGTCTACATGTGTGCTTAACATCTCCACCAAACTAGGAAAGTATAAATCACATGATGAATGTACTACCTACTTAAGTAAACTTATTCTATTCTAGAAGGATAATATGCAATAAAGAAATAAACTAAATGTAAAAATAAAATAATGCACCAACAAAGAATAAACGGGTTGATCTTTTGTTTGCCTTTTTAGGGTTGGCACAAATCTTTTCATTAATTCTTTGTTTTTTCCCTTCTTTGATAATTGTTTCCTCTTCTATTCTTTGTAGAGGAGGGTGAGGACAAGGTGAGGTAGGTAGTTTGTGAGTTGGCTGCCTTGCGCAAAGGGAGGTAAATGTTCCACAGTGATGGCTATATTCAAGGAGCTCAAAACTCCTTTGCATACGAATGTAGTTAATTGGGACATTAGATTGAAGCTATTGCTAGCTACAAGGAGTACAAGGCCAAGCATAGTTTACATACTCTCCGATTACTCTTTGAGTAGCCGAGTAATCTCCAAAAAATTTGCATGCCAAGTAATTTCTGCTTTTACTCGCGGGCAGTATGCAGATGGATTTTCTCATGTCAAATTATCGAGTAATCACTAGTAGCTTGCAAAAAACCCACAAACTTGGCATGTTTGTGTGTGTATAAAAATGTCTATGTGTGAATATGCATGCAAACTTGGCATCCTGTGTATGTTTATAGATATGTATGCGTGCACAGTGCAATCTTGAGTATACACATACATAAATATCCACACACATTTGCCGAGTTTTTCCCGAGTCAAAATTTTTGGGCTTGCCGAGTACTCTGTGATTCCGAGTATGTAAACTATGAGGCCAAGTATCTGATTCACCAAGATGATGCATCTGCCATTGAAAGAGTCCTACATAGAATGGCATTTACAAAATATCATCAATAGAAAAAATCTAATTGAGCTGAGGTGTCGAGAGATTCTCGATGTGGATCCATTCAATTTGGCCAGACTTGGTTCTCAAACTCAAATGATGAAGTTTACGATAGCATCAAAGAGCATTTTAAATTTAATTTCTTACAACAAAGTTGAAAGTGTTGCCTACCAAAATTTGTGAGAAGGTTGAAATTCACTAATTAAGGCTGAGAAGTGGATAAATATACTCAATATTAGGCTTTTAATTAAGGATCTCTATAAATGCAGGAGTATTGTGACATCAGTTTCTGCTCCATATTGGTAAAATGGAGTTTTGTTAAGATTTCCTTAGACAAGTTGAAAATGATAATTATAATACTCATTTTCTTACGGATGCTTCCAGCACTTTGGTTTCACTAAAAAGAAGATTAGAGTAGCTGTCCTTGCAACCTTTCAGAGCTAATAATAAAAGGACTATTCACAGCAAATAGAAAAATGGAGGTTTTCATCTCATGATAACTGGTGTTTGTTAAGATACATAACAAACTTTGGTTAATTTCTTTGTTGTTCACTCCTCTGCTTGTTAGAATCTTCTTTGCATGAATTTACAGTAGTGCTTAACATCTGGATTTGGAATTTAATGAGGATGATGGTGTGTTCTACAATTTCTTAGCTTAGGCATTTTATCTCATAGCATGAAGCATCCAAGAGACTAGAGCCTCAGAAAATATTTTTGCAGAGTTTGTGATAAATCAACTGGGCCAGATATCGAATTAGAATAGTAAATAGTCTACAGGTCTTATATCCTGATCTCCCTAAGCGCAATCATCATAGTGATTGTTAAAAAAAGACAACTTTACGAAGGATTTGTTTTCTGTAAAAGCTGGCTTGTTCAACAGGCTGAGTTTGATTGCATCCTTTTTCTTTCAGGTTTCATCTCCTGGTGCAGAAAGGGTTGTTAGAGTACCTAAAGACTTGGAACGCTTCAAGGGCCTGCCTATGTATGTACAATATGTTAAAGAGACTACCAAAGCTGAACATGGAAGCCAAAAGCATGATGGAATTTTCGTACTTGATAATGTTGAAATGGAATTGGGTTACTGTACTTGGAGACTAGCTAATGTAAAGCTGAATAGGGAGTTGCTAGGCAAAGGGAGATCTCTTAATAAAAATAAAAGGGAGTGGAGATTACGGATACCTTTTACTTCCTTGGTGCTTGTTCGAATTTATTTGGACATTTGACATATCAATTGGCTGTATCATGACTAATTTGACCACAATGGAGGTGTCCTTACCCTTTTAATAGCCTGTTTTCCTATGAGCACATGTATCAAATCATTGACATGTTTACCTCTAGAATTAGAATGATTTGGGGCATTAGTAGTTGGTGTAT
Source organism: Sequoiadendron giganteum (assembly GCA_007115665.2). Classification (NCBI taxonomy): domain Eukaryota; kingdom Viridiplantae; phylum Streptophyta; class Pinopsida; order Cupressales; family Cupressaceae; genus Sequoiadendron; species Sequoiadendron giganteum. The sequence continues at coordinate 658,594,100 of CM021104.1, forward strand.
ATGTCATTTGAATGAGTTAGAGGAATACTATGGACAAGCTTATAAAAGTTAATGATGAAATCAGTCGAAGAGGGCACTGATGTATATATGTTAGGCATTTTAGCCACTTTATTAAATTCTTATATACCAAAAATATGAGAGTCAAGCAGAGATAAATAGACAAATTACCATCTTAGGGCTGAAGTTATGTTGCTGATTTCACTTCATGATACTGAATCTGATATTTGATCACTGTTACGATTAATTTCCGTTCATGTATAACATATCATTATATGGTTCTAAATATTGCCTAAATTGACATACTTAAAGGAGATCTTGATATATCAATAGTACTCTTTTTTGGATGAAACTTGTTACTTAAAAGTTAAAAACATATATTTAATATTGTTTTCTACTATAGGAAGCATTATATTTTTTGCAAATAATTCCAAGTTTTCAAAAACAGAAAAGTGATCAAGTTGGTATATAAGTTATAAAATTTGTAAAATTATTGCAAATAAAAACGAAGTATTCCTGTCAAGTGAACTAGACTAAGTTTTAGACATGGATCATTTACCACAATGTTGACCCAGGTTCAAATCCCTGACTAGCTAAGCAAGTTCCAAGTATGAGTGTTAACCCAAAGACAATAAAGTGCATGCATTCTTTGCCTAGGGAGTGGGCCCTCATTTCTGCTTCATTGGCTAAGGGTCCTTTCTACCCTCATTTAGATGTAAAAAAAATGAACCTTGCAGCTGAAGAAGCTTTTGTTTACTGAATAGCAGTTAGCTACCAGGAGCTTTTCGAGTAGGAAATTCATATTCTTTTAGGGGAGTAACATGCTCATAAGATCAAAATTTGGGTCTTGTCATGGTGTCACCTACTTACCACTCAACCATAGGCCCATGGACATTGATTACTCACAAGTTGTATTTAGTGAAATAACATCATCATACTAGTGCTAAACTAAAAAGGATGTGAAGCTCAATTAACGGGGGATATATTATAGCATGATAGACGGCATTGTTTGCAAACAAAAAATACATAAAAAATGTTAGGAATTTACCACCCTTGTCATGTCCCTTTTCCAAGCGTAAGTCATTTGGAGACCCTTAGCCTATTATTTTATTTCTTGTAGGCTATTTGGTTGATATAAGGGAAACAATTTAATAATTTAAATTAAATTGACCTAAATATATTCGATAGACTTGGACTCAGCAAAAACTCAGTAGATAGACCCAAGAATCTACATCAAAGAACTCAGGTGGATCTTGAAACTACAATAAATGAAGAAACTGGCACAAAGGAAGAGTCAGAAAATAAGATGTTAAAACCAATAACAAATGATGATGAAGTTGAAATTTCAAAAGCAATTGTGGAGGAAGAGTACTTGAGTCCTCCTAAAGAAGATAACATAGAGCCTCCTTATGAAGGAAAGTTAAGACCATGGGGATGATTGGCCTAAACAAAATGTTGAAAGTAACTTTCAAATTCTTGATAATCCACTTTTTGAGATGGAAGCAAAGATACCTTATGATAGCCCACTTTATGAGGTGGAGTTCCAGGATGTGCATGAGAAAGATGCCCCACTTGATTTGAATGATGGTTTGGAGCATGTTGAAATTTTCAAATCAGCAACTATTGATAAGCCTTTTGATCGTTCTGATGATGTTAATGCAGCCTATGAACAGAGTGTTTCAATTCATGACACATACAGGTTTGATTTATAGAAAAGCTTTGTTGAGGATTATGCACTTGAGCAAAATGTTTGGTTTGAGCTTGTTGCAATTCTCAAATCAACAACTGAAGGTAAGCAATTTGATTGTCTTTTGGATCATAAGTTTCATAACCCAATGCATGAAGGTAATCATGAGAGCAGAGGATTGATGCTTTTTTCTTTGTCATTACAAAGTTGTTTTCATCAAAGGAAGTACCATAAGAAAGGTGAAGGAATCCATGCATGTCTACACATAAGAGTATGGGATCCAGGGGCTCCATTAAGATATTGGGTATCAAGCATAAAGGGCTGTCTTCCATATAAGAATCACAGTTTGCAAATTATGACAGCAGTAGTTCTCTTATCTTGCCATGGCATTGAGTTCACTTTGGGTCAGCCTTGCATGACGTGTGGTGTTGCATCTTGTACAAGTGAAATCACTAGAATAACAGCTCCAAAGAAGCCTTATAGCAATAGGATCATGAAGGAACTTTTCCAATTGATTGTGGAGAATTTTCAAGGTTTGGATCATTTCAGCAGTCCATTGTTTGTTAAGAGGATAACTATACTTGAGATTTTTTCAAAGTTCAAGTTTGGTTACATTATGCTAGATTGCTTGTGAGGAAAAGATATTTGTCATGTTTCAAAACTTTCGGGCTGCCATTAATGATGCTCATACCAAGAATATTACATCCTCCATACACTCCATCATGCCATTAATTTTGGATGAAGATGATGATATCTCTAACATCTTGTTCGCTGTTTCAAGACTCATGAGACAAAATTTCAGATTTGGTTCAGTTGTCATCATTTCAATTAGCCATCACATAATTTCAGTTACTTACAAACAGGGGGATTGGCAAGAATTTTCAGTCAAGGAATGGAGTATTTATGGGTTGGATTTTAGTGGTGAAAAATTCCCAATCTTTGAAGGAGTGTTTTCAATCATTTCAATGCTCACAACTCTCATGCATATAAGAATAAATCATTATTGCAGCTGCTATCCCAGTTTTGCATTGTTGATTTTGATTAAATCAACCCCATGAACTGATTTATTTTGAGTACTTACAAGTAATGAGCATTTTTCAAATAGTGATTGATGAGTTATATGAGGATGTCATTGGTAGGAGTCATTACCTTGTTGATATGCAAGATTTCATAGCTAAGCAAGAGATGGTATTTGTGGAACCAAGCTACATACAAGATATGACATTCCATGATAGTCCCTACCATTCCTTGCATCATGAAGACATCTCTACTTGTTGTCCCAATGGCCGGGCACAAGGTATGTAGAGAATTTGATATCATGAATCTGGAAAAAATGCTGAGTTTGCATTGGATGTATATTATTGAAAAGATGTTTACAAAAAACATGAGATTACCTTTTGGGAAGATACTTCATTATAATAATGTGTGGTTTGTACTGGTCACTCTTTTGAGGGGGATGTTGAATAAGGAATTCATGGTTTCCAATTCCCACTTTGCTGCTCTCCATTCATTACTAGCAGATGAACAATTATTCCCTTCACAAGATTGGCAAAGTTTCAGCAGTATGCAACGAATTGTGGGAGATTTTCCAGTCATGGTTCAGTTGTTTCTAACTTCCACATTGGTGATTAATGGTTGTTTCACTCATTTCATGTTGTAAATCTTCATATTTTCAAATGTTGCATTGATGATTGCATTTGATTGCATTCATGAGGAGTTTGTACTTGCATATTGTCCCAAAAAATCTAATAATAGGAGTTTGGTTCGGCAAGAGGATTGGTCTGATTTTGGAATTGAGGATAATTCTCAGTTTCTTCATAACCCTTTGTTTGAGGTGACTTATGATAATCCACTCTTTGAGTTGGATGATGGAACTATTTCTAATTCCAGTGATGACATTGGAGTCGATCACAAGATTTGAGATCCAGGTGCAGTTCCTAGTTGTGAGGTGTTGTCCCAAGATTGGAGTTGTGGGAAAAATCCAGTGTTAGTAACTTAGTACTGCTGACCACTGTCCAATCAGCCTATACATGACTTTAGTTCTTGGCCCACAGATGAGTTGGATGACTTCTTCAGACCAGCAATTGAATACTTTATGGTTGACGCTGGTTGGTAGAGGTGATTTGACCATAGGAGATGACTCTTTAGCTAGTTCCATACTCATCTCGCCTATGTTTTTAGTCGGATTTCAGATTGATTACTTCTGCCCTTACATTTCCACGTTGGTTATGGTGACATCCTTTTATGAGCAAATTGATTTTGACTTTTGGTAGGCTTTAGGGCAGCTGGTTGTGAGAGTTTTTCCCGATGCTAGGTAATTGTCACTACAAATACTACATGGAGACGGTATGCATATCTTTAGATGATGCCTTATTGATTGCAATGGGTTGGGTGTGTTGGTGTGTTCGGAACCGTTCCATTGACACTTGGAGATTAAGTGTCGATGACATGTTTTCAGTCGGCGACAATAGAGGCATTCCTTGGTTGGCAAATTTCAAATTTGTGACAGTGATTGGTCCGTTTCATTTTTGGGATGTTATGAAGGGATATGCTGAGATTTATGTTTTATGGTTGAGTAGGGTGTTTTTTCTGTTGCCCAGGATCGTGATGGGTAGTGAGTTTGTTGATATGGTCTTCTTTGAGTTGCCTTGGTGAGATACATTTCATGTCATTGATTTTAGTCCTTTCATGTATTTCAATATGCGCTTTGATGATGTTTACTTTTGGGGGTTCTAGGATAGGGGAGTGCAGTTTGGGCATGATGGTTTGACTGTTATGATCAGAGTGGCACAACGTCAGCATGGTGGGCTCTTTTTTTGAGGTTGACTTGAAACTTTGGGATCACACTGGTTTGCAATTCAACAATTGTAATGGATGAGGGAGCCAATGTTGGCTCACTGGAGTTTACTTCTATGGTATTTTAGCTTGGTTCTTTCAAAGAGCAGTTCCCTGAGAAGAGACTAAGTTTGTGTAGTATTTGGTTTTTCTTATAGGAGGTTTTCAAGAGGTTTTTGGTTTGGGCACCTTGTAGGATAGTGTCTTCAGTAGATGGTGCGAAAAATTTCCTAGGTTGACTTGGGACCTTGGATCATTTATGGTTTCAGTTTGGTTCAGTCTGTTGATTCTGGGGTTGTGATGACATTGCTTGAGGACAAGCAATCTTTGGGAAGGGAGGACTGTAATGTCCCCTTCTTGATCATAGCCAATTTGAGCTTCCATTAGCCTATTCTAGTTCCCGTAGGCTAAGCGGATTTGGTTGGGGAACTTGGTGACCTGAGATGAGTTTTTTGGGTTTTTCTAGGTTTTTTTTGGGTTTTCTCCAATGGTGATAGCTACTTTTAGTAACTTGTTGCAAGGTGTCACCCTTGGTCTCCTCGGGGTGGATTAGCGCGGCGCTCGGGCTTCGTGACATGGTTTAACCGCTTCCTGTGGATCTTGGATCTTGTATAAATCTAGCGGTTGTATCGAGCATTAACAGGTCAATCTTTTGGTGCAACAACAACCATCTTTGCAACAATTGGTATTAGAGTTGAGGTCACAGGTTCGAACCCCTCGCTTGCGCTAGGTGGGGATTGTTGGAAGGTGTCACCCTTGGTCTCCTCGGCATGGGCCAGCGCGACGCTCAGGCTTCATGACATGGTTTAACTGCCTCTTGTGGATCTTAGATCTTGTATAAATCCAACGGTTGTATCGGGCATTAACAAGTCAATCTTTTGGTGCAACGACAACCATCTTTGCAACATAACTTACTATTTTTCAATAATTTACTATCTTCGGTAACTTACTATTTTTAGGAAGTTCCAATTGAGCTTCATTTGGGATAGTTTGGTATTTTGGCTCACTTACTATTTTTAGTGAGTGTTATATTTGTAATTGGTCTCGACTCCTTTTATTCAGCAGCTCACTCCAGAGTTTCCTTGTTTGGTTGGGGTGGGTTCTCTCAGTGGTTGGAGTTATTATTTGTTTGTTTGTCACTTAAGTTAATAAAGTTGCTATTTTAACAAGTGAGAATGAGCATGGGTTATAAAAGACCCCCTTGGCCTAGTAGAGAAAAGTTGTTTTTAAAAGGGGGACAATGTATCTCATGATAGATGCCTAGAAAGGGAGTTTATTTATCATTTTTTAAGGCTAATTTTATGCCTCATAAGGTGGGATGCCTAGTTTCGGCTCAATGTCAATTTAAATAAAAAATGAAAAGTGAAATTTTGGAGGCAAAAAGTTAGATGCCCCTCTTGGGGTAAATTCATGTCATTTCATAAAGTGAAATGAGAGGGAGAAAACATTCAAATTCAAATGCAAGTTGCCCTAACTTTTCCCTCACTTTATAAATATGAGTTTGAGCTCTCATTTGCATATGTGAACTTTAGCAACTTAAGGAGACTCGCTGGATTTTCTCCAAGATTCGTATATTGCTTGTTGAGGACAAAAACCCTCATCTCTAGTTGCTGGTTTTGGTGGTGAGAGACCCACCCTAGCTGGTTTGAGTAATTCTACCTTAGGAATCACCTTTGCATTCATAGAGTTTTGGTTGTTCATCGTTTTGATTGAGTTGAATGAAGAGATTTTTTCGTATTTTGATTTGGGATTGAAGATTTAGGTTTGATAAATGGTTTGCATCTTTTGAAGTGTGTTTTGGAGCTGTTTTGATACATTTTCAGAGGTCTGATACACTTTTTCTGAGTTCTGGAAAAGTTCATTTTCAGAGTGGCTGGAAGCATAAATCTGCTCATAACTCCGTATGTGGGAATTGTATCATTCTGGGTGTTGTTTCTATGGATTCCTTGCAGGTGGGTGCCTCATTTTGAGCCCTCATTTGTATTGTTTGGTGAATGAATGATTTACTGGAGCTGATCGCCCCTCCTATGGAGCTGTACCATTTTGAGGGTTTGCATTTTCAGACTTCCTTCTCATAACAACTTTCAGAGGTCTGCAACAGCATGTTAATGATGTCTTTTCATAGTTGAATGTTCGCCAATGTGAAGGAGAGTGTTGGGGTTTGATAGTTTATCCATTTGGTGTGTTCCATGAGGAGTTGTATGCATTTGCTGCTCAATGTATGACAGAGGAAGGGACCTTATATGACTGTAATCAGGTCTGATAAATATTTCTTTAAGTCTGATTTCAATTAGTATTATATGCTAAGATGATTTGTAATAGTTCAATATGATATGTTGCAAGTCCTTGTCATTTCCTTTCAATGCAATGTTATTTCTATAAATGCCACACATGTTGAATGGAACCTTGAAACAAAACGAATCTGCAATCTACATTATACTCAGTAAACAAACAAAAAAATCAGGGTTGCTTACTACAGCTCCATATCACAAAGGAATTCCAACATATTCTTTGCCAAGGATTAGAAGTGGATGAATATATGTTTCTGTACTTACTAAACGGGGTCACAATACATTTTTAATTGCTATTCTTTTGAGTGGCCAAAAGCCAAACTCAAATTGATTGCCATACATTTGGTAAATGGGAGATTCTGAAATAATAATATTTTTTGTTCTATATTTTTCTACATCAGCCATTTAGTGATTTTGTTACAATAATATTCTTCCAGAATTTTCCTTATTCTAGTCTTGATCACTAGATTTATATAAGATCTTTTATGCTAATTATTAAATATTTCATAGGTGATTTCCAAGTCCAACAATTGTAATCTCAAAATTTGTGTGTTTATTCAATACTCAACTTGTATTACTTTATAATATCATTTTGTGTGATTAACTTCCAAATTTAATATAGAATTTATATTTTGTTTTGGAAGGCTTGTTGCCAAGACGATTGTTGAAACAACTTCAGATTTATATTGTGCTAATCTTTCAATTCATTGCTAGATTTAATATTGTAATGTTTTTAGATTTATATTTGCATGCATTATAAGTTGTGAGACTTGCTGCCAATAAGTATAATAGTCTAATATTATTCTAATACTATCACTAAATGTTTTCACCTTGCTCACATTGGGATCTCGGTGATCAAAAGTTGTTAAGGTTTCATACATTTTATAATTGTGAAATTGTAAAAATAAAAATAAAATCCTCTAGTGATTTTTTTAATAAAATTTTTACAGACTTGTTGAAACAAGCTACGTGATCTGATATTTTGGAACTAACTAAAAAACAAACGAACACCTCATATTGTAAAATATTTCAGATAATTTTATTAGCAAAATGACAGAGTTACAATGTTGAAGAACTAACTACAAACTCTCATTAACTATTACCAAATGTTTGCACTTTAAATAGGCAAGTGCACTAGGTAGTCTTACTTTAGAGACTGGCCAAGATGTCAAACAAGGCCCCAAATTAAGCTTACAACTAACTAGATTGACTCTCAATTTAACTAATAAGTTATTCCTAGTCTAGTAACCAATATTTCATAATTAGTTTAGGTAAGACTGAGGTGTAACAACAATTCACTCAAGTCTCCAATAGATAACTAAAACTAGATATATGGCTAGAGTATTGTAAGAATTATCCATAATTATTTGCAATAATAATATAATGGCTAACTTAGGTCTACTTACTATCTTGAGAGAAACTTAACATGAAAAAGGGTATAGGTGCTATATACCAACATAACCCCGTGAAGTTGAACTTAGAGAAGCAAGAAAGATAGATTAGAAAATTAGTCTTGATAACAAAGAGTCGATCAAGCACTCGTAAATATGATTATGTTGAGAAATGCTCAAAAATTAATCTTTGTAAACAACAATCCATCTTGTTGGAATACTTGGATAACCAACCGTTCTAATTGACAAGTCAAATTAGGAAATGGTGTTTGATAGAGGGATCTCTCTAAAATTGCAAGGGCTTGGAGCCTTGGACCTAATTGAAGGATTAAAATCACACCAAGGAAGCAATGCATAATATCCTCCCTTGGTGTTGAATTGTGATGATGTCAAAAATAGATTGAAGACAATGCTGAAGTAATATAACGCAAGGTTGCAGAAAACAACTCCAACAAAGATGTTGCTCCACACCAAAACATGACTCCTTGAATGGGTAAGCTAATCCACTACTTGGATGAAATTGCCACTTGTGCAAACAGGAGAAATCACCAACTAGCTTCCCATCACACCCCTAAAGTGCATGGATGGTTTAAATCGTGTGAAGGAAAAACACTATGCACATGTCATCACCCAACAAGGTGCTGAAATGCATACAAATTGAAAAGGTACATCTCTTTAGTTGTGCAAAAAGGACAACTCACCAACTAGGTGCCCATCACTCCCATAAAGTGCGTGGATTATTTAATTCATGTGAAGGAAAACTACTATGCACATACCATCACTCAACAAGGTGCTGAACTGCATACAAATTGAAAAGGTACATGTCCCTAGTTTGTGCATTTTGAATAGTCTCAAAGGTTTGCACAGGTAGTCCAAATGCAACTACTTAGACGCAATATCCAAAAATGAAAAGAGACAAACACCATATTCTTAGTATGGGTCCCGATTGAGGAATTATTATGCCATTATTCAAGTTCCTAACTGGAAAAATATAAGTCTAATAGGCCAAAACATGGGTTTAGAGTAAAACTAAAAAAATAACTAGAAAAGGTTTTTTGGTTTTGAATTTTTATTTCCTGTTCTGTAGAATTAGCTGCAGTATTGCATAGATCTCGAAAAAATGCAGTTTCAGAAAAATAATCTAAAAACCTCTTTGAGATGAAGTAGTTATGGCTCTTTGTAGTTCTGAAAATGAGGACAATCCAAATGCTTTTTGAAAATCTGCAAAAAAATGTACATTAACAGAATTATTCTTAGAAACTAATACTGCCATGGTGAAGCTCTATGAGTCAGCTTTCGAATGACTCAAAAAATGAGGAAAACTTCCTCCATATGATCAAGATATTGGTAAAAAGTGGATCTCTCCAGAAAAGTGTGCAATTGTGAGGGAAAACAAAAAATGCTTGTCTCTAAATAATGGTAATGGATTACAACTTGCACTAGAAGAGAAAAATGCTGAACTTTTCAAAATATACCTTTCTGCAAAAGATCAACCTGGCCTAGAAAAATTAATTTTAATCATGATTCTCAAGGTTGCAGAATGTGTTGTAAGGAGACATAACCTGGATCTGATGTAGAAGAAAAGTTTGGTGTAGCATCTTGGTCTTCCTGTAGAATTTTTTTATACCAAACAAAGGACTTTGGTCTTTCTTGTAGAACTTTTTTATAACAATCAAAGAACTTCGATTTTGGCATGATTCCCAAGATAGACCAAAAAGGAAGTACAAAAGAAAAAGCTGCACTTTTAGAAAAACAACAGATTGATCTTCTTGATAAGATCTACCTTAAGTTACTGGTTCTAGTATGGGTATTGGAACCCGATATGGCAATATGGCAATTTTTTTTTCCTTGGGTACAAGTATATATATATATATATATATTCAAAATTATAAATTATAAGAACAGTGATAGTCATAATTATAATTTGAAAAAATGAAAATACTCAAGTCTCAAAATGTCATTACACAATGAAAATTCAAAATTACAATTACATGTAGGAACTTTATAATTACATGTAGGAAGGTCATCACTGCGTATATCACATGGGAAATACATAATGGGAAGAGTGTAAAATTCTGGTCTGACTCGTGGAATGGCTTCCTGCCTTTGCAAAATATTCTAGAGCTGCTAGAAATTAAGGCAATTTTATCTGAACAATGGGGTGAAGAGTTCTTGAATTATGCCCAAATTTTGGATGTTCTAACAGGTAGAGTGGTTTGGAAAACCTATACTGGTCACTTGCTTTCTTCTCAATAGTCTCAAATTTTCTACAACATTCTGAAAGAGAGTAGTTTTCCTCTCAGATTCCCTTGATAGGATAATCTGGGCTCCATCCAAGAATGGTCTTTATTCAGTAAAGCGGTGCTATAAAACTCTAATCCAAGCTGGGGGCCATATACCACCACAAAGGGCATTTTTGTTTTGTTGGAATGACAAAATCTTACCAAAGGCTGGTAGTTTTGTGTGGTTAGCCTTGAGAAAAAGAATACTTACAAGTGATAGGTTGACAAAAATGAAAATAGCAAACCCCTTTAAATGTCACCTTTGTCATGATGAATTTGAATCGATTGATCATTTGTTTATCCAATGCAGTTTTGCACAGGAATGTTGGGAGTTTATCAAAAACAAATTGAATATATATCTGGCATTTCCAAAGTCATTGTGGGATCTCTTCCAAAGTTGGCCAATTCTGTACAAATCTTCATTCTTTGCTTGCATTTGGTTGGTCATTCCTACTCTTGTAATTTGACACATATGGTGGGAGTGTAATCTCAGAATATTTAGAAAAGTTTTCTCTTCAGTCCAGTCAGTTAACCTCAAGATAGAAAAGGCAGTCTTTGAGGTTGTGAACTCCTACGTGTAGAAGCATAAAAACATAGGATCTTTGTTTTCAAATTGAGATAATCTTGTGATGAAAAATTGGAAGAATATTGTTCTCCCCTTCTCGGGAAGCTTACACCAGGTTACCAAACCAAAGATTGATAGAAATTCAGTTAAATGGTCTGCTCCACAGCAAGGTTTTCTAAAATTGAATTTCGATGGGGCTTCAAGGGGAAATCCAGACATTTCAGGAGCAGGGGTTTGTATAAGAGACTTAGATGGGAAAGTTATTGCATTATGTGCAGCTCGCCTCCCAAATGGTTCCAATAACCTTGTTGAGGCTAGAGTAGTTCTTTTAGGTTTAGAAACTGGCCTAAAATTGGGAATCTCCAGAATTCATGTGGAGGGAGATTCGCTTATAATTGTGAATGCTAGTAAGGAGAGAAAGATTCACAACTAGAGCCTGAAGTATATCCTACAAAAAATTTGGGACTTCCTGGACAAATTCTAGGCCTTTGTAATCACGCATACTTACCAGGAAGGTAATCATTTGGCTGATTGTCTAGCAAATTTGGATTGTGACTTAAATGAGGATATTATGCAAGATAATTTGGTCCACTTTCAATCTCTTCCACAAGTGTCATCAATCATTATGCAAGAAGGGGTGCTCGTAACATCTGCCTATTTCAGTTAAACATATCATCAGTGTCCAAGTATGCAATGAAGCCAATGTCAGTGTTGTGTAGCCACGTCCATTTGATGAGCTGGAAGACTCTCAATGGCGAATCATTCTTGCTCGCGTCATGAAAAGTGATGGATTGTTTGCTAATGAATTGCTTTTTGTGTAGGTTCAAGGATTAAGTTGTAACGATGCCATTGCTTTACCAGGGTTACGTGGGTGGGCTTTTGCCATGTCATTTCTTGTTACACAAAATCTCTTTCGTGTCTGTTACAGTGCCATTAAAAGGACTCTTGAGAAGAAGAAGTCAAATGACATGCTAGTGGCTCTGAATAGGCATGCAAAGGTGATGGACATCAAGCTTGTGGATAGAATCCGCACTTGGGTATGTGTTGTGCTTACTTTGTTGACGCATGACCATGCTCCTCCAGTGGGCAACATACCAAATGACTTGCCAAGCTGACCATCTCACAAGGTTTTATCAAAAATTTCAGGACGACATTGATATGCCTGTGGAACCTTTCGTGCCCTTCATGCCAATGGAGTAGTAGTGTTCATCTGCTTATAATACATACAATTTCATTGTAAATATTGCTAATGGGGCTTAGTAGTAGTATTTTAGTTTATGCCATGTCCATGAAATTTGTAGTTATTGGGGCCATGTCCAAGATTACCAATATGCTGTAATTATGTTCATCCATGGCCATTTGTGGTATGGTAGTCTTGGGTTTTGGGGATTTCATCAATGGTCTTTTTCGTAAAGGTCTTATTATCATACTCAGGCTGCAAGAGCCAAGAATTACAGATGTTGTATATGTTTTTTATATATTAAAATATATGTATAGGCTAATTGCCCTTTGCTTAAAAAAAAAACTACAATGAATAGTCAATAGTCTTCATATTCTTCTTCATCAAAAGCATCAAGGTCAACATTTGGTTCAATTTCATTTGAACCACAATCAATGGAGTGCCATTCCCATTAGTTGTGTCACATGCAAAAGTTGCCTCATCTATAGAGACTTCGACAAGCTATGCAACTGTAGCATCTAAATTAGGACACTCAAAACTTAGATCCCAATTCTTTGTCATGCCCTCATTGTATTCAGATGTCTTATGTGATAAGAGACAAAGGTTAGAGTGTATATAGACCAAATTCTCTACTTTTAAAAAAAAATTGTGCACAAACAGTTGCACTCAACCGAGTGGATGAAGGTGTATGTACTCCAATTCCGCTCAGCTGAAGAGCTCACAACCTATTGAATTTGCACACAACATTTAGTATTTAATTTTAGAAATTCAAAACATAAATTATAAAATTATATTATTAAGAAATATAATATATAGCATAATAGCACCAAACGAAAAATGAGAAAAATAAAAAATAAAAAGATACATACTTGGAAAGAATTTTAATTGCAAGAGACTATAGGAAAATGGAGCCTTGACCATGTAGATACCACCAATCATGAGAATTTGTCCTATATTTATTTCAAAGAGGGAAAACATCATGATTCTTTGAAGATATGAAATGGCCAAACTTGCTCAAGGAAATATTTTGGATAACCTCATCTGAAAATATCTTTGTAAATGTAGCCTTGTAGCCAACAACAACCTCCTCATCCCTATATGGTGGCACTCTCCTCAGCAATGAAAGTATCTCTTGCTATAATACTTTGGCGACAAAGCAAATGCTAAGAGAAGGGGTGGTCATCTTGTTCCAATGGTCAACAATAATCTTTTGCACAATTTTGAAAAATGTTTCAGTTGGGTCATGTTCCTTGGCTTCTACTATTATTCTTATTTTCCCACTATGAAATCCATGTCATCATAAATTTCACCAAAACATGGGTGATCAATATCAACATATCTAATCATGTTGATGATGGGCTCAGTGAAATTCAGAACATATTCTACACGAGCCCACCACTCATCATCTAGGATCAATGCTTTTACTTTTTGGTCTCTTTCTATGCTTGATTGCCTCCATTCAATCCATAAGTTGTTGATGACCATAGAACTCAAAGCCTCTTGCACCTTCACAAGTTGTCCTAAGACAATTGTGTGTGATGTGAATCGAGTTTTGACAACCTAACATGGTATAAAAAAATACATGTCACATAACAATAAAAATTAAAATTTGAAATTTAGAAGTATATTAAAAATAAAATTTAAATTACCTTTAACAACTCCAACTTGGAGAAGGTCTTGGAAGATTCCTTGTGACATATGATGGTTAGTCGCAAACATTTGGATCTCCTTGCCCTCTATGTAGATTTGTTTGACTCACTCAATTTGTGTGTCATTTACAATATCAAATTGAGTGAGTGGACTGTACATGGTGTTCAAGAAAATGTAACTATATATACCCTCCACTATAGATCCAACTGACCTACAATTTTTAGTGTTGTCCATTATGACTTGAACAACATTTTCAAAGCTCACCATTTCAATGGATTCTATGAGGATATTGGCAATGAAACTTGCATCTTTTACTTGCCACTCACAAACCACTACCTTCAAAAACATCGCCCCTTTAGGGGACACTACTATAGCATTGATCAATGGTCTATTTTGCAATTTTCCATCCATTAGAAATGATGGGCACACCTATTTCGGGCCATGTATCCTTGATTACTCTCAATGATGCCTCTACTAAAGCTTTTTGCTTTGCCAATAAGGTGGTTCACACCTTTTCATACCCAGGACTAACATAATCAGAAGATGTATTGGAAATGGTCATCACCATATCTTGCCACTAAGGTGATCTAACAAGGTTGAAAGGAAGCCCATTGCCATGAATGCAACGAGCAATGCTCCGATCTACAATCTCCTTAACTTCATTTTGGAAGGCCTTATCCAATGGGCCTCTTTTTCACAAAACTGAAACATTCTCATCTCCAAAAGATGGTGGCATTGGCATGAAAGGATGTGGGACAACTAGTTGTGATAAGCCACTAGAAGGTTTGTGCAAGCTTTTCTTGGCAAGAGGATGTGCAAGAGCCTTTGATTTATTACTTGCCATATCAAGATCCTCTTGTTCTTTAATATAAGCCCATATTTGTTGTTTCGACAACCCTTTTTTATTTGGCCTAGGAAAAACTTTTATTCCTTGTAAAAGAATGGTAAAAAAGTGAACTTTCACTTGAAAGTACGAGCTCTTATACTCTTGTCCACATTAGCTACAACACAAAACATAACCCTCGCCACCAGGAAGTTGTTGAATCATTGTCATATGTCGCCAAAGAGGGGACGATGCATCAAATTTAAATGAACTCTACATTTGGCGCAATTGAACTAGAACTATCAAACATTCTATATGAACCTAAAATTAAAAAAATCATTACAAATTAACAACACTACTATTGAATTTTTATTTTAAAAAAGAGCATTATAACCTCTTATTATGCATAAAATGTTAAAAAATTTCAAAGTTTACCAAAAAAATAAAAATAAAAAAAAACCTGAAAAATCTTCAAAAAGAATAATTGAAAACTTGAAAAAAAATATTTACTCATGTTTGATGGTTAAATCTTCTTTGCGTAGTTATTCCTAACCTATTGGTGTAGGTTTAACTCCCTCGTAGCCCTCACCTTCAAAAAAAAATGAAGCAACCTTCAAAACCTAGCAATAGCAGCTTGGAGGAAAAAAATGCAGCTTCTAACCTTTTGTGTATGTTAAATGAGTTGTAAACTTGTTAAAACCCACTTTTTAGGGCGAGCAATGATATTGGGAGGTTTTTTTGTCTTAATTTTTTTTGTTTTGTTTTGTTTTGTTTTATGGCCTTCAAAGGCCATATCTCGCAGGTACATCAGGGTTCTCTCGAGTATGCCTAGGGTATCACTTGGGCGCCTCGGGTTCCCTATGTGTCTTTCACAAAAGGGCCCACAAGGAACCCAAGGCACCTAGGTGGTACCTTGGGTGTACCTAGGGGTAGATTCGTACCAGACCTACATGGGTACAATGGGCAATTTTGAAGAACTCGGTAACTGTTGGCGTAACAATTAGCACCTCTGTAGTGCGAGTTGGTACGGACAGCTAAGCACAGTACGTAATGACTGCTCTTCAAATTAGGAGGGGAAGCTCCCTCTTTTGCTGATATGCATAAAAAGTAAATGATTCTAAATCCTATCTTTTTGACTCAGCTAGAAGAGGCACAAAGTTAAGGAAAACAAGAACGTTGCAGCTAAGGGTTTTTTCTAGTTTTGCAGATCTTAACTACAACTAACTAAATGCTTTAATCTATCCTATTCCCTCAACAAAAACAAAGCATGAGGAATTAGGAGCAGGAATGTGATATACGATAAACTTTACAACAGGATTTCCAAGGAGGAGGAACCCCTATTTGAGGCGTAGGCTGATATGAAGTTTATTAGGCATGACATCAAACGGCAAGCTCAATTACTAAATTTCCAAGGAGGAGGAACTCCTATCCAAGACGTAGATATGCAACAAGCTTATTGGCAACAACACTTAAACGATAATTCTCCTTTCCAAATTTCCAAGGAGGGACCCCTATCCGAGGCATAGATTGAAAGAACAACTATTAATACCACATAAGGTAGCAAACTAGGACAGCAAATTGCATTGGTGAGACAAGAATACAATAAACGATCAAACTAGCAACCCCATTTAACTAAGATGAACAAACACCATAATAATAACATTCAGGCAAGGTGGCACATCTATTTATTATGACAGTAAAATCTCCTGAACAGATACAAGAACAACAATATTTCAGGCAAGGTGGCACAACATATATTACTATCGCGTGCAAAAGTTAATTACAAATGAGCAAAGAGCTCTTATTTATAGACATCAAAGGTGTAGGGAACCCTAAAATCACCTTGAATCAACTACAGTCTCGCAAGCATGCGAAATTTTAATGCTAAACCTAATTGTATGCAACTATACAGCTAACTGGAAAGCTACCATTAGCTAATTGGAACAAACTAAATCAACTGGACGTGTGCAACACGCAAGTCCTTATTGATGTAACGACCCCATCCTTGGGTAATTAAAAATTTTCCACATTTCACTTCAACATATAAATGTAACAAGTAACGAAGACATTACAATAAAATTCTTCCTTTCTTTATTGATAATTACATGCCAGTTACAATATATTTTTCCACATGGATTCCATTTCCATTGCAAATATAATTCAAAGTACAAAAGTAAAACAATTACATACATAGCTCGTAAGCTTTTTGCACAAATAGTAGTAAGATGGTCCAGGATTCCTTCCTTACAAATCTTGGTGTATTTGTTGCCTGCTGGGGAAGAGAAACATCACTCAGGCGCTTTTCCGCCAATCACGGACTGTTAATGCGGTCCCCCGCACATCTATCATTCAATAGATGGCCCTCCCTTCAAATGAAGAGATTGGTAAAGTAACTGGCTGCGACAACCCAACTGAGCATAGTGCTGTGTCCTATACATCTAGAACTTGCTATTTCACAATCCCGAACTAGCATGATGGATCACAATGAACTGATAGTGTAGTCTCAACTATCTCACATCTAAGTGGATGTCGTACCTTCCACTACTTTGGCCAAAGTATTCTCATTCAGTACTTCGAATGAAGATCATCTATCATATACACTATCTGGGGCCGATTTGATTTAAGACTATCTTACACTACGCATAGGTATCGTCCTTTACTTTTGGATAATCTTTAATCCCAGACTAACCTACAACATTTTTCTAAGATATTTACACAAGATAGGTATATCCTGTTTCAGATTACCTACCTTGAGACATTCTACTTCAATAGCTACATAAGGGAGGTCTATCCTGTTTTAGACAACCTACCTTCAAACAAACTACTTAATCAGGAATGTAATGCAGTCAACAAGGTCTTTATACCATTCCTCCTAATCAGGAAATCTTTATCCTAAGAGTACTTTTAGCTTATCCCAGTTATCCCTATAACTTAAGCTTTAGACTACCTTGGTACTGATTCCATCCTTGACCTAGTATTTAATAACTAGTTCCTTTTTCCTTTATTTAAGGAGTTCAAGCAGTATTCAAGTAATACAAATCATAATTTACTTCTATTAAAAAGTAATCAAACATTTCCCTTCTATGCTATTCTATTTACACGCTTTCCTATGAAATTAAACTATTTCATTTCAACAAGCTCTTAAGCTATTTCTAACATAACATGCTTTCTCTATGAAACAAGTTATTCCTTAATTCAATAAGCCTTTTCTAATGAAATTAAGCTATTCCCAATTCAATACAATTCCTTAGAAAATAGAGACTTTCTAATATTTTCCTTTCATGCTATAACATAATGCAAAGCATAATCAAAGCAAACAAATAACTCATTTTTTAAATCAAATGACAGAAATTCTAAAAAGACATTTCTCATGCCTGATTCCCTTGCTGCGAAATGAGTTCGATCGGTAGCTTCTGCTCTTCCTCCACCGTCCTTTGCAGCCTTTACCAGCTACTTCTCACAGCATGAACAAGTATAACTCTCAGGTAAATGCAGTTCGGTAATGAGGGAATGTTGCTCTCAGCAATACAGTCACAGCAAGATGATATATGGCTCTCAAAAAAATTGTATATGGCTCTCACAACTCTAACAACAATGATGGTTTGCAACTCACAAAAAATGCAAACAGCAATGATGGTGAAATAAGGCTCTCACAACACTTCAACAGCAAAGAGGGATTGCAACTCACAGAAAAATGCAACAGCAAGGAAATTCGTAATTGCAAATGCAGAGGGAAGTGGTGTAAAAATAATAATGGGAGCAACTTTTTATATAGGTTTCGAATTCTCATGTTTACTACATTGTAGGCATGAGAATTCGACACCTCTCCTATTGACATTGTCAAAATGTGCAGTGGCAAACAAATAACTAGTTACTCAGCAAAATTAAGTGATGAATCAACCTCATTTTCGAAGAATGCTTCAACTCTCACATGGTAAATTCGTGAAGCAGCCACGTACAGGCGTAATCATCAAAAATGCCCTCAAAAATGCCCTCAAAAATGGCGGAATTAATGAACAGTGGCGTTTTTAGTTCACAGTCGAAAACGTCAAGGGTTACACACGCAGCACCTTTGGCCTCCTTCTGCCCATGCGTCCCAGAATGGTGGCGTTTCAGCATCCGCTACCAGGTCCAAGATGTGCGAGCTGGGGGCGGGATTCTCCTTGTTGCATTTTCCATTTTTCTCAGCTTCCACAGTCGCGCGATTTCTTCCCGTGAAGAAATCCGCGATTTTTAGTTTTTCAAACATTTTCACTTTAAATCTATTAAAGTCTATAGTTTCAAACATATAAATTTCCTATAATATTTTCCATGTTTATTTCTCAATGGTCTTATGAATTTCGAAATGCCTTTCCCCAATAATACTTCCCACGTATTTTCCAAAGGTTTGTAAATTTCGAAATTCTTTTATTCCAAATGATAAATGTATTATAATTACCAAATAACTATATAAGTCCATTTCAAATATTTCCAAGGCAAAGTCATTTTAATATATATATTAAAATGTTATAAATACATTTAGCATTATATTTAATATAAACTATTATAGTTTTTATTTCACCTTTATTAAAATATATGAATATATCTATATAATATCCAAATATTAATATAGATACACCAATATATTTCATTATCGATAAAACTATAATAATGTCTATATTAAATATATTATTAAATATATTTATAAATATATCCACATTTACACTTAAACATATCTATACATGTTTATATTCCATTATCCAATCACGTGTATTATAGGCCAGTTAGAGTACCTTTAATATACGTAATTGCACAAACATGTATATATACATTTAATTGTAAATTCCAGGCATCAGTATAACTTATCAGTTCACATTCCACATTCAAGGTTCACAGAACAGTAAGTCAGTCAATCAAGTAACACCACTCATAAAGCATAAAGAAGTAATCAGAAACTCCTAAGCCTAAGGATGACTTATCATGACAACTCTATCTAACTCGGTTCCCAAAACCCTCAGTGAAGTGTGTGTATGCTCATATGATCAACTTTACCGGTTACTCGACCAAGCCCCTCTCCCGAATGATGTCTCCCCTCCGTCTGGAGGAATAGTTCCTGATCCTGCATCCATTGCCACAAAACCACGGCAGTTACTTGTTCATAACATTTGCAATACTTAAACATATCAAGTTTAAAGCAAGATTCAGTATCTTGATATTCACATATATGCAGTATATCCTGAATTACATCAATTGAAATAACATCAAATGAAACAACTTCAAATGAGCTAACATACATATTGATAACAAGGTGCAAACATCTCCGGATTTCACATTACATTCATTTCTACCTTTTAAAATAGTAACCTCATAATACGGGATGTAACAATTGATATGCACGTTACCTGACAACTAACATCAGTTAACGGAGAATGAAAACTAAATGAAAAATCCATCTATACATAGGAAATTCCAAAATAGATGTGCATGAGATTGTAGAAGAACGAGATAACTCGGAGAGGCGTCAAGTTAACTGCTGCATATGATGTCTATCCTGAAAAGGTGTGACGTCCTGATATGGAGTTCACTCGCCGTGATCTCGAGCAAGTAACCCCTCCATGAGGTTATTGAGTGCATCACCATCTGGGGCACTGATACTTCTCTGCAACACACTGTGTCTTCGCAACATCTCCTCACCACCCGTGATCTGACTCTGAAGTTCGCCTTTACTCTTAACCACCTCATCAAATAACGCTGACATGACTGTAAGTTGATCTAACTTACAGCCAACGGAATCTCCACTGAAAATACCATGGATGAGCGCCTGCAACTCTGACTGAATGTCAATAAGCTCAACGTACTCACCACCCTCACGCTGATACTGGCAAGGAACTCGGGATACGAAAGTTCTCATGTACCGAAGTGCACTAGTCACGTGCTCTCTGCTCTCGGCCAACTCTGAAGCCATTGTCTCCTGTATTTTTGCCTTGAAGATTAATTGTGTTCTCCAAGTGAAAATAGCTTCCTTATCTTCTTCGTCAGTGACTAAGTCATATGTTGTCCTCAGATGAGAGATCATGATTTCATCTCTTGGTTTGTCAACCGCCAGCTCTCGCTCTGATTCCCGAATCTGCAGATGGAGTTCGCGGGCATTATACCTCAACTGGTATAACTCTGCAAGCACAAAGCGACCCCTTGTGACAAAATCCTCCTCCCAATCTTTCAGGTGCTTCCTATATATAACCAGCTGATTAAGTTGATTCTACTCTGCTGGTAGCTCTAGCATCTGTGGGAGCAAAGCGGTGACATTCTCAGTGTTATGTATAAGGTTAGAGATATACTGACAAATTTGCTGGATTTCAACCTTGAGGGCTGCCTTGTCTTCTCCGTCCTTCATGACTCTATCCTTTATGCTTTCCGTTGCAACTTGAAGGAAATCAACCTCCGTTTGGCGTGTGCTTTTACCAAGGTTGACCTTTATCACATTGAAGTCTTCAACTTCTACCTCGTTCAAGTTCTTGTCCTCTCGGGGTGCAGCAATTTCTATTATGATCTCCTTGTCAGCGTTCCTCTCTACATGAACTTGCTTCTTTATTCTCTTATCTGGTGTGTCCTGGTAGACATGATCAAAATCTGAGAAGTCTAGTTCGTAGGATGGCTGCCTCCTCTTCCTGCCCAGCTGACTCTCAAGCCAAGATGTGTAACAACCCCAAAACCGGGTAAACAAATTTTTTTTCTAATTTCACTAATAAGATACAAGGAAATACAATTAAATGACAAAGTAAATAACTTTTCTTTTCATTCTAATTGAACATTTCATCATAAAGAAATAAATGACACGATACATCATTGTTCTATTTTCCAAGTAAATAACAGAGTACGCTTTCATGATTACTTTTCTTCAAAATAAAAAGCAAGGTAAGAATCTTACAAGTTTCAAACATAGCTCGGAAGCTTTTGAGCAAATAGGAATAAGACTGTCCAGGATCTTCCCTTTCAAACCTTGGTTCATCAGAAGTCTTAAGGTGGAGGGGAAACATCACTCAGGTGCTTTTCCACCAACCACGGACTTATATTGCGGTCCCCCGCACGTTTACTGTTAAGTAGACGGCCCTCCCTTCTTCGAGGAGATTGGTTGGGTAACCGGTTCTGTATGACCAACTGAGCATAGTGTGTAATCCTACATAACTAAATCCTTGTGTCCTCACAATCTCAATCTAGCATGTAACCTGGATTACTGTGAACTGACAGTGTAATTCGTCTCACAGTCTAAGTGGACGTTAGGTATACTACACTACTTTGGCCAAAGCATTTCGGCAGTACTTATACTGACGGTCATCTATCACTTGCACTAAGTCAGGTTTGGTTTGACTTAAGGCTGCCTTATCCTACGCGTAGGTTGAGTCCTTCAGTGGGTAGTCAATCACCCTAGACTTCCTACTTCAACTACTTAAACAGGAAATGGAGTACAGTCAACAAGGGGTCCCTCTGGTACTTCCCAACATGGAAATCTTTATCCATGGAGTACGTAGCTTTCTCTAGTTAACCTATTTAACTCTAAAGCTTTAGACTACCTTGGTTCTGAATCCACCCTCGTCCTAGTATTTAATAACTAATCCCTTTCCTTTACTTAAGGAATTCAAGCAGTATTCAAGCAATACAAATTATAAGGTACTTTACTAAAAGTAAACAAATATTTCCCTTTCAAATTCATCTATGATTTCAAATGATTCGTTTCAACATGCTTTTAAGTTATTCCAATTCATCAAGTTCTCTAAGCTATTTCAAAAGCTTTTCTAAGGAAATTAAACTATTCCCCAATTTGACCAGCTCTTTAAGCTATCTCTTAAATTCAATAAGCCTTTTCTAAGGAATTAAACTATTCCCAATTCAGCAATTTCATAGAACATAGAGGTTTCTTATTATTTTTCCTTTCATAAAGCAAGACATAATCAAGCAATCTAATCATACATTTTAAAATAAATAACAGAAAATCTATCAACATATATCTCATGCCTGATTTCCTTTTGCGTATGAGCTTGATCGGTAACTTCAATCCTTGCTCCACCGTCCTTCGCAGCCTTCTCTCAGCTTAAGCAAAAACTACTTTCAGGTAAATGCAAAAAGTGTTCTCAGCAATACTGTCTCAATTGCAAATGATTTTCACAAAATGGCAATGGCTTTCATAAAAATGGCAATGGCTTTCATAAATGGCAATGGCTTTCATGGCAATGGCTCTCATAGAATGACAATGGCTTTCATAAAATGGAATTTCAAAACACAGAAATACCACAGCACTGTATTTCGAATTTTCCAAGGCAAGGAGAGTGAAATGAAAAGATTGAGTGTCTTTCAACAATGAGTGAGAACCTATTTATAGGTTTCGAATTCTCATGTTTCCTACCTTGTAGGCATGAGAATTCGACATCTCTCATTTTGAAAATGTCAAAATCCGCAGTGGCAGTCACACAACAAAAGAGTTGATGATTCAACATAATTTCTCAAGAATGTTTCAACATATCACATGCCAAATTCGTGGATCAACCACGTACAAGTTTAGTCACTGGGAAAAGCCCTTAAAAATGGCGAACTGAAAGAACAAATGGCGTTTGGATTTTGCTGCTGAAAACGTCAAGGGTTACGCACAGACAGTTCATGCCTCCATCCACCCACGCGTCCCAGACCGGTGGCGTTCAAGCATCCGCGACCAGGTCTAAGCTACGCGAGCTGGGCGCGGATTAATCTCCATTGTTTTCCACTGTTTTCTGGTTCAAACAGTCGCGCGATTTCTTCCCATGAAGAAATCCGCGATTTTTCAGTTTATTCAAACATTAACTTTAAATCTTTAAAAAGTCTATAGTTCATACTTACATTTCCATAAATGATTTTTATAAATTTACATTGGCCTTTACAAAATTTCGAAATTCTTTTTCCTTTTAATATTTTCCAAGTATTTCAATATTTCGAAATTCCTTTGTATGGTTTGCAAAGTATTTACCAAAGACTATGAAAGTCTTATTACCTTTATTTCCAAAGGTAAATAAACTCAAATACCTTTATAAGATAAATGTAAATTTAAATGCCAAAGATTATAGTTTATATAAAATCTTTCCAAAGTTTTAGGTATTTTAATATTCTCATTAAAATGTATTAATATATTTTATATTATATTCAATACAATATTATTATAGTTTTTAACTTACCTTTCTTTTAATATATAAATATATCTATATAATATTCAAAATATTATATTAGATATATTAATATATTATATTACCGATAAAACTATAATAACATCGATATTAAATATATTATTAAATATATTAATTAACTTACCCAGTTTACACTTAAATATATCTATACATGTTTATTTTCAAATCTCCAATTACGTGTATTATAGGCCAGTCAGAGCACCTCTAATAGACGTAATTGCATAAACACATATTTATACATTTAACCGTAAATTCCAGGCATCAGTAACTTATCAGTTCACATTTCACATTCAAGGCTCACAGAACAGTAAGTCAGTCAATCAAGGAACACCACTCATAAAGCATGAAGAAGTAATCATAACTCCTAAGCCTAAGGATGACTTATCATGACAACTTAATCTGACTCAGTTCCTAAAATCCTCAGTGAAGTGTGTGTATGCTCATACGATCAACTTTACCGGTTAGTCGACCAAGTTCCTCTTCCTGAGTGATATTTCCCCTCCACCTGGAGGAATAGCTCCTGTTCCTGCATCCATGGCACAAAACCACGGCAGTCAAATGCTCACAATATTTGCAGTATATATAATTCAAATATATAAAACAAGACTAATTATTTTCCTCTATTCATTGTTTCAAGAATAACATCAATCAAGAATACAGAATGAGCCAAACATAACATGTAAACAGGATTTCATATTGTCAACAAAATTCAATCACATTTATTCATTCAAAACCTTCCTTACAATCAGAATGCTCTAAGCATTACTAGAATAGTAACTATACAAATTCCGGGGTGTAACAAGATGAGTCTCGACTAATCTCACTAGAAGGGTTGGTGCTAGTCATAGGAAAACCTAATGAGTGGGAATGTGTAGAGGCATTGCTACGTTGTGGTGAGTCTAGTTCCAAGTCAATGTGAACTGGAATTGGAGGCCACTGTGGTGTTGGTGATGGCAAAGGAGGCTATAGCTCTGGCTCTGGCATGCTTCGAACTGTATTTGTGGCTACCTCCACGTGTTTCTGTACCAAGTGCCTTCCCTTAAATTGAATTATTAGACATTTTGTTTCCTTTAGGAGGATTGCTCCTTTTCCTTTGTTTTGGTTTTGACGAGGATGGCAACGAAGACTCCAATGCTGGCGGCTCTGTACTTGGTATGACTGCCCTCCTTGTCTTCTTGCTATCCAAGTAGAGTATACTGTTTTGAATAACTCTGCTTGATCTCTCTTTGACAGATGAGTATTCCTTGGCAAACCAGTCAACAACTGGAAGTGGTTGCGTATCAACTTGTTCTCTGAAGAATTGAGGAAGTATATCCCCATCATCATCTGACAATCCTCCCACATCTTCTGACATGAAGACAGATATTTGTGAGAGGGTGAACCTGCTGTAACTGCGCAGGTGCACCTTGAACTCGTCCTCGTAGTTGAGCTAGTAATCCTCCATAAAAGGCTTGTGGTAAGAGCGAGTGCCAAGGCATGCTGAGTAATAACCCCAAGGGTCATATGACCGCGTGTCAACAAGGTACTTAAGGTTAAGTCTTGCTAACTCATGGCCCATAGCCTTGGCATCAACTGTTGTTTTGCACCTGTAGATTCCCATCTGTAATGGAAAATTGGCAGCTTGCTTGTGCTTGTGACGTAGATGTGAATGAACATCATGTAATTGCCTCAGAAATTCCATGAAAACCGTCTTATCCGAAGGATAATGAGGTAGCATGGCTGGACTTCTTGTATATCTGTAGACACGAATGTAGGTATAGGTAGGGAACTGAATGAACCAGTCCACCCATTCTACCATTGCTTCTCTAGCAACCATTGAAATACGAACATGCAATTCCTGGTCTAGGTTCCTCACTGTGTACATCAAGAATGCTTCCTGCACACGCTTGAAATGTCGCTCGGACTTTGTGAACTCAAGCTGGTCATAATATTGATGAACTTTTTGTACACTGAGAATCCCTATTGTGTTCAACCCTTTAAATTGACCTTGGTAAGCAATCAGGTATACAAGATACGAACACATATGAAACTTGTGGGCAACTAGGAAACCGGTAATCTGCTTGTGGAGAACATCGCTGATCAAAAAGGCCTAGTCGTAATGTTCTCGCCTGGAAATAATCTAAGCAATGATGTAGTACATCCAAGGCTGAAATTTGTGAGCATCTACATGACTGGAAACACGATTAAGAAGAGTGATCAAAATCGCGTACTCATCCTTGAATTCTCCGCGACCCACATTGTTTAGCAATTTACTTTTCTTCTGTTTGAGCCACCTTTCTGCAATTTTACTCAATGGCCTTATCAGCATTGAATGTCTTTTCACACTGATCCATGGTAATGACCCAACTGTTCGGATGCTGAGGAATACCAAAACACCTCTCAATGTCCTGGGGCTTGAGACTGCAAATGGCCCGCCCATCTGCCGATTGAATTTCTCGGGTAATAGAATTGTAATGCTTTACACAAGACACCACAAATTCTATGCAATGAACTGAAATAGGGAGTGAAGTCGCCTCTAGCAACCCAGATTCTTCGATGCTTTGAAGTATATGTGAACTTATTTTTGATCCTTTGAAGTCAACTTTTGGATTCACCTTATGCAAATCCGTGTCAGTCGTTCCGATGAAGTCATGAATTAAGACCGACTTGGTCTTGAATTCAGTCCATGTGTACTGTATTCTGAAAAACTCACCTGTTGACTGTAAACACGATTATGTTCTAACAACTTTCTGTGGAAAGCTGAAAATACTCCTGATGAGGCTAAAAATACCCTGTCGGAGGGCAATTTTCATGAAAATTTTTGAGATGTGGGTTTTGTGTAGAAAATAATTCTAAGCAAACTTGCAATGTCAGAATTCGGAAAAAATGCCTTTTAGCTTGACATGCAAAGACATTTCTGAAAAAAAGCAACTGAGGGTAGCAAGGGCTGCGAGGTTAGATTTTTCCAAAAAAATTTGGAACACGGGTTTTGTGCAAAAGATGATTCTAAGCAAACCCAAATCCTCTATTCTGAAAAATACTGACTTTTACTCCACCATGCAAAGGAATTTCAGTTGTGAAAAGCAAAACTTCGAGAATTGAAGCTTTGAGGCAATTTTTCCTGAAAAATTCTAACACATGGGTTTGGTAGAGAAAGTCGTGCACAACCAACCCAGATGATCAAAATTGTCAAAAGTCGCCGAATTCTTGGACATGCGAAAAGACAAGAATAGAAGAATTTAAGACAGAAGATAGAAGTTTTATGTTTCTGCTTCTATAAAAATCGCCATGCTTGTCTGAAGTCTGTTGATTATTCTGGACCTATATCAGCAAGGAAATCTGAAAAATAATACTTATGGTGCCTTCAAATACTGCTCGCACAAGAGAAAAATCGTTTGCATTGAACCTGTTGTGAGAGAAATGGACGCCTCTTTGAAATATATAAAGAATTTTGAGGGTTTAGGCACCAACTACAAGTAGAAACTCTGACTTGAAAAGGAATTATCTAATTGGACCTCACTTTGTTTAACAAAAACTGTCATGGAGTTAGAAATAGGCACCACCTTTTACTAGTTCAGTTTAACTCAACATGCACAACTAACATTGAGTTTCAAAACAGGTGCCACCTTTAAAATATTGAAGAAATATGCCTTTTGCAAGCAAAAACTGACAAATGAAATTGAAGATTTTAATATTATTTGACTTTCTAGACGTCCTTCAAAACTTGAGATTTTTAGCTAACTTCCTATTTTGTAGCTGCTTGAAATCATCACTACAGCCTCTGTTGAGCTTTGATTTCCGGATGCTTGGTTGATGCTGGAGCTAAGCTAATATACCCACTACGTAGCCAAGGCCCAGAACAACTTTGATGAAATGTCTGTTGGGAGTTTTGAATGCTAAAAACTACGTCTGGTGCCTCAAAAACAAGGGTGCCTTTCTCAAAAAGAATGTACACGACACCAGACAGCCATTTCTTTGTTTTGCCATTTCGTGCTTCAATCTGCCGCTTCCAGTGAATGATGACTCCTGTTGACTGGATGTTGGATCCATCACGTAGCTAGAAGAATTCTGCAAACAATGACTGTATGTAGAGCGTTTGAAAGTTGGTTTAAGGCCCTCAAATGCAAGGGCGCCCCTGGCCTACAGAGGCGCAATTACAATCTTGAGAATGATTTTGCAAATTGCAACTTTCAACTGAACATTGTACTTTGACCTTTGCCACCGAGAGCTGGATTGCTTCGATGTGTGCGTCGTTGATCTCATTGCGAAGCTGGGACAACTTGGAAGAGATGTTCTTGGAAGTGACGAAGCGAGAAAATTGCTTCTAAGACCTCCAGTAGAAGGGCGCCTTTTCCAAGGGAGTATGTAAATTCCATACTTAGCCATTTTTCTGCTTGATTTCATTCTTCAGTATTTTTCGCTTATTCTTCACTCACGGGCATTTGACAAATCCTGAGGGTTGACAGTTGGATTCACTGAATAGCTAGGAGGATTCTGCACAAGTCTCGTGAAGACGACGACTGCTAAAAACCTCATTTAGCTGGCCAAAAGGCTAGGCACCCCTGACCTGTAGAGGTACAGTTTGATATTTTCACTTTTATCTACCCTCTATTTTACGTGCTTGCTGGAACAACTGCCACGATCACTCAGCACACCTGATGATCTCGTGATCGGGTGCATCGCAAAGCTAGGCTGAATCAAGGGTGCCCCTGGGCTACAGGGGCACAAAAACTGCAAATTTGACTCTCTATGATGTGTAAACTCTCTATACCTTCCGCTTCCGCCTTCGATTGCCGGAGTTCCGCAATTCGGATGAATTCACCTCATAGCTTGCCGGAAAGCTGACTGAAAACCGAAGAGAATGAATGTATTTGCAACTAGAAATAATTGAATCTGAGCCTACAAATTGAAAGGCGCCCCTGAGCTACAGGGGCACAAATTTGTTCTGGACTTGATGTTTTCCTCCATTTCGCACTCTATGAACACCGTGCTGGCTGCTGAGTTGATCATGTAGAAGCATTACTGTTGCTGACACGTATGTTCACCATTTTCACATGTACGGACACTGTAAAGTTGATTTGCACATTGATTGCACAAGCGTTTCCCACATTACAAAGTGAAAGTGTTTCCAGACGTAGAATTTTTTTGCACTTTTCGTCATTTGAAAATCCCCTCCATCATGAAGCATCTTTTACAACATCTTTCATCATAGAATGTTCTGCTTTGCGTTTCAGGCTTAGATTTTGACACCTAGTACTGGCCAACTACCATTGACGACCTCGAAGGTCCTAACTTTTCTCCTGAAAAAGTGAAAACTACCCACCAAGCTTAAACTAACTTTTAACTGAAACCGACTTCACCATTGTGATCGTAATGTGAAATAAGCCAATCAAAATTAATTTCAGCCTATTCTGACAAGTTTCTATTTTTAGGGTTTTTTGACCTAAAAATAGGGCTTCAAAAACCTAATTTTCAAAATTTTCAAAATTTGCCAGTATCTTATAGACATCACACTGACCAAAAGCCCATACTTGATTTTCCCAAAAACTGAGTTTTGACATCATTTTTACAAGGTTTAGACCATTTTAAGCACAATGCCTTAATGAAGCAAAAAATTTCGTTTGGGTACAACAGTAACATAGGGTCTACCTTTGGACAATGTTTCATTCAAAAAGTGAAGTAACAAGTATGCTCTTAAGTCCACTAGTTTGCAATGTCTTCCTCTTCAAAGTGTAGTAGCTTCAACTTAGCAAAAAATAGAGATCCACCTCCATATTTTTTTATGCAAAAAATTAATACATTAAAGATGTTGGAAAATTCAAGAGGGAACTAATTAATTTTAATTCAACCATGTCACACAAAAGCATATATGGAGCTCAAGGGGCCTAAAAACGTGAAGTGAGGATCCTCCTAGACAAATGACCATGTTCTAGACTTGGAGGTCAAAGACTGCTAAGTTATCAGGTTCTTCAATTTAGTCCCCCGTACCCGTACCCATACATATGGGTTCAAGGTTCTTTACAATCCTTTTGGGGGTTCACCCTGGGTTCGTTGTTTCCCAAAAACTGAGTTTTGACATCATTTTTACAAGGTTTAGACCATTTTAAGCACAATGCCTTAATGAAGCAAAAAATTTGGTTTGGGTACAACAGTAACATAGGGTCTACCTTTGGACAATGTTTCAATTCAAAAAGTGAAGTAACAAGTATGCTCTTAAGTCCACTAGTTTGCAATGTCTTCCTCTTCAAAGTGTAGTAGCTTCAACTTAGCAAAAAATAGAGATCCACCTCCATATTTTTTTATGCAAAAAATCAATACATTAAAGATGTTGGAAAATTCAAGAGGGGATTAATTAATTTTAATTCAACCATGTCACACAAAAGCATATATGGAGCTCAAGGGGCCTAAAAACGTGAAGTGAGGATCCTCCTAGACAAATGACCATGTTCTAGACTTGGAGGTCAAAGACTGCTAAGTTATCAGGTTCTTCAATTTAGTCCCCCGTACCCGTACCCATACGTATGGGTTCAGGGTTCTTTACAGTCCTTTTGGGGGTTCACCCTAGGTTCGTTGTTTCCTACTCGGGTTCTCTGTGGGTCTTTCTATGAAGGACCTGTTAAAACTGTAAAATTTTGAATTTTTACAGTCTATTGCATTCATGAGTTTCCAGCATTAAGTCCTTACCTTAAGCATAAAATCCCCTCTTTGCATTGTCTTGAGTTTTCTATGTCATATGACCCATTCTGAATCCATTTTGCCTCTTCTTATTCCATTAAAAAACCATATCGGAAAGACATGGTAAAAGTCTCCCCGAGATATATTTTCACTAACATGTATTCGTCGCAGATAGTCGGCAGGACTTTTCCTTTTGTTTCGGCGACTAAGAAGATTCATATCGGCATATGCTGGGGCATTGTCATAATGTCACAGCGAATTCAGTTGGTCTTGCTGACTAGTAATGTGGAGGGGTCGTTTCGGCCAAACTAATGGGTATCGGCACGAAGTCATAGCGACATCTTTGTGTCTTGCCGATTGACTTGTGAGCAAAGTGTTTCGGTAAGACATGTCGTCGGGGAAGGTCTGGGCGAGGTCACTTTTGTCTTGCCGAACTTAATACAAGGGGATTCAAGGGACTGTTGGAAAGAGTGTTGGGGTCTTGCCGATTAAGAAGGTATGTCGATAGAAATATGTATCGCCAGGAGAGGAATCTTTCGGCGTAAGCTTCACCGAAGTTCGAATGTTATACCGACAAGTAATTCGGGGTGAGTCTCACCGAATGGGAGTAATCTGTAGAGATGTTCTTGGTAAGACATTTGGTATCGGTATGACTCTTCCCGAAGATTTACTGTCTTGCCGAGAGTGTGACTTCATTTGTAGATTTTTCGGCGAGACAACTTCATGGATATGCCAAAGTAATATTTTATCGGTGAAAGGGTAACTTTGTTTCAGCGACTATAACTTGAAAGAAATGCATATCGATGTGACACAATAAGGTCTATGTGACGTCTGCCCGACTCAGAATGTTACAACGACATAGAAAATATGAGCAACAATCATCATTTTTTGGATCCCATGTGTCGATAAGACCACATCCTGTCCTGGCGAAAGGTGTAATAGACGTTGAAAAGGGATTTCGCCCCAGATTTGAAAATCTCTTATCGAAAAGACACTTGATGCGACAGTGCCAGTTTCGAATTGGTGTTCATTCTGGCTTCATTAATGGCGCGACGGGATATCACAGTAAAGATTGAATCAATTCTTCATTTCCAAATTGATTGCAGGTGAATTGGCGTGCTGAACAGAGAACCAGGACAATTTTCAGTCTGAAGAGCTTGAGCAGAAAACAGTAAGTGACTATTCCTTGGCTTTTGCATTTTGATTCTATAAAGCTTGAGAATGGAGTCCTCTGGTTCTGGAAAGGGTAGGGGTAGAAAGCTTGCTGTGAGTAGTTTGTCAAAGGAAAAGAAACAGAAGGTTGATACAGAGCAAGAGGGCATTGAAAGGAGGTTAAATCAGGACCTTACTGATCAGTTACTTGGCTCGGGCCCTAAAGCAAGAAGGTCTGCACAGCTTAGGGCAGAGGTTGATAAATTAGATGATAAATGTAGTTCATAGGTAATGTCTGGACTGCAATAAGGGGTTATGAGCTGTTTAATTTCCATTATCATAGAAAAAACCGTTTTGAACCAATCTGCAACCCATGGAAATTAAATATAGGGAAACTGGTGTGCCCTAATGTCTTTGTAAATGCAGAATTGATAAAACTGCTTGCTGATAACCATATCCAAAGCATAAGGCTATATGTGACCCATCTGGAAAGCCACTGATATATGTGTCCAAAGAAGCAATAGGCGAGGTTTTCAAATTAGAAGGGTTTTGCAATGAGGAGATCAGTTGTGAGGAGTTAGAGAAATAATTTTCACGAATGGACACAATCTATAAAGGTTGGAGGTTGCCTATCCATAGGATTAAACAGGGTAACAAGTCAGAGCCTTTGCAAGATGGTGAAGGGCCTCCTTATCATGTGGATCTATTTGAGCCTTATATGAAGTACACATACTTCTTAGTGTGTCAAGTGTTGGGGATGGACGCTCCGGAACTCATGTCAATTGTGCCAATGATTATCACAGCAGATATTCAGTATCATAACTCCAGGCCATTTGATTATGCTTCATATATTGCTAAGGAGCTTGATTCAGGACTGATAGCTATAAAGAATGGAGCTTCTATTGTCCATCTCAGGTATTATTCATTGTTGATGCACTTGGTGCTGTATTATGGACAAGAATTGGGAGTATGGCCTCCAGAGGTGAGGATTTCTCAAGTTGGTAAAGAGGGTGAAGCATTGCCTATTCAGTTGTGGACTGCTATTTGGGATAGCAGATTTACTAATTCTAGTTTCATACATTTTGAAGAGTATCTTGTGAAAACATTGTATAAGTTGTATAAGTATCCTTGTAATTATTCTTTGACTAATGAGATTAAGAGGTTTCTTCGTCCAAAAGATTTCAATGGGCCAATTGATCATAACTGGGGTGACTGGTACTATTTGGAAGGAGGCACAATGATCAGGGTGTATGGATTTGAAGGTACCCCTTTTATTTTACCAAAGACAGTTCCAAACAGGATTGCATATTTAGAAATTGTTAGACAGATGACTACAGCAGTGTCATGATTTTCAGTTCTTATTGGAAGCAGGCTTTTATGCCTAGTACATTATGCTTTGGTGATTTCACTGTATTGGCCAAGGAAGGATATAATTCAATTCATGATAAGTTATTGCATTATAATATGAAAACTGGACCACCCAAAAAAAACTTTGACCCTGAAGGATATATCAATTCAGCCAAAGAAAAGATTAACTTTGGAAGGTATCAGCATATACCTTATCCTTTTGATGATATGATCAGAAATCTGGATGAAGACGAAGCAGAGGCAGTGATTGAAAGTTATAACCAAGGGCTACAGGATATGGGAGCATTGCCTTCTGGAGATGAGGAAACCCCAATGGATGTAACGCCACAAAGCAGAACGGAGAAAGCATCTAGGTTAAGAACTCAGCAATATGTTTGCCCAATTAGAGAACAAAGTATTGGAAGCGGTGATGTTGACGCACGGCATATGGAATACAGATCATTTGTTTCAGATGATGAGTTTATAACTTCTCCAGAGTTTAAAGCATTTTTGTACAAACTGAAGGGGAAAGAAATAAGAGAAGGTGTGGGTGCTGTTACCTTTGGGAATGAGGAGCAACTGTTGGATCAATTGAGAAAGTGTGTGGATGATGAGATGACAAATATGACCCCTGAAAAGAGGAGGAAAATGTTGGAAGATGCTGGTGTCATGATCTTTCCTGGACTTGATTTGAATTCAGCATTGGTGTTTGATAGCTTCTTAAGAGATAGTAATTAAGAGATAGTAACAATACACATAAACTTGATAAGGAAAAGGTGACAGAGGTGTATGCAAGCTCTAAATTTAACACTGATGAAGGGTCATTGATGCTATGGGCTTTGTACCCACCCCACAGGAAGTCGGTAGTGATTGATATAGAAAAGGCATTTGGTCATGTTATGACCTTAAAAGTTGGAGAAGCTGATCCTGTGGTAACTGTAGAGATTGGTATAGATATTGCAAAACTAAATAAAGCACAGATCCAAGCGTTGATAAGGGAAAGAGAAATGTATAAGGCAAATAATGAGAGACTGTTAAGAGAAAATGATAGATTGAAAGACTTGGTTGGTGTTCCAGTAGTTTCAACCAAAATGCTCACTCAGGGAGAAAGCTCTCAGACAAAAGATCATTGGGTTGGGTCAAGTGCTTATTATCAGGGGAAGTATGATGCCATTATAGCCATTGTTAAGAAAAGACAGGTCCATTTAACATCCTGGTTAAATCAATTATGGGGGAAGTATTCTTCTACTTTGGATGCGGTGAAGGAGCATGAAAGGATGAATGAGCGGGTTATGGATAAATTTCATGAATTGACTACACGTGATGAGGCTGGCAGTACTGCAATTGAAGTTGCAGATCATATTATCACTCGTCATCAAAAATTCTATGATGAGTTGCTCGGGGATAAACAGGGATTGGTTGAAGCTGCCAAGACAACTGTGATTGCATTCTTTGATAATAAAGGGGAATTGAAAGATGCCACCAGGTGGAAGAATGAATGTGATACAGTGCTGAACGAAATCATGACGACATCTTCTGCAGAGGATACGACTCTAGAGGAAGTTAGCGAGCAAAATGAGGAGATGGTCAAGATGGAAATCACGATCCGGAATGCTGTTGAAGATGCGGACACATACAAGCACCAAGACTATTTGGACCATCTTGCTAATACTCATTTGTGGCTAACTAGAGCCTAATTATTTTCTGCCCGTTTGTTTTATATTCAATTATGCTTATTTCCGAAAGGACGCGTCCTTTCATCTTCTAAATGTATAAATGACCATTTTGAAAACAATGTAAAGGGGTGCGAAGTAGAATTAGAGAAGGAATAGAGAAGACACAATAGAATGCAATTTTGAAAAGGGATGAGACTAGTAGCATATGTAAATCATGGAGTTATCAATGAAAGTTTAATATGATGGTGCAGTGTTTTCTGGTATCAGTTGTTCATGATATTTGTTGAAGGGTATTATTGAGTTGTCTTCGTAATGGTGTTTCCTAGTTATTTGAATTAGTGTAAACAAGTTTTTGCATAGTTCATCGATGCACATTTGCTGTACTTGTATGATCAATTGATTGTCTCTTTCCAGTAAAGATTAAATCCTCTGAATTGATCATAGTAATTAGGGAATATCGATTGGATTATTAAGAAGAACTCAGTAATCACAATATTGCATGTTTATACAAGTTATAAGCCAAATAAAATGCTAAACAACTTGAATACCTACCAGAACAAGTAAACTCGTTTTAGATTTTCTTGACTCCGTAAACCCTATAAGGCACTGGTCTTTTCGTTTTCATCCTTTAGTTTCACTCACAATCTTTCATCTGTCATTTTTGAGTGTTTTAGGTTTTAGTTTTAATTATTATTGTGCTAGTTGTATCAAAGTTGTTTTATTTTATCCATTTCAAATTGCCATCTTGGATAAATTAGGGCAGTAGGAGAGGTTCAAAAGTCAAGTGTGCTTATATCGAATAGGTACACCCGCCTAGGTCTAGCAGCATCTAAAGAGTAGAAGGTTTAATTATTCCAAAACCTTGTTCTGTTACCCTAAAATGTTGTGGAAGCTTGGCAACCTTTCATGGTTCAAACCTGCGTTTTTGTGAGCTAACAAATTGGCGACTCTACTGGGGACAATAAAGAATCTGCGCCTTAATCATAGAGTCAAAATTCCTATATACAGACTCCGCTGGGAATAAATAAGTAACATTCTTTTCTCACTTTCAAAAAGTGAGTGGCAACTCTGATTTGAATATTGCAATATGAATGGAAGAAGATCTCAATTTAGGGGGGGTCATTCCGGAGCTCCTCCTAGTGATGGTAGGTGGATGCATAAAGATAATAAGGTTGACAAAGGTAAAGGGAAAAGTGAGGACATGTTATTGACAAACAAAGACAAACCATCAATACATTTTGGTGAAAATTGTTTTGACAAATGGAAAGATAGTTCAATTGAAGAGCCTTGTACCCCGGAGGATCTGAGGAATCCTTTTTACAACGCTCAGAAAGAAGCCGAATTTGAAGCCGGACTCGAAGCTGAACGACTCAAAATTCAACATGAGTATAACCAAAAAATGTTGGGTAATCAGAATGAACTTACTAATCAGCAAGTTCATCAAGACGATTATGAATCTCTAACTTATGATGAAATTAAAGCAAAGTTTGAATCTCAGAAAAGGGAGAGGGAAGAGCAAGAAAAGGCCCAAATGATTCAAGCAATAAGGGAATTCAAGTTGCAGAAAGCTCAGAATATTCCTCATGGATTTGGCTCTCCCCCAAAGTATATACCTCCCCATAAACATAATAATCAGGGTGCTGGATATTTTCAACCACCAAAGATCCCTCATCATCAAATTGGGAATCAATATAGACAGCCAAATCGTCCACCACATATTCCCACACAACATATAAATAATTATCCACCTCCTGGTCAGCATCACGTGCCACAACAAAATCTACAATATAATAATCCTATGTACCAGTATCAATATACTACTATGATCAGACAGTTTGATTTGGTAGGTTTTCAGTTGTGCCTTTATCCTATGGATGGTTCTTGGAGGAGTTTGGTGCCTAAATTCACAAGGAGTAATGCAATCACTGCTGAGGATCATTTAAGGAGTTTCAATGCGTTCATTCAGGATTTGGATGTACCTTATGAAGATTTGCATATGAGGTTATTCATGATGTCCCTTATTGAAGAAGCTAGGGATTGGTTTAATAGCCTGGCAACAACGTCTATTTATTCTTTCCAGATATTTCAAGATCAGTTCCTTGAACAATTTGGGAATCTGAGTGCACCAGACGCTGCTCTCCATGAACTAATGCGAATTCAGAAAGGTTAGAATGATTCAATTTTTGATTTCAACAGAAGATTTAATAAATTGTAGAATAGAATACCCCTTGGATCAAAGTTACCGGATTCTGTAGCACTAAGTGTTTACCTGAATGCATTTGACCCTAAAACAGGGTATGAGTTGAGAAATAGATTCCCAAGAGACTTAGCTGAAGCACAAAAGATAGCATTAATAATTGAGAACAACAGAAAGGCTGCTGGGATAATGAATAAGAGAGACAACCCTAGACCTCTTCAGCAAAACAATAATTATCAATATAAGCAGGGTAACACATATAGGAAGGATAGGCCTAGGCTGCATGATATACCTTACAACACAAACTGGAAAGATGGAAAACCTATGACAGACAGGCCGAGAGACAAGGATACTCCTGATCCATTGAGAAAGAAGGGAACGTATATGGTGAATAACAGTTATTTTTGTGAAGTTTGTAATAAGCCACATTCCTCTGAATATTGTGTTGTAGCCCAGAAAATGCAAGAGGAGGGAGTGTTGATGGGAGATGGTGGAGAGGATCACAAGGTCTACCTAACTTCAAATGCTCTTCAACATGTTGAGGAAAGATATTCATCTTCAGAGGAAGAAGGTTATGAATACGATGTTACAAAGCAAAGGTACAAAATCCATATGGCTGAGCAGCAGGTTTTTTCTGATTCAGAGGATGAGTATGTAGAACCACAACCTGTTGAGGTTCCTACTCACAGTAGTGTGAGGAGACTTACTGATGAGGAGATAGAGAGATTAACTGTTGCCGCAGTTGAAGAAGCAAAGAGTAAATACTAGTTGAGAAATAGGACAGTAAATGAGAAGGAAGGTGTTCCTAGGGGTATCTTTATGAAAGATCAGAAAGTTGTACAAGGATTGTCAAAAAAGACTGAAAACAAACAACATGAAGAAAGCAAACAAAATCTTATCCAAAACGGGGCAGTAAAAAAATTACACAAAGAAATTCAAAAGACAGATCTGTCAGGTAGGAGGGAAAAGGAAGAGAACAAAGGAGAAACATCAGGACAAAAGAAAGTGATTAAAACAGAAGGTTCTTCTTTTGATTTCACTCAAGCTTTATCTCAGGTAAAGATGTCCGTCCCACTTCTTGAAATGATGAAAATTAAAGAATATAGGGACAGTGCAATACAATTGATAACAAATGAAAGTGAAAAGCATGTAGCTTCTGAGAATAAAGTGACTGCTAAAAATAACCAGGATAAAGTGAACATTCCAGAAATTTGTTTGAGTAATGTGTTGACAAGTCCGCCACAAGTAGATCCTTTCTTTACTACATTACTCATAAATAACAAATTAGTGAGGAATTGCATGATAGATTCTGGTGCTGCCATGAATATTATGCCAGTAGGAGTGATGAAGCAGCTAGGCATGTGGGTGGATACATATGAAGGGAAATGTTATGCAATGGATAACCGACCTGTTCCTGTGGTGGGTTTAATGAAAGATGTAGAAGTCAAGTTAGCTGCTTATCCTCAAGTAGCTTATAATATTGATATAACAGTGATAGACACCCCTCCTCAATTCGGTATGCTTTTATCAAGACAATGGACAGTAGCTATTGGTGGAAATGTCCAGTTCGATTTATCTTATGCAACAATTTCAGTAAATGGCCAAGAGGTGAAGTTGTACAAGGAGCCAAGGATGAATCAGCTTATTGATTGTGTACCACAAGACCAAATCAATTGTTTTTGTGATGTTGATCTTGGGAGTTTCGATATAAAGCCGGCACAACCAGAATTGACTAATAGTGATCCTATCGAGAAGCATGTTGCACAGAATCACAATGATGTATGGAAAATATATTTTGATGGAGCCTGCAAGCAAGAGGGTAATGGAGCTGGGATAGTATTTTTTTCGCCTGAAAGTATTACATTTAAGTATTCATTCCTATTAGCTTTTGAATGTACAAATAATGTGGCGGAATATGAAGCTCTATTAACTGGGCTGAATATAGCGGTGAAACATAAAATCAAGTTGCTGGCTGTTTTAGGAGATTCAAAGTTAGTTGTCTTGCAAGTTAGGTCAAAATATACAGCAAAAAACAAAAGATTAAAGCAATATAGAAATGCTATATGGGATACAATTGAATTGCTTGACGCTTTCTCAATTGAGTGGGTAGACAGGTTGAAGAATATAATGGCTGATTTTCTAGCTAATGTAGCTTTGAAGAAAGATGATATTACATTGGCTGGAGTATCACAAATTGAACTCAAGGCCAGGCCTGCTGTGCCTGATAATGTATATAGTTGGCAAGTGTTTAATGATGACACTGATCTTTTAAAATTCCTTCATTGTATAGACCAGTATGAAGCCCAAGAAATCGACTTCAATGCCTTTGTAGAGGAAGTTGATGGAAAAGAAACAGTATTTGGTAAAGTGATTTTGCAGCTTAAAACCAATAAACTTCCTAAAGGGTTAGTGGCACTTGAGAGGGTATATGATGGAAATAATCGGTCTTTTGTGAAGCAATCACCAGTTGAAAAAAATGATATCGAGGAAATTAATTTGGGGACTGAGATGGCACCAAAAAGGGTATACATAGGTAAAAAGATAAGTCCTACAATTAGGAAAATGTTGATTGATTTGTTGAGAAAGTATAAACATGTATTTGCTTGGTCTTATGAGGATCTAAAAGCATATAGAGAAGACTTGTTCCAGCATGAAATACCATTGAAAACAGATGCTAAACCGTTAAGACAAAAGCAGAGACTTATAAATCCAATTTTGGAGCCTAAAATGTAGGAGGAATTAGTAAAGCTCAGAGATGGTGGAATTATTAAGCCTACCAGACATTCAACGTGGGTCTCAAATTTGGTCCCTGTCAGAAAGA
Organism: Sequoiadendron giganteum; assembly: GCA_007115665.2. Classification (NCBI taxonomy): domain Eukaryota; kingdom Viridiplantae; phylum Streptophyta; class Pinopsida; order Cupressales; family Cupressaceae; genus Sequoiadendron; species Sequoiadendron giganteum. Next base: position 658,633,836 of record CM021104.1, read on the forward strand.
AGAATGGAGATATCAAATTATGTGTAGATTTTAGGAATCTAAACATAGCATCCCTTAAAGACAATTATCCTCTGCCAAATATGGAGGTTGTACTGCATAAAGTGGCAGGCTGTGAATTGTTATCTATGATGGATGTATTTTCAGGGTATAATCAGGTCAAGGTTAAAGAATCTGAACAATACAAGACAACATTCACGACTCCTTGGGGAACATATGTCTATTTGAGAATGCCATTTGGTCTTACCAATGCAGGGGCGACTTTTCAAAGAGCCATGGATGTGGCGTTTGCTGATTTGATCAATATTCTCATGGTGGTGTATCAGGATGACCTCACTACTTACTCCAAGAAGGCTAAAGATCATGTTCATCATTTGGAAAAGGTATTTATAAAAGCTCTTGAATATGGTATCAGTTTAAACCCCAAGAAGTGTAATTTTGCAGTCACAGAGGGTAAAATTTTAGGACATATTGTTTCAAAGGAAGGGGTTAGGATAGACTCTGAGAGGGTTGAGGCCATTGATAAAATACCTATCCCTAAAAATGTTAAAGCAATACAATCATTCTTTGGACAAATAAATTTTATTAGGAGATTTGTCTCTAACTTTGCTGAGATTGTTAAACCCATAGCAAGAATGCTGAGAAAAGGAAATAAAATAGAATGGACTGTAGAGTCTTTGGACACTTTTGTAGCTATTAAATGAGCCATCAAGGAGGTTCCTGTTCTTAAGTCTCTTGACTTTTCAAAACCTTTTCAAATTTTTTCATTTTCCTCAATGCACACTATTGCAACTGTTATGCTACAGAAAAATGAAGATGGTCATGAACAGCCTGTATCTTTCTTCAGTAAGTCATTACAGGGGTTTGAATTAAAGTATGATATAATGGAGAAGCAAGCATTTGCACTAGTGAAAGCTATAAAAGCTTTCAGACCATATCTTGTTGGAGCTAAAGTAGTTGCTTATGTTCCTCATGTAGCAGTCAAAGATATTCTGACATAGTATGAAGTAACAGGTAAAAGATGCAAATGGATCAACAAAATCCAAGAGTTTGACATAGAGGTACAAATTACTAAACTAGTTAGAGGTTAGGGTTTGGCTAAATTAATGGTAGAAGAAAATATTGAAGCAAATCAGATTTGCAATATAGATGAGGAGAATGTAATTGCAAGCATTGAAAATACTTAGTGGTATACAAATATTATGCATTATCTTAAATACATGAAATGTCCAGAGCAAATGAA
>CM021104.1:658635175-658778064 GCA_007115665.2 Sequoiadendron giganteum
AGCCCATACTTGATTTTCCCAAAAACTGAGTTTTGACATCATTTTTACAAGGTTTAGACCATTTTAAGCACAATGCCTTAATGAAGCAAAAAATTTCGTTTGGGTACAACAGTAACATAGGGTCTACCTTTGGACAATGTTTCATTCAAAAAGTGAAGTAACAAGTATGCTCTTAAGTCCACTAGTTTGCAATGTCTTCCTCTTCAAAGTGTAGTAGCTTCAACTTAGCAAAAAATAGAGATCCACCTCCATATTTTTTTATGCAAAAAATTAATACATTAAAGATGTTGGAAAATTCAAGAGGGAACTAATTAATTTTAATTCAACCATGTCACACAAAAGCATATATGGAGCTCAAGGGGCCTAAAAACGTGAAGTGAGGATCCTCCTAGACAAATGACCATGTTCTAGACTTGGAGGTCAAAGACTGCTAAGTTATCAGGTTCTTCAATTTAGTCCCCCGTACCCGTACCCATACATATGGGTTCAAGGTTCTTTACAATCCTTTTGGGGGTTCACCCTGGGTTCGTTGTTTCCCAAAAACTGAGTTTTGACATCATTTTTACAAGGTTTAGACCATTTTAAGCACAATGCCTTAATGAAGCAAAAAATTTGGTTTGGGTACAACAGTAACATAGGGTCTACCTTTGGACAATGTTTCAATTCAAAAAGTGAAGTAACAAGTATGCTCTTAAGTCCACTAGTTTGCAATGTCTTCCTCTTCAAAGTGTAGTAGCTTCAACTTAGCAAAAAATAGAGATCCACCTCCATATTTTTTTATGCAAAAAATCAATACATTAAAGATGTTGGAAAATTCAAGAGGGGATTAATTAATTTTAATTCAACCATGTCACACAAAAGCATATATGGAGCTCAAGGGGCCTAAAAACGTGAAGTGAGGATCCTCCTAGACAAATGACCATGTTCTAGACTTGGAGGTCAAAGACTGCTAAGTTATCAGGTTCTTCAATTTAGTCCCCCGTACCCGTACCCATACGTATGGGTTCAGGGTTCTTTACAGTCCTTTTGGGGGTTCACCCTAGGTTCGTTGTTTCCTACTCGGGTTCTCTGTGGGTCTTTCTATGAAGGACCTGTTAAAACTGTAAAATTTTGAATTTTTACAGTCTATTGCATTCATGAGTTTCCAGCATTAAGTCCTTACCTTAAGCATAAAATCCCCTCTTTGCATTGTCTTGAGTTTTCTATGTCATATGACCCATTCTGAATCCATTTTGCCTCTTCTTATTCCATTAAAAAACCATATCGGAAAGACATGGTAAAAGTCTCCCCGAGATATATTTTCACTAACATGTATTCGTCGCAGATAGTCGGCAGGACTTTTCCTTTTGTTTCGGCGACTAAGAAGATTCATATCGGCATATGCTGGGGCATTGTCATAATGTCACAGCGAATTCAGTTGGTCTTGCTGACTAGTAATGTGGAGGGGTCGTTTCGGCCAAACTAATGGGTATCGGCACGAAGTCATAGCGACATCTTTGTGTCTTGCCGATTGACTTGTGAGCAAAGTGTTTCGGTAAGACATGTCGTCGGGGAAGGTCTGGGCGAGGTCACTTTTGTCTTGCCGAACTTAATACAAGGGGATTCAAGGGACTGTTGGAAAGAGTGTTGGGGTCTTGCCGATTAAGAAGGTATGTCGATAGAAATATGTATCGCCAGGAGAGGAATCTTTCGGCGTAAGCTTCACCGAAGTTCGAATGTTATACCGACAAGTAATTCGGGGTGAGTCTCACCGAATGGGAGTAATCTGTAGAGATGTTCTTGGTAAGACATTTGGTATCGGTATGACTCTTCCCGAAGATTTACTGTCTTGCCGAGAGTGTGACTTCATTTGTAGATTTTTCGGCGAGACAACTTCATGGATATGCCAAAGTAATATTTTATCGGTGAAAGGGTAACTTTGTTTCAGCGACTATAACTTGAAAGAAATGCATATCGATGTGACACAATAAGGTCTATGTGACGTCTGCCCGACTCAGAATGTTACAACGACATAGAAAATATGAGCAACAATCATCATTTTTTGGATCCCATGTGTCGATAAGACCACATCCTGTCCTGGCGAAAGGTGTAATAGACGTTGAAAAGGGATTTCGCCCCAGATTTGAAAATCTCTTATCGAAAAGACACTTGATGCGACAGTGCCAGTTTCGAATTGGTGTTCATTCTGGCTTCATTAATGGCGCGACGGGATATCACAGTAAAGATTGAATCAATTCTTCATTTCCAAATTGATTGCAGGTGAATTGGCGTGCTGAACAGAGAACCAGGACAATTTTCAGTCTGAAGAGCTTGAGCAGAAAACAGTAAGTGACTATTCCTTGGCTTTTGCATTTTGATTCTATAAAGCTTGAGAATGGAGTCCTCTGGTTCTGGAAAGGGTAGGGGTAGAAAGCTTGCTGTGAGTAGTTTGTCAAAGGAAAAGAAACAGAAGGTTGATACAGAGCAAGAGGGCATTGAAAGGAGGTTAAATCAGGACCTTACTGATCAGTTACTTGGCTCGGGCCCTAAAGCAAGAAGGTCTGCACAGCTTAGGGCAGAGGTTGATAAATTAGATGATAAATGTAGTTCATAGGTAATGTCTGGACTGCAATAAGGGGTTATGAGCTGTTTAATTTCCATTATCATAGAAAAAACCGTTTTGAACCAATCTGCAACCCATGGAAATTAAATATAGGGAAACTGGTGTGCCCTAATGTCTTTGTAAATGCAGAATTGATAAAACTGCTTGCTGATAACCATATCCAAAGCATAAGGCTATATGTGACCCATCTGGAAAGCCACTGATATATGTGTCCAAAGAAGCAATAGGCGAGGTTTTCAAATTAGAAGGGTTTTGCAATGAGGAGATCAGTTGTGAGGAGTTAGAGAAATAATTTTCACGAATGGACACAATCTATAAAGGTTGGAGGTTGCCTATCCATAGGATTAAACAGGGTAACAAGTCAGAGCCTTTGCAAGATGGTGAAGGGCCTCCTTATCATGTGGATCTATTTGAGCCTTATATGAAGTACACATACTTCTTAGTGTGTCAAGTGTTGGGGATGGACGCTCCGGAACTCATGTCAATTGTGCCAATGATTATCACAGCAGATATTCAGTATCATAACTCCAGGCCATTTGATTATGCTTCATATATTGCTAAGGAGCTTGATTCAGGACTGATAGCTATAAAGAATGGAGCTTCTATTGTCCATCTCAGGTATTATTCATTGTTGATGCACTTGGTGCTGTATTATGGACAAGAATTGGGAGTATGGCCTCCAGAGGTGAGGATTTCTCAAGTTGGTAAAGAGGGTGAAGCATTGCCTATTCAGTTGTGGACTGCTATTTGGGATAGCAGATTTACTAATTCTAGTTTCATACATTTTGAAGAGTATCTTGTGAAAACATTGTATAAGTTGTATAAGTATCCTTGTAATTATTCTTTGACTAATGAGATTAAGAGGTTTCTTCGTCCAAAAGATTTCAATGGGCCAATTGATCATAACTGGGGTGACTGGTACTATTTGGAAGGAGGCACAATGATCAGGGTGTATGGATTTGAAGGTACCCCTTTTATTTTACCAAAGACAGTTCCAAACAGGATTGCATATTTAGAAATTGTTAGACAGATGACTACAGCAGTGTCATGATTTTCAGTTCTTATTGGAAGCAGGCTTTTATGCCTAGTACATTATGCTTTGGTGATTTCACTGTATTGGCCAAGGAAGGATATAATTCAATTCATGATAAGTTATTGCATTATAATATGAAAACTGGACCACCCAAAAAAAACTTTGACCCTGAAGGATATATCAATTCAGCCAAAGAAAAGATTAACTTTGGAAGGTATCAGCATATACCTTATCCTTTTGATGATATGATCAGAAATCTGGATGAAGACGAAGCAGAGGCAGTGATTGAAAGTTATAACCAAGGGCTACAGGATATGGGAGCATTGCCTTCTGGAGATGAGGAAACCCCAATGGATGTAACGCCACAAAGCAGAACGGAGAAAGCATCTAGGTTAAGAACTCAGCAATATGTTTGCCCAATTAGAGAACAAAGTATTGGAAGCGGTGATGTTGACGCACGGCATATGGAATACAGATCATTTGTTTCAGATGATGAGTTTATAACTTCTCCAGAGTTTAAAGCATTTTTGTACAAACTGAAGGGGAAAGAAATAAGAGAAGGTGTGGGTGCTGTTACCTTTGGGAATGAGGAGCAACTGTTGGATCAATTGAGAAAGTGTGTGGATGATGAGATGACAAATATGACCCCTGAAAAGAGGAGGAAAATGTTGGAAGATGCTGGTGTCATGATCTTTCCTGGACTTGATTTGAATTCAGCATTGGTGTTTGATAGCTTCTTAAGAGATAGTAATTAAGAGATAGTAACAATACACATAAACTTGATAAGGAAAAGGTGACAGAGGTGTATGCAAGCTCTAAATTTAACACTGATGAAGGGTCATTGATGCTATGGGCTTTGTACCCACCCCACAGGAAGTCGGTAGTGATTGATATAGAAAAGGCATTTGGTCATGTTATGACCTTAAAAGTTGGAGAAGCTGATCCTGTGGTAACTGTAGAGATTGGTATAGATATTGCAAAACTAAATAAAGCACAGATCCAAGCGTTGATAAGGGAAAGAGAAATGTATAAGGCAAATAATGAGAGACTGTTAAGAGAAAATGATAGATTGAAAGACTTGGTTGGTGTTCCAGTAGTTTCAACCAAAATGCTCACTCAGGGAGAAAGCTCTCAGACAAAAGATCATTGGGTTGGGTCAAGTGCTTATTATCAGGGGAAGTATGATGCCATTATAGCCATTGTTAAGAAAAGACAGGTCCATTTAACATCCTGGTTAAATCAATTATGGGGGAAGTATTCTTCTACTTTGGATGCGGTGAAGGAGCATGAAAGGATGAATGAGCGGGTTATGGATAAATTTCATGAATTGACTACACGTGATGAGGCTGGCAGTACTGCAATTGAAGTTGCAGATCATATTATCACTCGTCATCAAAAATTCTATGATGAGTTGCTCGGGGATAAACAGGGATTGGTTGAAGCTGCCAAGACAACTGTGATTGCATTCTTTGATAATAAAGGGGAATTGAAAGATGCCACCAGGTGGAAGAATGAATGTGATACAGTGCTGAACGAAATCATGACGACATCTTCTGCAGAGGATACGACTCTAGAGGAAGTTAGCGAGCAAAATGAGGAGATGGTCAAGATGGAAATCACGATCCGGAATGCTGTTGAAGATGCGGACACATACAAGCACCAAGACTATTTGGACCATCTTGCTAATACTCATTTGTGGCTAACTAGAGCCTAATTATTTTCTGCCCGTTTGTTTTATATTCAATTATGCTTATTTCCGAAAGGACGCGTCCTTTCATCTTCTAAATGTATAAATGACCATTTTGAAAACAATGTAAAGGGGTGCGAAGTAGAATTAGAGAAGGAATAGAGAAGACACAATAGAATGCAATTTTGAAAAGGGATGAGACTAGTAGCATATGTAAATCATGGAGTTATCAATGAAAGTTTAATATGATGGTGCAGTGTTTTCTGGTATCAGTTGTTCATGATATTTGTTGAAGGGTATTATTGAGTTGTCTTCGTAATGGTGTTTCCTAGTTATTTGAATTAGTGTAAACAAGTTTTTGCATAGTTCATCGATGCACATTTGCTGTACTTGTATGATCAATTGATTGTCTCTTTCCAGTAAAGATTAAATCCTCTGAATTGATCATAGTAATTAGGGAATATCGATTGGATTATTAAGAAGAACTCAGTAATCACAATATTGCATGTTTATACAAGTTATAAGCCAAATAAAATGCTAAACAACTTGAATACCTACCAGAACAAGTAAACTCGTTTTAGATTTTCTTGACTCCGTAAACCCTATAAGGCACTGGTCTTTTCGTTTTCATCCTTTAGTTTCACTCACAATCTTTCATCTGTCATTTTTGAGTGTTTTAGGTTTTAGTTTTAATTATTATTGTGCTAGTTGTATCAAAGTTGTTTTATTTTATCCATTTCAAATTGCCATCTTGGATAAATTAGGGCAGTAGGAGAGGTTCAAAAGTCAAGTGTGCTTATATCGAATAGGTACACCCGCCTAGGTCTAGCAGCATCTAAAGAGTAGAAGGTTTAATTATTCCAAAACCTTGTTCTGTTACCCTAAAATGTTGTGGAAGCTTGGCAACCTTTCATGGTTCAAACCTGCGTTTTTGTGAGCTAACAAATTGGCGACTCTACTGGGGACAATAAAGAATCTGCGCCTTAATCATAGAGTCAAAATTCCTATATACAGACTCCGCTGGGAATAAATAAGTAACATTCTTTTCTCACTTTCAAAAAGTGAGTGGCAACTCTGATTTGAATATTGCAATATGAATGGAAGAAGATCTCAATTTAGGGGGGGTCATTCCGGAGCTCCTCCTAGTGATGGTAGGTGGATGCATAAAGATAATAAGGTTGACAAAGGTAAAGGGAAAAGTGAGGACATGTTATTGACAAACAAAGACAAACCATCAATACATTTTGGTGAAAATTGTTTTGACAAATGGAAAGATAGTTCAATTGAAGAGCCTTGTACCCCGGAGGATCTGAGGAATCCTTTTTACAACGCTCAGAAAGAAGCCGAATTTGAAGCCGGACTCGAAGCTGAACGACTCAAAATTCAACATGAGTATAACCAAAAAATGTTGGGTAATCAGAATGAACTTACTAATCAGCAAGTTCATCAAGACGATTATGAATCTCTAACTTATGATGAAATTAAAGCAAAGTTTGAATCTCAGAAAAGGGAGAGGGAAGAGCAAGAAAAGGCCCAAATGATTCAAGCAATAAGGGAATTCAAGTTGCAGAAAGCTCAGAATATTCCTCATGGATTTGGCTCTCCCCCAAAGTATATACCTCCCCATAAACATAATAATCAGGGTGCTGGATATTTTCAACCACCAAAGATCCCTCATCATCAAATTGGGAATCAATATAGACAGCCAAATCGTCCACCACATATTCCCACACAACATATAAATAATTATCCACCTCCTGGTCAGCATCACGTGCCACAACAAAATCTACAATATAATAATCCTATGTACCAGTATCAATATACTACTATGATCAGACAGTTTGATTTGGTAGGTTTTCAGTTGTGCCTTTATCCTATGGATGGTTCTTGGAGGAGTTTGGTGCCTAAATTCACAAGGAGTAATGCAATCACTGCTGAGGATCATTTAAGGAGTTTCAATGCGTTCATTCAGGATTTGGATGTACCTTATGAAGATTTGCATATGAGGTTATTCATGATGTCCCTTATTGAAGAAGCTAGGGATTGGTTTAATAGCCTGGCAACAACGTCTATTTATTCTTTCCAGATATTTCAAGATCAGTTCCTTGAACAATTTGGGAATCTGAGTGCACCAGACGCTGCTCTCCATGAACTAATGCGAATTCAGAAAGGTTAGAATGATTCAATTTTTGATTTCAACAGAAGATTTAATAAATTGTAGAATAGAATACCCCTTGGATCAAAGTTACCGGATTCTGTAGCACTAAGTGTTTACCTGAATGCATTTGACCCTAAAACAGGGTATGAGTTGAGAAATAGATTCCCAAGAGACTTAGCTGAAGCACAAAAGATAGCATTAATAATTGAGAACAACAGAAAGGCTGCTGGGATAATGAATAAGAGAGACAACCCTAGACCTCTTCAGCAAAACAATAATTATCAATATAAGCAGGGTAACACATATAGGAAGGATAGGCCTAGGCTGCATGATATACCTTACAACACAAACTGGAAAGATGGAAAACCTATGACAGACAGGCCGAGAGACAAGGATACTCCTGATCCATTGAGAAAGAAGGGAACGTATATGGTGAATAACAGTTATTTTTGTGAAGTTTGTAATAAGCCACATTCCTCTGAATATTGTGTTGTAGCCCAGAAAATGCAAGAGGAGGGAGTGTTGATGGGAGATGGTGGAGAGGATCACAAGGTCTACCTAACTTCAAATGCTCTTCAACATGTTGAGGAAAGATATTCATCTTCAGAGGAAGAAGGTTATGAATACGATGTTACAAAGCAAAGGTACAAAATCCATATGGCTGAGCAGCAGGTTTTTTCTGATTCAGAGGATGAGTATGTAGAACCACAACCTGTTGAGGTTCCTACTCACAGTAGTGTGAGGAGACTTACTGATGAGGAGATAGAGAGATTAACTGTTGCCGCAGTTGAAGAAGCAAAGAGTAAATACTAGTTGAGAAATAGGACAGTAAATGAGAAGGAAGGTGTTCCTAGGGGTATCTTTATGAAAGATCAGAAAGTTGTACAAGGATTGTCAAAAAAGACTGAAAACAAACAACATGAAGAAAGCAAACAAAATCTTATCCAAAACGGGGCAGTAAAAAAATTACACAAAGAAATTCAAAAGACAGATCTGTCAGGTAGGAGGGAAAAGGAAGAGAACAAAGGAGAAACATCAGGACAAAAGAAAGTGATTAAAACAGAAGGTTCTTCTTTTGATTTCACTCAAGCTTTATCTCAGGTAAAGATGTCCGTCCCACTTCTTGAAATGATGAAAATTAAAGAATATAGGGACAGTGCAATACAATTGATAACAAATGAAAGTGAAAAGCATGTAGCTTCTGAGAATAAAGTGACTGCTAAAAATAACCAGGATAAAGTGAACATTCCAGAAATTTGTTTGAGTAATGTGTTGACAAGTCCGCCACAAGTAGATCCTTTCTTTACTACATTACTCATAAATAACAAATTAGTGAGGAATTGCATGATAGATTCTGGTGCTGCCATGAATATTATGCCAGTAGGAGTGATGAAGCAGCTAGGCATGTGGGTGGATACATATGAAGGGAAATGTTATGCAATGGATAACCGACCTGTTCCTGTGGTGGGTTTAATGAAAGATGTAGAAGTCAAGTTAGCTGCTTATCCTCAAGTAGCTTATAATATTGATATAACAGTGATAGACACCCCTCCTCAATTCGGTATGCTTTTATCAAGACAATGGACAGTAGCTATTGGTGGAAATGTCCAGTTCGATTTATCTTATGCAACAATTTCAGTAAATGGCCAAGAGGTGAAGTTGTACAAGGAGCCAAGGATGAATCAGCTTATTGATTGTGTACCACAAGACCAAATCAATTGTTTTTGTGATGTTGATCTTGGGAGTTTCGATATAAAGCCGGCACAACCAGAATTGACTAATAGTGATCCTATCGAGAAGCATGTTGCACAGAATCACAATGATGTATGGAAAATATATTTTGATGGAGCCTGCAAGCAAGAGGGTAATGGAGCTGGGATAGTATTTTTTTCGCCTGAAAGTATTACATTTAAGTATTCATTCCTATTAGCTTTTGAATGTACAAATAATGTGGCGGAATATGAAGCTCTATTAACTGGGCTGAATATAGCGGTGAAACATAAAATCAAGTTGCTGGCTGTTTTAGGAGATTCAAAGTTAGTTGTCTTGCAAGTTAGGTCAAAATATACAGCAAAAAACAAAAGATTAAAGCAATATAGAAATGCTATATGGGATACAATTGAATTGCTTGACGCTTTCTCAATTGAGTGGGTAGACAGGTTGAAGAATATAATGGCTGATTTTCTAGCTAATGTAGCTTTGAAGAAAGATGATATTACATTGGCTGGAGTATCACAAATTGAACTCAAGGCCAGGCCTGCTGTGCCTGATAATGTATATAGTTGGCAAGTGTTTAATGATGACACTGATCTTTTAAAATTCCTTCATTGTATAGACCAGTATGAAGCCCAAGAAATCGACTTCAATGCCTTTGTAGAGGAAGTTGATGGAAAAGAAACAGTATTTGGTAAAGTGATTTTGCAGCTTAAAACCAATAAACTTCCTAAAGGGTTAGTGGCACTTGAGAGGGTATATGATGGAAATAATCGGTCTTTTGTGAAGCAATCACCAGTTGAAAAAAATGATATCGAGGAAATTAATTTGGGGACTGAGATGGCACCAAAAAGGGTATACATAGGTAAAAAGATAAGTCCTACAATTAGGAAAATGTTGATTGATTTGTTGAGAAAGTATAAACATGTATTTGCTTGGTCTTATGAGGATCTAAAAGCATATAGAGAAGACTTGTTCCAGCATGAAATACCATTGAAAACAGATGCTAAACCGTTAAGACAAAAGCAGAGACTTATAAATCCAATTTTGGAGCCTAAAATGTAGGAGGAATTAGTAAAGCTCAGAGATGGTGGAATTATTAAGCCTACCAGACATTCAACGTGGGTCTCAAATTTGGTCCCTGTCAGAAAGAAGAATGGAGATATCAAATTATGTGTAGATTTTAGGAATCTAAACATAGCATCCCTTAAAGACAATTATCCTCTGCCAAATATGGAGGTTGTACTGCATAAAGTGGCAGGCTGTGAATTGTTATCTATGATGGATGTATTTTCAGGGTATAATCAGGTCAAGGTTAAAGAATCTGAACAATACAAGACAACATTCACGACTCCTTGGGGAACATATGTCTATTTGAGAATGCCATTTGGTCTTACCAATGCAGGGGCGACTTTTCAAAGAGCCATGGATGTGGCGTTTGCTGATTTGATAAATATTCTCATGGTGGTGTATCAGGATGACCTCACTGCTTACTCCAAGAAGGCTGAAGATCATGTTCATCATTTGGAAAAGGTATTTATAAAAGCTCTTGAATATGGAATCAGTTTAAACCCCAAGAAGTGCAATTTTGCAGTCACAGAGGGTAAACTTTTAGGACATATTGTTTCAAAGGAAGGGGTTAGGATAGACCCTGAGAGGGTTGAGGCCATTGATAAAATACCTATTCCTAAAAATGTTAAAGCAATACAATCATTCTTTGGACAGATTAATTTTTTTTAGGAGATTTGTCTCTAACTTTGCTGAGATTGTTAAACCCATAGCAAGAATGTTGAGAAAATGACAGAAAATAGAATGGACTACAGAGTCTTTGGATGCTTTTGTAGCTATTAAACGAGCCATCAAGGAGGCTCCTGTTCTTAAGTCTCCTGACTTTTCAAAACCTTTTCAGATTTTTTCATTTGCCTCAATGCACACATGCTACAGAAAAATGAAGATGGTCATGAACAGCCTGTATCTTTCTTTAGTAAGTCATTACAAGGATCTGAATTGAAGTATGATATAATGGAGAAGCAAGCATTCGCACTAGTGAAAGCTGTAAAAGCTTTCAGACCATAGCTTGTTGGAGCTAAAGTAGTAGCTTATGTTCCTCATGCAGCAGTCAAAGTTATTCTGACACTGTCTGAAGTAACAGGTAAAAGATGCAAATGGATCAACAAAATCCAAGAGTTTGACATAGAAGTACAAATTACTAAACTAGTCAGAGGTCAAGGTTTGGCTAAACTAATGGCAGAAGCAAATATTGAAGCAAATCAGATTTGCAATATAGAAGAGGAGAATGTAATTGCAAGCATTGAACATACTCACTGGTATACAAATATTATGCATTATCTTAAATATATGAAGTGTCCAGAGGGAATTGTTGTGACCTTTTCCACACATCACCCCATCCAAGATGGGGACCCCCTAATTTTTGCTCCATTCTGGTCTTTTGGCTTTGTGTGTCTCTCTCTCTGGTCCTTCTGTCTTTTCGGGGATGTCCCATCGTTTGACCCAGGTTAAAGTATTGATTAAGTCTGTGGAATTAGGGTTTTTTATCCTTCAAGCTTTTTAAGGTCAAACCAGGTTATCAAATTGGAATCTAAGCTTAGTACAGCAATCACAAGGCTTCCAGCAAAGTCTCACTGAATTTTTATCAAATTCTGACAACTTACTATTTATAGTAAGTACTCAATCGGGGACTGTTTCAGCAGGATTTTGGAATTCTGTCAGCTTCGACACATTCAGAACACATCAAGCTGCTTGCACGTAAATTTTGAGCCAGATCAAACAACTTGCTATTTTTAGCAGTTCAGGCTTCAGGAGTCATTTTCAGGGGTCAAACATATGATTCTTCATTGCATGTCCAGAGATTACTTCTGGGTTTCTCGAAACCTTCGCAACGATATAACATGCAAACCGAGACGATTACTTTCAGAGTTTAGGCTTCGGAGGCTATTTTTAGGGTTTGCATGCAAAATTCTCTAACACATGTCCGGATATTCCTTCTGGGTTTTTCGAGAGCTTCCCAACAGTGTGACATGCAAGCAGAGAAGATCAAGTTTTGAGGACTTACTATTTTTGGCCAGTGCCCGCATGCAGACCAATTTTCTGGGTTTTTCTGGGTTTCTTGAGATCCCATAGGCAATATGACATGCAAAATCATCTGGCAGTGGATGAGTCACTTTTCAGGCAGTTTCTATTTTTAGCAGTTTCACCCCAGCCACCCAACACTTTGGTTCAGCAAGCAGAACGACATGCAGAAGGAACGAAGTCAAACGGAGACCGTTCGGGATACATGCAAGTCAAATTAGGGTTTCCACTTTTATAGGGGGTAAAATCCAGAAATTACCAGAACGAAGTACCCCACCAATGTCAGCATACTTCAAGGCACCTGCTGGCAAAGTTTGAGCGGAATCGGAGAACTTACTATTTTTAGTAAGTCAGGGCACGGCTATAAATAGCAGGTCTGTATCTGAGGTTGGCATCAGAGCGACACTCAAGTTATCAGGATCAGGCGTTGCAAGTTTCAGGTCAAACAGAGCTACTGAAGTCAAAAGATCAAGAACTTACTATAAATAACGGGTGGCTATAAATAGCAAGTCAGGGCAAAGAACTGGCAAAACAGGTTCACAAGGCGAAGAAGATCAGATGATGAAATTTTCAGGCAAAACGGAGCCATGGAAGTCAGAGAAGCAAGGACTTACTAAAAATAGAATGTGAAGGCAAACTGAAAAGGTCAAAATATTCTAAGTGTAAAATCAAAACTTCACCTTCAAATAGCGCCCTCATGAGGAATGTTGAAGCTAGACATGAAAAAGCACCCAAGGCTGAGGTGGTAGCATAAAAATTTCCTAAGGCAAAAAAAATAAAAAATGGAAGTTCCCCTAGTGAAATGCGCCCATGATGGAGAATCAAAATCTCACCTCTCAAATGCGCCCATGATAAAGATCAAAGCTTCACTAAGGAAATGTGCCCAAGGTTATTGGAGGCCTAAAAATGCCTAAGGCATAAAGTGGAAGCTTCCTAGGCAAAATGCGCCCACCTCAAGATTGATAGCCTAAAATCTTTTAAGTATAAAAATGAAAGTGGACATGGCAATTTGCGCCCTCAACTTGAAAGCTCATGTATGAAAATGTGCCCACCTCCAAGAAAGGGAAAGGAAGTCTAAAAACGCCTAAGGCATGAAGTGGAAGTAGGGACATTGAAATGCGCCCTCAAACAAAAGCTTGCCACCCTAAATGCGCCCAGCCAAGATGAATTTATCAAAAACGCCTAAGGCAAAAAGTGAAAGCTTGAGGTAGTATTTGCGCCCAAGAAGAGTTAGGAGTTTGCTGAAAAAGTCTAAGGCGTAAAAATTTACAAGTGTGGAAAAATAAAAGCTTGCCACCCCAAATGCGCCCAAGCTAGATAATGAAGTGGAGAAATCCCTAGGGGGTAGAATTTAAATTTGAATGAGATAAAATACGCCCAAAGAAGGAAGAGAAGTTTTTTTCTAAGGCATGGAGATTTTTGAAATAAAATAAAATAAAATGCCAAGGGGTCAAGGGCGCTAGAGGTGTAAAGTGAGAAATTTTTCTAAATGAAATAAGTATTTCATCAAAAATATACGCCTATGGTAGAGAAAATGTTAGAAATATTTTCTAAGTGAAATAACATTTCACTGGGGAAAAACACACCCTTGGCATGAAAAGATGACTTGATGAATTTTTAAAAAAAATTCAGAGACATTTAAATGAAGTGGACACAGTGACGAAGTTTTATTTCCAAGGCGGAAGCAACTGATATATTTTTCCATGGGTCAAGTAAAGATTAAATGAACCCGTTCAAAAGGCACCCATGGGTTGACAAAATTGAAAAACAGATTTCCTAAGGGAAATTTTAATATTTCCAGAGGAAATTCGTTTTGCCTAGATTATTTTCCTAACGGAAATTAAATCTCAGAGGATGAGTTATTTCGAACAGGCAAGTGATTTTAAATCACCCGGAGTTGAATATTTTAAAGAGAAAATTTAAAATGTCTAAGGCAAATTTTATGAAATTGAGGATTTAAATGACAGACATTTTATAAGTTGGAAATGAATTTACAACTCCCACGAATTTTTTGAATCAAATTTATTTAAACACTGCGAAGATTTTAAAATGGAATTTTCAATCAAGTCAAGTGATTTTTCTCGCGAGTTGTTTAAATCACCAAGAGTTAACTGGCAGACAAAGGGGAAAATTCGAATTTTTACAAGGAAAGAATCCTTATTAATGGCAACTGCCATAATGACTGGCCAACGGCTAGCCCACTACTGCGCTTGAATTAGAAGATTCTGAACGAAGAGAGTGGCAAATTGATGAAGGTGCTAAAAATAACCCCAGCACTAATTGGTAGGATTCTTCGAGAAGAATTATTTAAGCAGTCTCTCCTCTCATTTCTTCTCACATTTTTCGAAGTGTTGAGTTGCTGAGGAAGTTCTTGAGAGATTGAAATCTTTGAAAGTTGCTGGAAGTGAGCTTGAGTCTTCTTTTTTTGAAGTGTTGATTTGCCGAAAGTGCGAAGTTGCTGGAGGATTTATTTCTCAAGTTGCAGAGATTCTCGAAGTTGCTGCAGATTTAATTTATTCGAGTTGCTAAAAGCTAGTTGCTATTGGAGTTGAGAAGAATTGCAGCAACCTCTTTATTTCTTCATTCTCCAAATTGCTGAAGTTGACAAAGTGTGGTCAAAAGTTTGATTTATTCTGTGCTGCGAAAATAGCCACATTGCTGAAAGTTGTTAGTTTGCTGTAATTTTTTTCGCCAGTCAGAGTGCAGTTGCTGAAAGCTTCTTTATAAGCTCAGAATTTTTTATACAGTTTGAGGTTTGGAGTTAGAAAATTATGCTGAAGAATTTTATTTTTAAAAGCTAACTCCACATCCGCAGCCGTCTCAGAGGCTATTTTATTTTATTAAAAATCTACAAACTAACTTATTATTATTCTATCTTATTCTTGCAGATGGCTAGAGCAAAGGATGTTGCAGGAACAAGCAGAGCCGCAGGCAGAGCTGCAAACACTGAAACGGGCAAAGCAAGCTCATCCCGGCAGGCAATGATCAAAAGGCTCGCCAAGTCATTTCTTCCAAAATCGGCAATTGTTTCAAAGTTGGCAGGATTAAGTGACACCAACCTGGGGTCGTTTAATCTAAATGCACTCAAGTCTAGGATGTACGGACTGGGAAGCCATCAACTGTCAGTCACGGCACATAACATCATGAAGAGTGGTACTTACGAAGCCGCTGGTTTTCCACCAACAATTTAGTGCCCGAAGCTAATCATGGAGTGTGCGAACTACTACAAGCCGGAGCGTAGAACCATTGTCTCGTCGAATGGCAAATTGCTTGCCAACTTCATGCCAGATGCCATCGGAGAGGCATTTGGGATTCCTACTGCTGAAAAGATGCTATACAGATCAAAGGAGAGGGCGGATAAAATGTACTCCACCTCCTTCGAGAGAGTTGTTGCGGTCATCAACAGAGTCTGGATGCAAAAGCCAAAGCCACCTCGCACTAGACTCCCAAAGCAGATAATTGCCGAAGATGTGAAACAGGAATACTGCGACTTGATGATGATGCTGAGCCGAATAAATGGGAGTGCACAAGCCTACTTCTTCGAGCCTTGGATGTTCTACTTCATCAAGATCATCTTGGAGGGAAAGGAGTGTGTTGACTGGGCAAGAATGATCAGTGATAACATAGATGAACAGTTCAAGAGCCTGAGAGGGACGAAAACCTTTTACATGAGCTCGTATGTGATATATATGCTGGCAAGAATGACCAAGTACCG
This sequence comes from Sequoiadendron giganteum, assembly GCA_007115665.2. Lineage (NCBI taxonomy): Eukaryota > Viridiplantae > Streptophyta > Pinopsida > Cupressales > Cupressaceae > Sequoiadendron > Sequoiadendron giganteum. The sequence continues at coordinate 658,651,174 of CM021104.1, forward strand.
AGGGATTACATACAAGGAGCCAATAGGCTGTGCACCTGATCAGTTCAAAATCCATGAGGCCTGCACACAGTTGCATCTAACTAACCTTGCCAGTTACAAACGGGCTAATGATGCATTCACAATGCACATCACGAGGACCCTTCAGCGGAGAACGCAGCAAAGAATATCCAAAGAGGCACAAGCATTGATCGAGGAATACGGATATTGGCTCATCCAATTTCCAAAATTCACTTACATTAGGCTGCAGGGGTTCACTTCTTATCCATACTGGCTACCGAGGTACCCCACCAATCACATTATAATGCTGGAAATATCTAGGCAATTGATCACCTATGATAAGATTTAGAAGAAGAAAAAGAAGGGTGGACTTGACTTTCCTATTGCCATGGGAAATTCCACTGAGGTGTGTCCCTCCTTGTAGGCAGCTCGAGAGGCAGAGGATGAGCTGCAATTCTATCATCTATCGTATCACACCAGTAGACAAGATTTCGATCCTTACAGAAACATCCGAATGATACAAAATGTTGAGTACCGGCACAGGGCCCACATTGAGGACTTTTGGGCAAATGCTGTTGATGAGGTTGAAATAAGGAAAAGGATGTTTTCCAGGCTTCCCCTCAAATTGATCAGGGAATGTGAGATCATCCCAGTTCCCGACCAGGTGGAAGAGGATGTCAACATTATACAACCCGACTATGGTTCAATCAGGGATACTTCGGTCCCACCACCTGATTGGTCCGAGCCAAAAATATGGACTTGGACACGCTCTCTATTCCGGTGTTGACTTTCACAAGAGTTTGGGTCGATAGACACGTATGCAGACTTAAGAGCAGATCGATCGCCCTTACTTATAGCTTGATGGATGACCCAAGGCCGCTATCAGTGAGAAGGGGAAAACAAGTTGCTCAAACACCGGAAGCACAAGTAGAAGTACCAACCCAGCCGATACCGTTGAGGATGGAACAAGCTCACCTATGCACTCACAAACTCAGTCTTCGAGTTTGAGAGTGATTTCATTATTTGCTGATCAGAGGGCAGGATTGGGTGAAGAGCGGGAGCTTGAGGAGGTGGATCAACCCAACATCCGAGAATCAGATAGTATAAACGTTAGTGCATCCAGGGCTGGCCGACAAGAGGAAGAAGAGGAAACGATGGTCGACACTCATTTCCAGCATATGTTGGACATGACATTGGAGGAAGAGGAAAACAAAGAACAGGGGACCCAAGGGTCAGGAGATACGCAGCTCATGGAAGATGATGAGCCCGAGCAGATAAGTGCAAGAAAAGAAGTACACGAGGTGGAGGCAACAAAGGAGCAGCCCCTCGTCATTTGCAATCCACAGCAGACAGTGCCGAATTGGCTTTCGGAGAGAATGAGAAGAGACCCTGAGGATGATACAGATCCAACTGTCAAGATGGAGGAGTTCCTCAGAAGAATTAGTGCGCCTCTAGAAAAGAAGAGAGCCAAAAAATTCTCGAAGATTTCGACTGACGAGTCAGGCTCCCGCACACTCCAAGTTGTTGTCCCAAGGGAAGAGTATGATCGAGCCGAGGAGAGGCCCGAGAACTATGTGATCACTACCGTAGAGTTGGGTCGTCCTACGGGAGCCCAAATTGTCGAGGAGTTCGATAACTCCTATCAGGCGCTGAAGAATCAGTTGCTCAGAACAGAAGGGAAGTATAAGAAATTGAAGAAGGAGCACAAAACATTGATTGGATATGTGCAAAGTCTAGCGTGTCCAGGTGAACAGGCAGACCCAGCAGTAGAACTCCCACCTAAGCTTCCGAGGGAGTCTGTTATTGGCTTGGAAGACCTAAAGAAGGAGACAGAGGCAGACAAATGGGTCAGCCATGTTTGAGCTGATATAGAGAAATTTATGGAGGACCTTGCCGACGCTTATCAGCAGGCCTCGAATATTTTAGCACGCATGGATATGGTAGATCAAGCCTGGGGCGATACCCGCATCTATCGGACGAAGACTGTTCTTCGTTTAGGAGCTTTGATGCATATACCTCTACAGACTTTGGTGGATGGAGGTGTGATTCAGGATGGTGACAGGTATGATTTCACCAGTTGGTACTCCTCGGTGGTCACAAGCCGTGGGTTTCACGATGCAGCAAGGGCAGATTCGGCCAGAACCAAGAAGGCAATGGGTAACATCGTGGAGGGAGTCCTTAATACACTGGAGGCCATATTTGCTAGAAGGCTGGCTTCAGAGGAAATAACTGTTGATAGCTTGAGAGGCAAATTGGCTCCATTCTTCTTAGTTGCGAGGTCGCTTGTCCAGGATGACTTTGAAAATGTCTCCACTTTCTCCAGTATAATCTAGAATACCCAAGACGCCTTGGTGGCATGGAAGAAGTCTTACACTCGGCACGGACAAACGGGAGCGGTCTTGGAATTTCAGCTCAACCATATTCCACCAATTTCAGTTCAGGAGGTTGAGGCGGTATTGGCCCGGCTAATCGAGTTTGCAGTTCGAGAACAGGACAATGGGAACGCGCTGCTTGATGAAGATCTTCTAGAAGATGATGATGGGCATTAATTGCTCATTATGGTTCCTGCAGGGGAGTGGAGAATATTCTGTGCATTTATTGCCCCACTCCCTTCAGTGGCGGTTTTTAGGGCAGAAACCCTAATTAGGGCATAGGTGGCTCGATCTGAGCCCTTTATTGTAATTGAATCTGAACCGTCCATTGAAATGGGCTAACTATAAAAGGGGCATCCCCCCTCATTTGTAAAAAATTAGAACTAGAATTGAATCAGAGATAGAGTTGAGCTAGAGAATAGAAGGCATATAGCATTTAGCTTAGAAGTTAGCTTAGATTGAGGAGGAAAGGAAGTTTTCCCATTGAGGAATTTGTAAGAAGTTGTTGTGAACACTCTCATAATATAAAGATTTATCATTGTTTGGTGGTTCTATCTTCTATTGTGAGTAGCTAGCAAGGCTTGTTCGTCTTTCCAATTCAAGTAGATAGAGAAGAGTAGACTTTGTTTTATGCAAATAGTTGCTAATTGTGGAGTGTGGCGCTGCGATTTGAGCATATCTTCTTTCATCCATACCACTAGCGGGCTTACTGATGGTAAGTTCGCCTTGCGTGGTCAACTGGAGTATTGGCACTTAACTTCGATTGTGGCTCATATGTCCGTATGCATCGTGGTGATGGTATGAACATGTTGTGTCATAATTTGAACACCTTTCTCATCCTTTGAAGATTGCACCAACTTTGTCGGAGTTGTCCGAAAGGAGATGAAGCAAAGTCTGGTTTGAAGATTGTTTAAGTCGATCCTCGTCCTCCACCCTTTAGAAGTAGATTTGTAGAATTCCTATCCCTATCCCCTTTTAATTCAGTATTTCCCGGTTAATTTAGGAGTCAGAGCAATATTGTCAAATCATTCATGTCTTAATTGCTTCACAAAATCGAACAACTACGTAAGTCCCCTTGAATACCCAGCATATTCACATCAACCAACTGAGTCTATTCGCAATAAAAGGAACCTTGGAGTTGAACGCATGAACTTTCACGCAATCTTAGCATGCGGAATACTTTGATCAAGAGGGAATAGAGTGACCGTTGGACATTTTATTCTGTGTTGGTGTTGTCATAAAAAAGCATGTCAACAGGAATGAATGACAACCAGAGAAGAACGTTGAAGTTACAGGCGTCCAAATATGTTTTTATGGATGGAGATTTATTTTGGAAAAACAGGGATGGTATATTGTTGTTGTGTCTGGATGAATTTCAATCTAAACATGTTTTGAGTGAGATGCATAAAGGAGTTTGTGGAGGACATTACTCAGCAAAAACAACTGCTCAAAAGATTCTCAGGGCAGGATATTATTCGCCAAAAGTTTTTAATGACTCTTTCGCACATGTAAGGAAGTGTGAAGCTTGCCAGAAATTCTCTAGAAAATTGAAGTATTAGGGAGCTTTGCCACTTCGACCCATGCAAGCTGATGCCCCTTTTCATCAATGGGGAATTGATTTCATCGGGGAAATACAAGAAAAATCAAGTGGTGGACATAGATGGATATTGGTGGCCACTGATTATTTTACCAAATGGGTAGAGGCCATTCCAACTAGACAAGCTACAAGTAAGGTGGTGACACAGTACCTGATGGATAATATCATTACTAGATTCGGTACACCAATGAGGTTGATCATTGACAATGGAATGTGTTTCAGATCAGATGAATTCAAAGACTTCTATAGCACATATGGTATTGTCATTTCTTATGCAGCTCCTTATCATCCACAGGCTAATGGACAAGCAGAATCTAGCAACAAGAGCCTCCTGAAGATTATAAAAAGGATGCTAGGTCAGAATAAGAAGGCTTGAGATGCAAAATTAAGACTGGCTATATGGGCTGATAGAATTACAGTAAAGAAGGCAATTGGGAAGTCCCCATTCGAGCTAGTGTATGGGGCACAGGCCAGAATGCCTTTGCAGAACTTGTTACCAGTTTACAAGTTTGTTCTTCAGGAAGATTTGGATATTCCTGAACCTATGGAGGAAAGAATGGAACAGTTAGCTGAACTGGATGAAATAAGGAGGGTGGCTCAAAATCAGAATATAAAACTGTAGACATAGATGAAGTATTTATTTGACAAAAAGGCAAAGAACAGGAAATTTGGAGAAAGTGATCTGGTATTGATGTGGAATGCAAGATGCCAAGAGAAGGGAAAACATGGGAAGTTTGAAGCTTTGTGGTTAGGGCCATTTGTGGTGGTTGGAAAGAAAGGTGAAGACTCATGCTACTTGCAAAATATGGCAGGTGAGGACCAGGAATTGCCTGTACATGGGCAATTTCTGAAACATTTTTTCTCCTAAGGCAACACAGAGGATTGGGGGTTGCCAGTGCATGGACAACTCTCAATGATCCTTTTTAGAATTATTTTCCATGCACAGTAGTCTAGGATATAAAGGAAACAGGATTTGCAAGTACATGGACAATCCTGATGTTTTCTTTTTCAATTTCTTTTCCATGTACAGTAGTGTAGGGTCTCATTCTTTTGAATTGCCATTTGTTCCATCATGCTCACATATTCCATCATCTTGAGTTTGGTCTGCTCATCCAAAAATCTGAATCCTTGCAATGATCTTGCTATCATTCATCCCTAGACGGAGCCACTGTTAGAACTGTAAAATTTTGAATTTTTACAGTTTATTGCATTCATGAGTTTCCAGCATTAAGTCCTTACCTTAAGCATAAAATCCCCTCTTTGCATTGTCTTGAGTTTTCTATGTCATATGACCCATTCTGAATCCATTTTGCCTCTTCTTATTCCATTAAAAAACCATATCGGCAAGACATAGTAAAAGTCTCCCCGAGATATATTTTCACTAACATGTATTGGTTGCAGATAGTCGGTAGGACTTTTCCTTTTGTTTCGGCGACTAAGAAGATTCATATCAGCATATGCTGGGGCGTTGTCATAATGTCACAGCGAATTCAGTAAGTCTTGCCGACAAGTAATGTGGAGGGCTCGTTACGGCCAAACTAATGGGTATCGGCATGAAGTCATAGCGACATCTTTGTGTCTTGCCGATTGACTTGTGAGCAAAGTGTTTCGGTAAGACTTATGTCGTCAAGGAAGGTCTGGGCGAGGTCACTTTTGTCTTGCCGAACTTAATACAAGGGGATTCAAAGGACTGTTGGAAAGAGTGTTGGGGTCTTGCCGATTAAGAAGGTATGCCGATAGAAATATGTATCGCCAGGAGAGGAATCTTTCGGCGTAAGCTTCACCGAAGTTCGAGTGTTATACCGACAAGTAATTCGGGGTGAGTCTCACCGAATGGGAGTAATCTGTAGAGATGTTCTCGGTAAGACATTTGGTATCGGTATGAGTCTTCCCGAAGATTTACTGTCTTGCCGAGAGTGTGACTTCATTTGTAGATTTTTTCGCGAGACAACTTCATGGATATGCCGAAGTAATATTTTATCGGTGAAAGGGTAACTTTGTTTCAGCGACTGTAACTTGAAAGAAATGCATATCGATGTGACACAATAAGGTCTATGTGATGTCTCCCCGACTCAGAATGTCAGAGCAACATAGAAAATATGAGCAACAGTCATCATTTTTTGGATCCCATGTGTCGATAAGACCACATCCTGTCCTGGCGAAAGGTGTAATAGACGTTGAAAAGGGATTTCGCCCCAGATTTGAAAATCTCTTATCAAAAAGACACTTGATGCGACAGTGCCAGTTTCAAATTGGTGTTCATTCGTGCTTCATTAATGGCGCAACAGGATATCACAGTAAAGATTGAATCAATTCTTCATTTCCAAATTGATTGCAGGTGAATTGGCGTGTTGAATAGAGAACTAGGACAATTTTCAGTCTGAAGAGCTTGAGCAGAAAACTGTAAGTGACTATTCCTTGGCTTTTGCATTTTGATTCTATAAAGCTTGAGAATGGAGTCCTCTGGTTCTGGAAAGGGTAGGGGTAGAAAGCTTGCTGTGAGTAGTTTGTCAAAGGGAAAGAAACAGAAGGTTCATACAGAGCAAGAGGGCACTGAAAGGAGGTTAAATCAGGACCTTATTGATCAGTTACCTAGCTCGAGCCCTAAAGCAAGAAGGTCTGCACAGCTTAGGGCAGAGGTTGATAAATTAGATGATAAATGTAAGTTCATAGGTGATGTATGGACTGCAATAAGGGGTTATGAGCTGTTTAATTTCCATTATCATAGAAAAAACCGTTTTGAACCAGTCTGCAACCCATTGAAATTAAATATAGGGAAACTGGTGTGCCCTAATGTCTTTGTAAATGCACAATTGATAAAACTGCTTGCTGATAACTATGATCCAAAGAATAAGGCTATATGTGACCCATCTGGAAAGCCATAGATATATGTGTCCAAAGAAGCAATAGGCGAGGTTTTCAAATTAGAAGGGTTTTGCAATGAGGAGATCAGTTGTGAGGAGTTAGAGAAAGAATTTTCACGAATGGACACAATCTATAAAGGTTGGAGGTTGCCTATCCATAGGATTAAACAGGGTAACAAGTCAGAGCCTTTGCAAGATGGTGAAGGGCCTCCTTATCATGTGGATTTGTTTGAGCCTGAGATGAAGTACACATACTTCTCAGTGTGTCAAGTGCTGGGGATGGACGCTCCAGAACTCATGTCAATTGTGCCAATGATTATCACAGCAGATATTCAGTATCATAACTCCAGGCCATTTGATTATGCTTCATATATTGCTAAGGAGCTTGATTCAGGACTGATAGCTATAAAGAATGGAGCTTCTATTGTCCATCTCAGGCATTATTCATTGTTGATGCACTTGGTGCTGTATTATGGACAAGAATTGGGAGTATGGTCTCCAGAGGTGAGGATTTCTCAAGTTGGTAAAGAGGGTGAAGCATTGCCTGTTCAGTTGTGGACTGCTATTTGGGATAGCATATTTGCTAATTCTAGTTTCATACATTTTGAAGAGTATCTTGTGAAAACATTGTATAAATTGTATAAGTATCCTTGTAATTATTCTTTGACTAATGAGATTAAGAGGTTTCTTCGTCCAAAAGATTTCAATGGGCCAATCGATCATAACTGGGGTGACTGGTACTGTTTGGAAGGAGCTACAATGATCAGGGTGTATGGATTTGAAGGTACCCCTTTTATTTTACCAAAGACAATTCCAAACAGGATTGCATATTTGGAAATTGTTAGACAGATGGACTACAGCAGTGTCATGATTTTCAGTTCTTATGGGAAGCAGGCTTTTATGCCTAGTACATTATGCTTTGGTGATTTCACTGTATTGGCCAAGGAAGGATATAATTCAATTCATGATAAGTTATTGCATTATAATATGAAAAGTGGACCACCCAGAAAAAACTTTGACCCTGAAGGATATATCAATTCAGCCAAAGAAAAGATTAACTTTGGAAGGTATCAGCATATACCTTATCCTTTTGATGATATGATCAGAAATCTGGATGAAGAGGAAGCAGAGGCAGTGGTTGAAAGTTATAACCAAGGGCTACAGGATATGGGAGCATTGCCTTCTGGAGATGAGGAAACCGCAATGGAAGAAACGCCACAGAGCAGAACGGAGAAAGCATCTAGGTTAAGAACTCAGCAATATGTTTGCCCAATTAGAGAACAGAGTATTGGAAGCGGTGATGTTGACGCACGACATATGGAATACAGATCATTTGTTTCAGATAATGAGTTTATAACTTCTCCAGAGTTTAAAGCATTTTTGTACAAACTGAAGGGGAAAGAAATAAGATAAGGTGTGGGTGCGGTTACCTCTGGGAATGAGGAGCAACTGTTGGATCAATTGAGAAAGTGTGTGGATGATGAGATGACAAATATGACCCCTGAAAAGGGGAGGAAAATGTTGGAAGATGCTGGTGTCATGATCTTTCCTGGACTTGATTTGAATTCAGCATTGGTGTTTGACAGCTTCTTAAGAGATAGTAACAATACACATAAACTTGATAAGGAAAAGGTGACAGAGGTGTATGCAGGCTCTAAATTTAACACTGATGAAGGGTCATTGATGATATGGGCTTTGTACCCACCCCACAGGAAGTTAGTAGTGATTGATACAGAAAAGGAATTTGGTCATGTTATGACCTTAAAAGTTGGAGAAGCTGATCCTGTGGTAACTGCAGAGATTGGTATAGATATTGCAAAACTGAATAAAGCACAGATCCAAGCGTTGATAAGGGAAAGAGAAATGTATAAGGCAAATAATGAGAGACTGTTAAGAGAAAATGATAGATTGAAAGACTTGGTTGGTGTTCCAGTAGTTTCAACCAAAATGCTCACTTAGGGAGAAAGCTCTCAGACAAAAGATCATTGGGTTGGGTCAAGTGCTTATTATCAGGGGAAGTATGATGCCATTATAGCCATTGTTAAGAAAAGACAGGTCCATTTAACATCCTGGTTAAATCAATTATGGGGGAAGTATTCTTCTACTCTGGATGCGGTGAAGGAGCATGAAAGGATGAATGAGCGGGTTATGGATAAATTTCATGAATTGACTACACGTGATGAGGCTGGCAGTACTGCAATTGAAGCTGCAGATCATATTATCACTCGTCATCAAAAATTCTATGATGAGTTGCTCGGGGATAAACAGGGATTGGTTGAAGCTGCCAAGACAACTGTGATTGCATTCTTTGATAATAAAGGGGAATTGAAAGATGCCACCAGGTGGAAGAATGAATGTGATACAGTGCTGAACGAAATCATGACGACATCTTCTGCAGAGGATACGACTCTAGAGGAAGTGAGCAAGCAAAATGAGGAGATGGTCAAGATGGAAATCACGATCCGGAATGTTGTTTAAGATGCGGACACGTACAAGCGCCAAGACTATTTGGACCATCTTGCTAATACTCATTTGTGGCTAACTAGAGCCTAATTATTTTCTGCACTTTTGTTTTATATTCAGTTATGCTTATTTCCGAAAGGACGCGTCCTTTCATCTTCTAAATGTATAAATGACCGTTTTGAAAACAATGTAAAGGGGAGTGAAGTAGAATTAGAGAAGGAATAGAGAAGACACAACATAATGCAATTTTGAAAAGGGATGAGACTAGTAGCATATGTAAATCATGGAGTTATCAATGAAAGTTTAATATGATAGTGCAGTGTTTTCTGGTATCAGTTGTTCATGATATTTGTTGAAGGGTATTATTGAGTTGTTCTGTAATGGTGTTTCCTGGTTATTTGAATTAGTGTAAACAAGTTTTTGCATAGTTCATCGATGCACATTTGCTGTACTTGTATGATCAATTGATTGTCTCTTTCCAGTAAAGATTAAATCCTCTGAATTGATCATAGTAATTAGGGAATATCGATTGGATTATTAAGAAGAACTCAATAATCACAATATTGCATGTTTATACAAGTTATAAGCCAAATAAAATGCTAAACAACTTGAATACCTACCAGAACAAGTAAACTCGTTTTAGATTTTCTTGACTCCGTAAACCCGATAAGGCACTGGTCTTTTCGTTTTCATCCTTTAGTTTCACTCACAATCTTTCATCTGTCATTTTTGAGTGTTTTAGGTTTTAGTTTTAATTATTATTGTGCTAGTTGTATCAAAGTTGTTTTATTTTATCCATTTCAAATTGCCATCTTGGATAAATTAGGGCAGTAGGAGAGGTTCAAAAGTCAGGTCTGCTTATTTCGAATAGGTACACCCGCCTAGGTCTAGCAACATCTAAAGAGTAGAAGGTTTAATTATTCCAAAACCTTGTTCTGTTACCCTAAAACGTCGTGGAAGCTTGGCAACCTTTCATGGTTCAAACCTGCGTTTTTGAGAGCTAACAGGACCCACAGAGAACCCGAGTAGCAAACGGTGAACCCTGGTCGAACCCGTGGAGAGCTCAGAAGGACCCGGGCGGACCCACGTCATCTAGCCCAAAAAAAGGCAAAAACTCAATTTAGAAACATAAAATAAAACCCTAAAAAGTGCCAAAAATGCCTTATATTGTCTTGGCCGACCAAATGAGGCTCATTTTGCAAACTCAAAAGATGAATTTGATGATACAGAATTAAATATTATCTTGATTGTAATTTGAATTTTCAATGTGTAATGACATTATAAGACTTGAGTATTTACTATTTACATTTTTGCAAATTATGAATATGATTATATGAGTTATTACCATATTTCATTGTTTCAACTTTCAATATTCTATGGCATTATAGCATTATGATTCTATGATTGTAATTTTTAACATGCTTATGAGTCTATGGCATTATGTTTATAATTTAATAATTTATAAATTATATATATATATATATATATATACACTCCTGTACTCGTACCCGTACACAAGGAAAAAAAATTGTTGTATCGGCGTACTTGAACTCAAACCCGAACCCGTACCCAAATCGATAACTTAGAAAAATTGCTTAGGATGCACCTATGAGGGAGAAATTTCAGAGAGCTAATTGTTGTACACAAAATAAATTTTTGGCATTCTGCTTAAATTGAGCTAAATCATGTAAAAATGTTGTCAAAAGTTTGTTTTAGGTCAAACCAAACATAAGGTTTTTGTGGGTTTCTGTCAAGGAACATGTGTAAAACTCTAAAAAATTAAAAATTAGGGTTTCAAACCCCAGTTTTTAAGAAAACCCTAAAAAATAGGATCTTCCTAAAATTCATTGAAAATTATTTTGATAGGATTAATTGACTTCATGATCATGCTGGTCAAGTCAGAATCATCAAAAAGCATGTTTTACTCTGGTGGGTCTATTTCTATTTTTTAGAAACAAAGTTAGGAGCTTCGCAACCATTAATGGCAGATTGGCCAGTACCAGGTGCTGACAGCTAAGCTTCAAAAGCTTCAACAAAGAAACCATGGCGGAAATACTCCGAAAAGATGCTATCTCATGGAGGAGATTTTCAAAACTGAAAATGCCAAAATTTGGCTAACTCTGGGAAAACCACACCTTGCTACCAAAGAGAAAATGCAGTCAAGAGTCAGAAAGCGCCCTTGTTGAAGAAAGGGGCCCTTTGATCTCAAAGGCCAAATGCAGTTATCAGATCCATCCGTAGCAGTCATCTTCTTCGTACTCTTGTTGGCTATTCAACGCATCGTCAAGCAAGATCATCTAATTCAGAGATCACCGACAAACATCAACAAAGTATGAAGATGCTGCAAGCAAGAACTTGTGAACAACAAAGCAAAGCAGGGGCGCCCTTGAATCTGAGGCACCTAATATAGTTTCCATCCACTATTGTATACATGACCTCTGCTCAACTCTCTCTCAGCTTCTCGATCAATCCAACTACGCGTCCACAAGACTTGTCAAGCAATCAGAAGCGGAGATAAAGCGGAAAACACCTAACAGTAGAAGCTGAAGGAAGAAGGCCAAGAAATTGGCTAAGTGTTAGTCAAAAGAGCCCCTGCTAAAGAAAGGTGCCCAGTCTTTGAGGTAGTCAAATGCAGCTTATGAGCTTAGTGACCTCCAGGATGATCTTCTCCACTTTGATCAATCTCGACAACGAAACCGTCAGCAAAGACATCAAACAACTCAGTCACCTGATTACAGAGACCAAACTAAGGCAATTTACAACATGAATATAATCAGTCAACAAGTCAAAAGTCAAAGCCAAGGGCGCCCTTGGATTTGAAGGACCTAAACAGACCTTCAGGAGCTGAGAAACTAGTCATCCTTTCTAGGACTGAACTGGTTACCCAACGCACAGTCAAGCAAAGCCATCTGACTCATTAGTCAACGGTGACGTCAGACCAAAGCACGAAGGGTCTAAATGGTGAAAACAAAGAACAATCATGAAAATTGGCTAAGTCAGGGCTAAAAGCGCCCCTACTGAAGAAAGGCGCCCTTGGATTTGAAGCCTCAAACTTAGGTTTCTGACTTGATGACTCCGAGGTATATTTCTTCAAGATGGTTCCATCTCAACAACAGATCCATCAGCAGCTACTAGAAATGAACTGAACGACCAAGAGCAAGGATCAAACAGAGGTACTTCAGCCTGAGAAAATGATAAAAAAAAAGCTCAACACTCAAGAAGGACGCCTAAAAGGTCAAAGGTGAATTTGTGGACTTGAGTTAAGGGATTTTGGAGGCAAAAGAAGCCCAACGTCCCACAATCAGTGGAAATCAGCTTTTTGAACTCCAGATCATGCTAAATCAGGCCTAAGACATGAGTTGGCACCCATAATTGATGCATTCAGGCATGAATCATTATATAATCAAGCATAGGCATCCCATTTCATTATTTTCTTTTGCAGGTTAAAGATCAAAACAACAATTTGCTCCCAAGGACGTCTTTTCAAGATTTGACAAGGGTTTTGGACCGTTCTTCAATATTTTTCAAAGATCAGTGGTATAAAGTGATTTCTTCTAAGAGGTTGCATCCAGAGGCAGATTTTTTACAGGAGGGAAGCAATTAACTTCTAATCTTCCTCTTGTCTTTTTCCTCTCTTCTGTCTTAAAATTCTTGCATGTCACAAAAAACAACAGATAATCACAAGATTTGACCAACTGGGTATGATCAACATAATTTTCCAGTAAAACCCATCTCTTCAAATTTTCTAGAAACAACAAACTTGCTGCCCCTATTTTTAGGGATTTTTCGAAAAAGTCTTAGAATAAAAAATCTAAGGAATTGGGTTTGTTCAGCATTGAAGCATGAACAAAACCCTTGTGCCAATTTTTTTCCGGAAAAATACTTCTCGGCAGCTACTATTTTTTAATGGTTTTCAGAAATTGTCAGAATAGGGTCGTGCACACAGTTGATCTTTAAGTTTTTTAGACTACAGTACTCTCAGGTACAATACAAGACCGAAACGGTCTTGTACCATGATTTCCTGAAAAAGATAGACACAAACCTACATTGGAAGAATCCAGAGGTCAATTCAAAAGACTTGGAGGGCATGAATCAGATCACGCTGCAAAAAATTGAGCAATCCGGATTGCTTGAGGCTACGCCAATCCCCATCACACTACAAAGCGTGGAGTTTGTAATTGCTTGCATTAAGCATTACAATCCTACCACACGAGAAATTCGATCAATGGATGGGAGGGTGATTTGTAGCCTTAAACCAAAGGATGTCGAAGCATGTTTTGCTAGTCCGCCATGTCCAACCAATAAGGTCATATCTGTGAAAGAATGCGAGAAGGCATTTGAAGCATCAAAGGATAAGTGTTTGCAGAAAATGGTAGAACAATGGTTAAAGGTGAAAAAGACCAACTTACCCAAGAATGTTGGGCGAGGAGAATTCAGAGACGAGCACGTAGTGCTGATCACTCTACTCAGCAAGATCACTAGACAGGAAGAGGGCAACCAATTTCAACCGTGGGTGTATAACATCATTGCCAAGATTATCAGCAAAAGGGAACATTACAACTAGGCCACGCTGATCAGTGACACACTCCAACAAATTACCAGGTTTCTAGAGGCTCATAGGTTCCACATATGTTCCTACCTTGTATACCTGATTCCCTTCCAAGGCGAGTTCAAGACACTATACACTGTGGGGACCTTAGGTGTGCAGAAGGTCCATGAATACTTTCCGCGTCTTGAGTTTACTCTAGCGGAACGACACTTCAAATGGATGAATGACCTCTTCATCATGCACACCGTACGAGATCTCGACCATGAGATGCACATGCGTATATCACCAGCTGCCAAGGAGGCAATGGTGGACTGGGTAGATTGGTTTATCTAGTTCCCCACCTTCACCTACATACGTGTGTACGGTTACAATGGTCACCCCGCCATGATGCCACGCTACCTTTCAGATATGGTACTATTCATGGAGTTCCTAAGGCAGTTGGCCAAAGTTCATGCTCGCCTACGCTTGAAGAAGAAGTCAGCTGCAAACTTTCCCATCTAGATGGGACTCTATAGATGTAAAACACTGGCTGATGCCAAGAAACTGTGAGACTCAATCTCAAGTATCTCATTGCGAGAAGGTCATACAATCCCAGAGGCCTTTATGCAGCTCATCTTGAGCAACGCTCATCACATGAATTTTCTATGGAAGATTACTAGGTCAATTGTGACGATGAGTTTGAGGTACAAAGAAGGAATTATAGCCACTTTAGGCTCTCACAAATTGCTGACTTTATGTCAAAAGACATTGAGGGCCTATCTAATGATGAAGGGCAAGTCATTCTCCCCTCGTTCTTCGTAGATCAAGTAGACTCACAGCCACTTGGAAGAGTAGATTGGTATGCAAAAGAAAACACATCTATAGAGGAGAGAACAAGTAGAGTTGTCTGAAACAGTCAACTCTACCTAGACAGCAAGAAGACAAGGAAGGTAGTACTTCCCCGAACAGAGCCGCCACCGGTTCAATCTTCACAACCTTCCACGTTTAGGAAGAAGCCCAGACAAAAGTAGTGGAGCAATCCTCCCAAAGGGATGCGGATGTCAGGGAATTCATGGGGAAGAACACAGATTGCTGATGCAAATCAGCAAGAAGTATATGTGGAGACAACCACAGACATGCCAGAGGTAGTCATGGAAACTGCTGCAGCTGAACCAGTGATTGAGACAATCACAGCTGAAAGAGAGCCTACAAGAAAAGCAGTTGTAGCGGATACAAGACCAGTGATAGAGACAAAACCTCCTTCACCATCATCGCAGCAGTCACAAGTCCCCATTGACTTGGACTCTCCACCATGAGACATCACTGAAGCACAATCTCATTCATCGAACATTCAGGGGCCTAACATTCCCCCTTCCAGTGAGGCTAGTCGGAGTTCAATCTGGTTTGAGGGTCTCCTAGGAAGGGAGAGAGATAGGCCATCCTATCAGCTTGACTTCACGAAGTTTGATCATGTCCCACAAGACATGCCGGCGAAGAAATTGAAGAAGCAGGTTCATGTAGGAAGGAATGAAGAAAATGAGTTTGTCATAGAGACAGCTGCTCCGCCTGAGGATAGGAATATACATGAGGTAGAGGTTGAAGACTTTACATTATCAAAAGTCAACCTCGGAAAGACCACTTGTCAGGTGGAGGTAGACCTTCTCGGAATTGCCTCGGTGAGTGCTCAGGAAAGAATGGCTAAGGATGGGCAAGACAAAGCAGCCTTGAAGGCTGAAAACCGACAGTTGAGGATGTACATATCCAACTTGATGCATGGTACTCCCAACTTCTCTGCTTTGCCACGAGAGTTGTTGGACCTCCCCGTGGAGCAAAATCATCACCAACTGATTACATATGGAAAACACTTGAGAACTCAAGTGGAAGAATTTGTGGTCAGAGGATGGTGTATACTGGCAGAAATATACCAGTTGAGAGACAAAGCACATGGTCTCCGCTCTGAGATCCAGCAGTCAGAACTAAAGACAACAGAGAAGAAGCCTGGGGATGAAATCACAGCTGCAGACTTGCAATTGGCGTATCAATCAGTTTCTACCTTAGAGAACAAGCAACATCTCTTTGCTTGGAAAGAACAGCTAGCATACAAGGTGAAAGCGTACGATGCCAATTTTGTGGAACTGATTGACTACAAACATATTGTCACTGATATTATCAACTTCACAAGAACATTGGTAATATCCTTCCCTCACATAGAATATCAGCGTGAGGGAGGTGAGTACATTGAGCTAGGTACAGTGCAGAACCAATTTCAAGATGTCATCCATAGCACATTCCTCGACGATCCTGATTGTTGCAAGTTGGCCAAAGTTGCAGCTTTGTCTACCAAGTTAGATGACACGATTGCCAAGTGCATAGACTATCATCAATAGCTTGTGACAGGTGAAGAAATACTAAAACACTATGTCATCATCTTGAGGAGCATTAATTGCTCAGAGGCTGAGGAGGTCAACGACTGGATAGAGACACTGTTGACCAGTGGTGATGAGATGTAAAGCACCCCAAGAAGGATGTCCTACCCTCTAGAAAGACATTAAGTGTAACTGGAGTTAACTTGATGCCCCTTTCCAAGTTAACTCCAAGTCCCACAGATCATACATGTCAGATCCCACGAATTAAGGATGTCTAAATTGACTTCCACGATTTGTGGATCTCAGATCTTCACCAAATGTGGATGTCTATTTTGGAGGCACATTTGTAATTTAAGTTCACTTTTAGTTAGGTTTTAGTCAACTGAAGTAGATTTCTAGTTTGAGTTTTTGTTTAGTTTCAGTTAACTGAAGTAGATTTCCAATTAACTGTTTGCTCACCTACATTTAGACATGGGAATTCTTGCTGATTGGCAAGAACTAATTGTTAACTCAAGGAGATTTTAGGGTTGCCTACTCCTTTGAGTTTCTATCAATAAAAGCCTTGGACTCATTATTTGTTAACCTTTATTTACTACGCAAAATTGTTGCGCCATTGTTGCCACAAGCTTGCAAGTTTTTATTTGTTCACTCTTGGATGAGAGTTAATTGGTTGATCGTAATTGTGCATGATTTTGTGCCTTTTCTGTCCCAATCTTTGTAATTCGTTGGAAAAGCTTGAAGAAGCAAATCAGATGGCACATGCAGTTTGATCCAAATATTTGAGTTTGTTCAACATCTTGTTTTCAATAGCTTATTGTTTCAATCTCCTCCTCGGACAAGGGTTCCTTCTCCTTGGATATTTTTTCATTGATAGTTATCGTGTGATGTTGTTTAATGGCCTAGATTTCAGCCTATACTTCGGACATGGGTCCCTCCTCCTTAGCAAGCCTGATATCCATATCATCGTACCTTGTTGTTTCTAGTAAGTTGTTTCCTAGCCTATACCTCGAACAGGGGTTCCTCCTCCTTGGCAAGTCACAGATTCAACTTATCGTAAAGAGCATTTGCTTGTATAAAACCTTATCCTAGCGTATATCCAAGAGTTCAAAGCCTCGGCCATATTCTAAGGAGACGGCGGATTCAAGTGATCCAACCCATCCATTTCGCTCCTATGCCCTCATGCTTTGTTTATCTTGAGGAGATAGGATAGTTTAGAAGCTAGTTTAGTTGTAGTTAATATCTGCAGAAACCAGAGAAAACCTTAGCTATGGCGCATTGTGTTTATGCACCCTTGTGTCCTACCGCTGAGGAAAAAAGATAGGAACCTTAGTCTACTATACCCTTTTTTACGTATAACATCAGCAAATAGAGATCTTCCTCTCTATAATCTGAAGAGCAGTACTAAAACACTTGCAATAGCTGTCTGTTTCCAATAGGCACTCCAAAGGTGCTAATTGAAATGCCAACACTAATCTTTGAAGGTACCTTTGGAATATTTTTCTAGATTATGGTCTCTCATTTGTATGACTTGCTTGGGCTTATGTAATGTCCCTTACTCGACTTGCCCTAGAATTTGCTTGCTGATTAGGTTTAGGGTTTCTTCTTTCCAAATGAATGTTCTCCTAATTTCAACAATCCTAAATTTGAGTCCTGTATTCACCATATTAACACATATCTGTTAGCATTAATATCTAGATATCCAAAAATACAAACATGACCACAAAAATAATAATGAAGACAGAGGAGGAGTGGCATGGGTAGATCTACCCAAAGCTATCCATCTAAGCCCAAGGGAACAAGCACCCCATCAGGACAACCCACCCCTTGGCCCCGAGTTGTACGTCTAAACTAAGACCATTCCATCCTCAGAGTGGCGTGCTTAGTGGAAATACTTGTACTAGCTTACTCTACCCACGTCATCACCTCAGAAGACACTTAACTTACTGGGGAGGGTTGGCGGAGCTTATAAGTGGCCTGGGCCTACCAGCCCTCCATAGCCACAGTGGATTGTTAAGTGAGACCCCCACCCCTCCATGGCCATAGCGGATTGTTAAGTGGGGTTTTTAGGCACCACTTACCTCAAGCCTACCTCCCTAGTAAGCTTGTAGACACTCAATAGACAATCTTTAAGCAATCCAATACATTTGCATTTATTATGGATTTCCTTAAGTCAATATCAACATGATTATCATCATAATAATACTAAAGAAAGCATTATACTAGCAATTTGATTAGTAGCATCCACTATATATATATATATATCTAAAGAAAGCATTACATCCATGATCAGATTTGTAACATCTACTATATATACATCCAAAGAAATCATTGTGAGAGTCTTGTATCTAACTACACATGGTCCTAATGATAATTCTTCCTACTGATATATAAGTAAGACCTGTTCATATATCCAAATCGGGGTTAGTGAATAAGCATATTCATCTTTTCTTAATAACACATGGGAGTCAGTCATAGCATAAAGGCAATGCAAGGTATTCAGAACTGATCAGAGTGGAGTTCGCAGCTATCTCAATATTCCAATTTCATGCTTGGGTTGACTGAACAAGGGGGTTTTGGTACTTATAGTCTATCGTCCACGGGGATTTATAGCCTAATTACGACCCAGTCCATAATTCAATCTGAAGATCATTCATCATTCATGTGAGAGAATATTGCATATGATAAGTATAATACATACAACCATTATTATTGGCGATTATTTAGTCTACTATTTGGAATGCTAGAATATTAATGACTAAGTGAGATATCCTCACCTGATTCAGTGTGTCGGGTCTACTGTAGATTCTAATGACTGCCTTATTTGCTTTAATTTCTATCCCTTCGATCTTAAGACATAGATATCTCAGGCGATGGGAATAGGAGTCTTATTCGGGAGTGATAGTTTAGTGTATATTCAAATATGTCGTTTCTTTCTCTTTTTGTTTTCTTCTTCCCTTCTCCGGGTTTGAATTCTTCTTATCTTATATAGACGATACATTCAACCTCATCTACCTTTGGCAATCGACGTGCCTCTTCCTCGTGGGATTCCGCTAGCCAAAAAGTGATCGCTACCTCCAATCGTATGCGTTCCTTGGGTAGATGGTTGTTCTCTTTGACTGAGCGGGGGTTTGTCTTAAACAGATATAGTTTATGGTATGGCTTATGATTAAATAATTGCAGCTCTTTCCTTGCTTCTTCATTGTATTTAGGGATCGGGGTTCTTGATAGCATTCGTTTCGGGGTTCTTTTAATAATGGTGTTGGTCTTTTGTTAATTATTGATTTAATAGTAATTATATTATTATTCTTTTATTTGGTGTAATAGTTTCACTTAATAATATCGATTGTCTAATATTATTATAATATTATCTAGGATAAATATAAATATTAAAATTGCAAATTTATATTTTATTTTTATATCTATTTTATTTAGTTGTTTGTATTTCAATATGTTACAATATCAGGCACATGACAGCTTGCTTATAAATACGCTGATGGGCAAGGGAGTTGATCTTCATATAATAGCTTATAGAATGTCAATCACAATTATACTGATTGTAATTCCCTACCACTTGTATCTACTCCTAATTTCCTTGTACACATATGCAAAAGATCTTGCATGTAGTTTTGGCTTCACTTTGTTGATGGTAAGTCTTTTAAAAGAGTATCGATTTTGATCATTTTCAGATGCATTCTTTGAGTTTTGATATTTTCTTCTTTGGTTTCTTCCTACAGAACAAATGTCTCAATGGAAATTTGTATTTTTTTAGCTGCACTAGAAATTTAGATTTTAGAAGATTTTGGTGTGGAAGATGACAATGATTTTATGTTAACACTTTGCTCCATCCAGTGGTCAAATTGATACTTTGGCTATAGTAGTTTTTGGAAATCCAATTCGTTTTGTTATCTGCAAAATATGCATGTATGTAGTAGTCTAGTCTTCTATCATATAGCTTTTGCTTGTTTTGTTCAATATCTGATTATCTACAAAATATGCATGTATGTAGTAGCCTTCAAGACGGTCGAGGGACGCTCAGACATCCCTTGGCTGTCTTGGGGATTGCTAGCCATCCCCTGCGGCCTAGTAGTATGTCAAGCGTATTTTTAAAAAAGCACATTTTTAATTAAGAAAAAAGGATGGGTGGGCCATGGTTTATGTGGTTTTGAAGGTCATCATCTAGGCTTGGTGGTGGGGGCTTTGCCCTGTGACCTTGCCCTGTATTGCAACGTGCCAAGGGCGTTGCACCTAGATCCTTGCAAGGGTTGCTACCCCTTGCCCCTGTTGGGGGCATCGCCCCCAAACTTATGATCACAAAATCTACAAAATGCACATCCTTTGTTGTAGATCTTTGCATCTTAATAGTTGAAGTCACAATCAAGGATGATCTTGTTTCATACATTAGACAATTTGTTCAATATACAAGGATTGCCACAAACAAAGTTGGCATGGCACAATCATTATATTGTTGAATATGAGCTAAGTCTTAGTCAACTGTAAATGCCACTTTCATAATGCAAATGCCAAAAAATTAAAATGTATCAATTATGCCCTTCATAGACAATTGATAGAACAATCCCATCTATTAGTATCCCAATTGAGGGCAAATTGGAACATAACTAGTTACTTTTTGCTTAACCATTATTCTTTGTTAATTAGTTTGACAACATAACATGCAATCTTGAAGGCTTCAAGAAAAAAAATGATATTAAGTCCCCACTTGAATATACACACCAATCAAGCATGTCTTTATAAACTCATGCTCGCACACACGCACACACACACACACACACACTAAGTTACCAGTCCTAGTACTAGTTTGGGGGTTTGGTTTGTGGGTTTAGTCAAAAGAAAAGAAAAGGGGTTGGGTTCATTTTGGGTTTGTCCATACAAAAACATATAAAAAGCAGAAATATATGCATATTTGCTGTAATAATTAAGTTTAAAATATCACACATAGCATCATATATTGTATAATGTAATGTCCCCTAATTGGGAGTGCTCCAAATTTGCCCTAATTTTCCTCAATAACAACAAGGTAAGGTAATACCTTTCCTCTAATTGAAGCCCTGCACACAGGTTAGAACCATTTACCATAATCAAACTGATTAGCAGATTAGAATCATTTATCACAATAATAATAATTAGTAGATTTCCATAATTAGATATTAATAAACTCATGGCCAAACATTAGTTCAATCACAAAGTACTCTAACATCCTTGGAGGGTTCAATCAGAGGAGAGAATGGGAGAATGCGATTTGATGGAGTGCCTTGGACCCTTTTTCCCTAGACCCAAGAGGGGATATACCATCCCCCTTGGCCTCATGTGGCACATGCCATCCATATGAGGTGATCTATCTAGGAGGTGTCTTTTCCGTTATCCCTTCATCTTTGCCAATCATTTCCTGCTCCCTATGATTTGACCTCCTATGTTGATCATCCATGATGGGGGAGTGAGATTCCGATGGGTGCCCTGAAAATGCCAACTCTCTTAAGCCCAAAGGCAATACCCTCTGTACCCCCTTGGCCTCCTAGGACTCATCAGGTCCCCATCTGAGGTGGCATGCTTAGGACTTAGGAGAGTGCCCCATCACCGTTCCCCACTTGTAGTCTCAGTTCCTTTCATCATGGCTAAACATTCGAAGCACATGACAACAAAAGATTAACTGTATTTTATTTTTTTTGATACGCAAGATGATTATATTAATATTAACAGAAAAACTACAAACATCTGCTAAGCAAGGATATCAAATTTCAACCACAGAATTACAGCCAAGGAACCACCCTGCCAAAGAAATCCCACCCTCGGGAGATCAAAATTACAGATAAATGCCCAGCCCAACCAGCCCCGCTACTAACGCCGACCATACACTATGCCAGCAAAATTGGCCATTTGAATGCCAACAACACGAACAGAGCGCCACCAAGCTTCAACAGAGTCAACAAGAAAAACCCACAAAGACCAAAATGAAAAGCCCAAACCATAGCCAAACTCACAAGAAACCATTGGTCTTCGCAAAGGCCTCAAAATCCTTTACCCATTCAATGCCACTAGGCGCCATCAACCCGAGAAATTTCTTCAAATACTCCACGGCCACCGCCGCTATCATTTGATGACGCATAAGGGCCGGTCCATGCAGATCCAGAAGAAAAGGATATATCTTCACAGCCTCGTTAGTGCACCGTGGAAGCTCCAGGTCGCAGAGCCGTGGGATACCCTTACCTTCACACATTGCACGAAGAACCTCATCAACCCCCTCCACCAAATCTTTCCTAAACAACTTTACCAACAATTCCTTCGCCTCTACCTTGGGAACTTGGCTATCCAGGAGGGAAGCCAAAAAACGTGAAGAAACTTGCACATTATCCCTCCCATACTCCTTATTTTCCAAATACCCGGAGCCCAAAATCATCTTGACAACCACAATGGTTAAGGGATCAATGTTGACAGTATACAATTCAACCTTTGATCCGTTATTTCCCTAAAGGAAGTCCGCCTCGCCTTCGACTGCAGAGAAATCAGAGTGTCGGCCAAAGCTTATTTATTATTTAGATTTAGCAATCTGAGTCGGCCCTTCTTGCAAAAGCGATTATTATTTTTCTGTATTTAACTTATTTATCTCCTTTTAATAATTCTGCACCTTATTGAATCGCTGCTCTTAAATACTCATTTGAAATGTTGCCTTTCTTTAATTTATTATCTCTGCCCATTCATTCATTAGCTTGACCGATTAACATGTATTTATATCTGCTTCTTACTTAGTCGGCCATAAAGATAACTTAAATCTAATTTCTAATGTTGGCGTCAACACAATGAGGGTTGGCCAGCATATAGCAATGATAATGGTTTATTGTATTTTAAAAGGGAAGTCGGCCAGCATAATCATTATTTATTATTATTTATATTGTTTATTGTTTTATCTTATTTGCTTGATTTACTGTTGCGGGGGCATGACATATAATAAACAAAACCATCATAAAAATAAAAAATATTATGTTAGTTAGTGGAATGTCACGATATATATTATATATTAAAATTAAAAATTAATAATGTCAAGCGTCAACAATCAGCCTTAACTAATCAAGCATCATCATATGGGTCTTCAAAAACACCATCATCATCATCCATATTAGATGATGTAGGTATTGGTAAATTAGGAGAACCACAAACAGTGCCACTGCCATTGCCACTAGCACTAGCAAATACATAGTCGAATAAACCATATTATTGAAACATAATAATAGGCATTGTACACTACATCATCCCTCCACAAAAGAAAAAGTTATCTTCCAGACAACAAAGAAAACAAGTAAGCATCAAGTAACATTAGGGAAGATTGTCCAATTTGATGACGATATTGTAGACAAAGATCTGTAGGCAAACTTGGAAGCATAGTTCACAAACTCAGACTTGGAAAATTCTTAGAAAATCAAATGAGTTTGGTGGGGGTCTGGCAACTTAAGACCTTCAAAACCACACAAACCTTCATGGTGCACATCATTTTGCATTTAGAATAAGAGAAATACTTTAGGGTTTGGGGGTGCATATTTTAGGGTTTTGGTCAAAGTTGGAAGTCAAAATTATACTTTTAAAAAAATTGCAAATTCACCGCCTAGACATGAAACCCTCCTTGATACACTATAAGTTCGCCCAGGTTCATCTTGGATGGACTCGTAGGTCTGGGGCGGGACGTTAGACGGCCCCCAAGACAAACTGGATCTGGACCTAAACTGGCAGGCCAAATCCAACAAACTTGTAACATGGGAATATTTTTATACCAAACAAAGAACTTTGATTTTGGCATGATTCCCCAAATAGACCAAAAAGGCAGTACAAAAGAAAAATCTGCACTTTTAGAAAAACAACAAACCTATCTTCGTGATAAGATCTATATACTAAGTTGTCAGTTCGGGTACAGATTCAGATACAGTTACGAGTATGGCGGTACAAATTTTTTTCCCTTGGGTACGAGTATGAGAATATATATATATATGTGTGTGTGTGTATATATATATATATATATTTATGTGTATATATATATATATATATATTTATGTGTATATATATATGTTCAAAATTATAAATCTATAAGAATAGTGATGCTCATAATTTCCAATAAATACAATACAACATAATTTTGACACTTATAACAGTTCAATTAATGATCACTTCACAAGTATGGTAATTGATTCCCCTTAAAAAATATAGTAGACAAAATAAAAACTCAAAGAAGCCTGCATACCTTATTAGTTTCTTGGTCAATATTGATCATGACTTGGTGAAAAGTAGAATATTGTTCTCAATACAACATAATCATCAAACAAAATAGTCAATGTAAGTGGTACAGAAATTAATGTTGTCTTTGTAGCAAAGATCTTTGGTCAACATAGTCAGTATAACAGAGCTCTTTGGTCAACATTGTCAGATAACCACATTTAAGAAGAGTCAATCAAACAAGGGTCAATGCAAGTGTAGAGGGTCAATGTTGAAGATCTAGTGTGTTGATTCACAAATGATGTCAAATTTATAGTCTGGCCCAAACATTGTCTTTTTCCCCCTCCTCCAATAGTGTTGGTCAAATGAGAGAGTAAATGATGGAATGATGCATTCATGAGGATCAATTAATGCTATCTACACATGTTCAATTGGAAAAAATAGCTCTAATTTTTTTTAAACAACGGTTATAAGTTCTTGGTCTACCAAGACAATATCAAATTTGTACTGCCCAGGTGCTTGGGTTCTTTGTGGGTCCTTCACAGGAGAACCCACAGAGAACCCAGGCACCTCAGGTTTTTGTGGGTCCTTCATAAAATAACCCACAAAGAACCTAGGCGCCTAGGTTCTTTGTGGTTCCTTCACAAAAGAACCCACAAAGAACCCAAGTGCCCAAGCCATACCCAAGCCGTACCCGAACTGAACCTACACCCACACGGGTTCTTGGGGCAAATATGAAGAAACCGGTAACTTAGTCTATATAGAGAGAGAGAATATCATAATTCCTATTCAATTACCCATGCACACAGAGGTTCTATATTATATAATGTCTGGTGAATGCTTGATCAATGTTATCATAAATATTTGAAATTTCCTTGTATTTTTTACTTTTCCCTATCTTAGCTGTCCACTGCCATCCCCTAAAAAATGCCCAAAAAAAATCCCATACCGCAAAACACATCTCACCATCCCCTGCCATCCCCACCCGGAAACCTGAGGGAGCATAGTTTGCAACAGCATAAAATTGCTGTGGTATTCCTTCATTAGCCAGGGTATTTCACTATTCGCCATGGAGGTGGTAGCTAGACATTTGCTGCAGTGGATAGGCAAACACCGAGGTAGACAAACAAATGCCATGGTAGACTGACAAATGCCTTGGTGATCTTGTATTCACTGGATAACCTGGTTGCAAATCTGTCTGTCATAAAACATCAGGTACTTGCACATTTCTAAATTTTCAGAAAAACATATTTTCTTTTTCCGTAATTCACCTTGATTCGTTTTGGATAACTAGGAAATACAAATAGATGCATGTGTGTGTCACTGTACACACATTTAGAAACAAGTATGGCATGCGTCAGAAATTTGGAACGAAATAATAATTTATGTTTGCTGAGTATCTTCTGTATGAACAATCCTTCCCAGGATTTATTTAAATCCTTTTTGAGAAGTTTCTACATAAACTTTTATACGTTTCATGTATTTGATTCTAATTTATTTCATTTCATCTTCTAGATCACTAGTTTGCTTTGATATACAGCCCTTCCTATTTGGCCTAGTCGTATCTATAGCTGCGGTCAATTAGTAGATTTTGAAACTCGTCCCTTATATGGTCATTCCTTTTCTTACTAGCAAGTTCCTTATATGTGCTTTCATTAGCATTTCGGGTTTGGATTCTGAATGTTAAGATAATAATGTATGATACATTTTTTTGAACTTTTAGATATTCTGTCTCAAAGATGCCTGAGAGACTAGACCTATTATTAGAAGGTTCTTAGTAAATTAATTGGGTTGAAAGGTTGCATGATAATAATATATGATCTATTTTTTTAAACTATGCAAGCCACACCAGTCGCTGGTAAACAAATGAATAAGATTTGAATTTCATCAAGAAAAAACTTTCTTAAAAAAGCTTACTTTTATAACAGGCCAAGTTTGACTGGTTCATTTTTCTCTCAGGTTTCAACACCAGGTGCAGAAAGGGTTGTTAGAGTGCCTAAAGACTTACTACGTTTCAAGGACTTGCCTATGTATGTTAAATACAAGGTGGAGACTACCATATCTGAAAACGGAAGGCAAGAACAGGATATATACTTGATGGAGGCTGCCATAGAAGATGATGGAAGCGAAGAACATGATGGCATTTTTATACTAGATAATGTTGAAATGGAATTAGGATACTGTACATGGAAGTTAGCTAATGTTAGGCTGAATAGGGAGTTGCTAGGGAAAGGGAGAACTCTAAATAAAAGGCAAAGAGAATGGAGATTGCGGTTGCCTTTTACTTCCTTGGTGCTTGTTCGATTGTATTTGGATCTCTAATATGTTAAATGACTGTACCATGAATATATGACCTTAATGGAGCTGTCCTTTCCATTTTAGTAGCCTGCTGCCCTATGAGAATTTTTTTGAAGTATCCACTTGAGAGGGAATGAGTTGAATTACATACCGGCCATCTTATAGAATTAGAATGATTTGGGGTTATGAGGCATTGCCAGCTAGCTTAACAAATGAGTTGACTAGTCAGAGGAATACTTGTACTGATAATATATTATGATATAACGTCATAACAAGACAAATTATGCTGTGTATATCTTGAATTTTGATCCCATTTAATATAGTTTTTGCTCCCCAAATAATGATGTGGCATGGTTTGAATTGGAGTCATAAAATACGAGTCAAGCTGGGAAGAATATAATTAGTATTACCTCCTAGGTGCTCAAGATCTGTGCCTGATTTTTATTTTGTGATATTGAAGATTTGTTTCTTATATTCACCTTTCATTTGTGTATAGCAAACCATTCAATTGTTGTAAGTTATCTAGAATTGTATAACTTGAAGGATGAAATCTCAATATACATGTTTAGAATGAAACTAGCTACTTAAAAGAAAAAAAGTAGTTCTTTTGTCTGTACTAATTGAGAGAGTCTTTTTCTTCGTGCTCTTGAAACTAGAATTCATTTTATATAAAACTAAACTAAATATAGATGATCTGGATAATTTAATAAATGATTGCAAAGGGAAAATGAGGGAGCAAATGAAGCTTTGTTATTGTTTACTTTTTCATCATTTTTGACTGAAGGAACTATAGTTGTCTAATACTAATTAGTTATTACATAGATCTTTGAGCAGTTTGTATTTTGTTTTGGCGAGAAATGCCTTCACAAGATTGAAATCTGGATCTCGTTGTATATGACAACTACCGGGCACTCAACTAGAGGATTGTGGAGATTGCTTACTATTTTTTACAAATGGTTTTTGCTACAACAGTATTTAAATAAAAAAACATGTAAGTTATCAACGGGGAAACATTCTGCAGTTGACAGTAAACCATGGTTTGCAATTGTTAAAAGGATCCCTCATTTGGACGTTACAACCAAGAGGGAATGTAGGCTAAGGAATTATATAGATGGTGGGCACCATAATAAGATATGAATTGGGTTTCTGACGAAATTATTCTTGTCAAACTATTAAAAGAATGTTTATAAGAATGTATATGGTTGCTTATAATTTAAAAAAAGCATTGGTTTTCTTTTTCTGGGACTTGTACGTCATATTAGAAGTAGGTCATTTTGTCAAACTATTAAAAGAATGCTTATGGTTGCTTATAACTTTTTTTTTTAAAAAGTAGGCCATATGATAAAATGACTCAATTCTCAAATAGATTCAAATGTATTAAAAACACAGCTAACAAATTGCTCTAAAAGCTGGCCTTGTAAAACCCTTAAAAAACCCTGCTTTAGAAAATGTCCTTTCCAAAAAAATTGAAAATTTATCTTTTTAAATTCGTTTTTTTCTTTTCTTTTAGGTTATGTTTCTATGAGAGGTGGTGATATTGAGTGAAAAAATTTAAGGGTTTTCTAAGTGGTTATATTAATTTATAGGATCATAATTTTAGGAGCTGATAATCTCGCGATTTATTTAAAAAGTCTAAGTTGATGGATGAAATTTTCAAAAAATCTGAAAACTAAAAAAAGTCTCTAATTTCAAAAAAAATAAAATCAATTTATGTCAAAACTAGCAATTTCTACTTCATATTATATGACTTATCATTCTATAATTATAAATTCAGAAATGTCTTACATGAAAACATAAAATCATAATTCATATTTATTTCATTTCTAACATTTCAATTAATTTATATGTTGTCTCTTTATTATAGTCAATCTAGTTATAAATTCAGAAATGTCTTACATGAAAACATAAAATCATAATTCATTTCCAACATTTCTGTTAAATAATGATTAAATTTCTTTCAGATTTGATCTATCTAAGGCTTTTCTATTTTCAGAATATGATTCTTACAATCATTGTACTTTCTTGCATATTATAATCAGAATATTGAACTTGATAAATATGAAGTTGATGCCAAATCAATATTGAAAAATGTTGGTCATGAATTCACAAGTCTGAATTTTCATTAATGGTATTCGATCTACAAGAGCAAAACATTTATTGATTTCGATGTCTCCTATTGTGGATCAGATCAATAGTGGAGGCATGTCCGTTCATGAGATGTCTCATGAATTGTGCCTTTTCATCTTAACTAAACACCCGATCTCTAATCGGGGTTTGTTACTTAATAAACATAAATGCTTACCAAGTTCGATGTATATTTATCTTGCACAAATAAATAATATCCAATCTGGAAATGATCACCGATAATGATGCTCGATCAGGATCCTATATGAAACATGAAAATATATACAATTAAATATATATGAGTGTATACATATGCCAGTACATATTGACATATATATACACACATATTATCAAATCGATCATCATTTTTATATCTAACCGAAGCTACCATATTTCAACACTCCCTCTTAGCTAGGGAAGATAAAACTAACCAAGTATATAGTGATATCACCTTACGCGTGATATCAGAAGATATGGTATGCTTCTAAGAGTGTCAAGTCACATGACATTCTTCATAACACATCTTCATTATGGTATACGCATTGACATCAAGTCTCATGATGTCTACCATAATAAATCATGGCATATCCAAGGATACATTTATCCACCATGATTATCTCATAAGGATCATAATGATCTTCAATTGATATCAAGTCTCATGATATCTATCAAAATGTCCAAGAGATACTATCATGACATATCCATGGATATCAAGTCACATGATATCCATCATGATAGTGAAACTAATCATTGTAAAGTCGTCACCTTACAATGTCAAATACAAGTGTTCATTATCAGAAAGATCGTCACCTTTCAATAATGCACACAGGGGGGGCCATAAAGTCATGGAGCCACACACATGACAAAAGAGTTTACACATTAAACATCTTTTAAATATATTAGTACAAAATAAACAATTTGAGTTTCAATCTCAACAATAACTTACATTTCAACCATACCAAGTTTCTTCCTGAAGTGTTCAACTTTTAACTCTAGAGAGAGTTTTGGTGAGAATGTATGTTGTTTGATTGCTTGTACTAATATACTCCAACTGGATCACATTCCTTTCTACCATGTCTCTCACATAGTGGTAAGGAATCTCTATATGCTTTGATCTATCATGGAATACTGGATTCACTGAAAGTTTAATACAACTCTGATTGTCATAGTGGATAATAGTAGGATTTAGGGGCACACCCAATAATCCCACAAGCAATTTCTGGAGCCATACTGCCTCTCTTGCTCCCATAGAGGTTGCAATATATTCGACTTTTGTTGTACTTAGTGCCATAGAAGATTGCTTCCTGCTACACCAGGATATCATCGTAGACCTCAACCTGAAACAACATCCAGAGGTACTCTTTCAATCATCTTCTTTAGGTTCAGTAGGCTCCCTCTGAATCTTCAAGCACTTGCATCAACCTCTTGACCTCATTGTCCAAGATTGCCTGCAACACTTGCTTTAGAGAAATGGTTTCCTACGCACACCTCTGTAGAGATTCAGGGCTATCCTCTTCAACCTCATCCCAAATCACTCTATTATGAATAGGTTTGCGGAGCTACCAATGTTAAATCTAGGTTGACTGACTTGAGAAATTTTGATCTCAACTGCTGAAGAGGTACTTCAAAGATTTAGCATCAACACTGCAACCATTACTTATTCTCAACGAATCATAGAACTCCCTCTAGAGATTAATTCTTCATCTTTGAAGAGATGTCTTTAGCCATTCATTCAATCTCATGGCTACAAGCAATGTCTCCATTCTCTTGTTCTTTTGAAAGCAATCTCTTGGTCCATCCTAATGCACATTAAGAAGAGATTCCTTAATATTTCATATGACTCAACTATTCCGAAGAGAAATACAAATGCTAGAAGCATACAAGATTCACTTATCCAATGTTATATCATGAATTAGTGACTACATAAAAAATTCATGAGCATTATTTAGGTATGAAATACTTATCTCTTTGTTGTCTAATCTTCCTCATAATCCACCAATTGTTCTTTCCTGATCTTTGCACTTAAAGATTCAGATCTGCTACAACAGAATAATTCAAAGTTGTTTGCAACCTTAAAAAATGTCTTCATGCAGCAGATATGTGGACACAAGACCTCTAGATACGTCCAGAATAGGAACAACAAACTTTCGTTTCATAAGATATGAATAGAAGCACCAATATAATATGTATCGCCAGGAATAACCCTCAAACAATCCAAGTAGTGATCAAACACTTCGAATGAAATACTTATGCTATATTGCAAATGACGCCTTGATCAATAATTTGCTCGGTTTCACTATTTAGTCTCTCAATCATGAATTGTAGAGTATGCCATCTAATATCGAAACATATGTGGTTCATAAAGATATGCCTTCTATCGAGCAGTCCAATTCATTTGCTGATACCCCGAATAATATTGTTGCTCCTTAATGTGTATATTCGAAATATAGCTACGAGCAATAGATGTAGACTATGTCAAAGAAATACATCCACTAGTGCAAACAAACTCAGTAAATGAATGTTTTCCTCTGCTAAGCAGTGTAAATACTCATATGCTTGCTTGCCAAGACTTCCTTTTTGACTATGTACACTCCACATAGGCAGATACAGGGGACAAGAGTATTATCGAGCCCTTAAGCGTCATCCCTCACCATATTTGTTGATGTCGTTGCAGGGAAGTATGACTTCGTTGACGCCAACGTAGTCTCAAACCTCCGCCAATCGACCCAATATCGGGTCTTCAACTTTCATCAACCACATGGAGTCGTTTGCCTTCTCAGTTCTGTTAGATAGCATATGATTCCTGCTCAGGATTTGAATGCTATGGACGATCACATTAAATATTATGTCGACAATGATCAACGTCTTCCCCTTCTGGCAGAGCGAGAGAAAAATTATCCTCAAGCCGCTCTTGTGATCAAATGTAAATGCCATATGAATGCAATCCTGACAAGATTTTGATTGGTGAGTGGCAAGAGCCGAAGGCTACGCAACCACGAGCAAATCGGGAGTCACACCAAGTGATAGTCACTATACTCAGATCTGAATATAGATGCGAATGATTAGGCCCTAGATGCTAGATCTTTTCCACTTATCTGCCTCTAATACAATCGTCTCCTCTTGAGTGCTACGCCAGTAGACATTATGAAGAATGAAATGTGTTTGTGATTTCAAGAGAGAATATGGTTTTAAAGTAATCCGATATCTTGAATTTAATCGAATCTTCCTTAACTTGGCTCTGATACCATGTTAAATAATGATTAAATTTCTTTCAAATTTGATCTATCTAAGGCTTTTCTATTTTCAGAATATATGATTCTTACAATCATTGTACTTTCTTGCAGATTATATTTAGAATATTGAACTTGATAAATATGAAGTTGATGCCAAATCAATATTGAAAAATACTGATCATGTATTCACAAGTCTAAATTTTCCTTAATGGTATTCGATCTACAAGAGCAGAACATTTATTGATTTCAATGTCTCCTATTGTGGATCGGATCTCCATTAAATATATAAGGAAGAGACACATCCCATGAGCGGACATGTCTCCACAAAGTGGAGGCATGTTCATTCATGAGATGTCTCATGAATTGTGCCTTTTCATCTTAACTAAACACCCGATCTCTAATCGAGGTTTGTTTCTTAATAAACATAAATGTTTACCAAGTTCCATCTGTATTTATCTTGCACAAATAAATAATATCCAATCTGGAAATGATACACACACATATTATCAAATTGATCACTGAAGCTACCATATTTCAACAATTTCAATTAATTTATATGTTGTCTAGATTTATTATAGCCAATTTAATTATAAATTCAGAAATGTCTTACATGAAAACATAAAATCATAATTCATATCTATTTCATTTCTAACATTTCAATTAATTTATATGTTATCTCTTTATTATAGCCAATTTATAGTTTTATATTAATATCTTGATAAATTTAATAATTTATAATTAGATAATTTTTAAATAGTTGTTTTATGAATATTTGTTAGTTATTGAAATGGTTAAAAAAAAATAGTTTTATAAATTTATACTTGATATTGTAAAAAATATCTCTATTATATTATTTACAATTTAATTTCTATTATTATTTTAGTATTTGATTTTAGAGCTTACAGTAATATCACAATTGATGTTTCAATAATAAATAATATTATTTAATGCTACTACTTGTTGTTGATAGTTTAATTGGTGATATATAGAAAATGTATATTTTTTTATGGAAGAATGGCAATAAAATTGTCAACATGTAGTGATTGACTAGAATATCGTAGAACCTTCATATTTTTTGAAATGTGGACTAGCCTCTCATCTATCTATAACTAAGATTTGGAGGTGTGACTCAACATGCAACTCGCCACATCAACATAAGAAATGTCTAAATTTTGACTTAGATTCGACCAAAACTTAATCATGGGGACTAGTAATTGAACAAAAAAATATCATTTGTTGCTTGTAGAATATCATATTATTATTTAAAACAAAACTAATATGCAACCTAAATGGACCAAATACCTATTGGTAACCATAAATCTTTAATATCTCTAACTTTTATATTCAACTACATTGCTATCCCAATAGTTGTACACATAAGAACAATATTTTTTTACTATGATAACAATACTTGTTTAAATAAGTGTTTTATTTTATTAGATGGACATTTTATTTTACAAATGACACTTATAGTAGATAGTTATGATATTTTATTTGAGACAGAAAAATAACTAATATACATATATTAATTAATAATATATATAAAAAACATTGAAAATTATCAATACTTAACATTGTTTATTATAATATTAATTAATAAAATATATTAAAAACTAATAATATATATAAAAAGCTATATTTACTATATATATATATAAATTAATAATATATATAAAAAATTATTTAAACATACATATTTTAGTTTGTAATTTTAATCGAAAAATATTTAAATTAAAAACTATTTATGTGTTCGTTATTCTTAAGTAAGACATACTTCCATCTGCCTGTCATTTTCAATGAAACTTCAAAAAGTTTACAAATATTCTTTTGTTGCTTTCACTGTATAACTGTCATTTTCAATGAAACTTCAAAAAGTTTACAAATATTCTTTTGTTGCTTTCACTGTATAACGCTTTCAGCATAATTATTTCACTTTTTCATGAATGTGATAATACTGAGAATTATAATCACCATTGACTATACAACTATTAAACCCTGCACAACTGCTGACCCCTCTCCCCAATGCTTGACTAATGCTGCTTGAAAATGCATAAAATTTTACAGACAGTACGTTCAAACGGCTAGTTTGAGAGAAGGCATTGTATTTTGCTGGGGAAAGGCGTTTGGATGAGAGGTTTAGCATTTGCCCTTGAAGAAAGGCAGTTGGCCATTGCTGATCTGCATTTGGCATTAAGTGTTAAAGACGTTGGCCCAATCATAGTCATTCAACCGTGTTTCATATGCCCATTTTCTCTGTCAGCGCTCTCAACATGCAGTCAAAGAGGATGCAATACCAGAATTTAATAAGAAAAGTTCAAAGATTTTTATTGTTTAGTTCAGGATTAATTTTTATTGTCTTTGGTATAAAACAGATAGATAATAGAAAGAGATTGTACGTGTTTTTAGTATAGTTGAGACTGTTGAAAAAAAAAACATTTTATTTTGGATTGCACATACATTTAAGTGTAAAGTAATTTAGAAATTTTTTTCAATATTTATTTAATGAAGAGATGGTTGAGAGAATAAAACATTTTTTTAACAATTTTTACTTCACAAAGTAAAAATGGTATCCGGCAAATTTATTGAACGAAAATTCACGTTATGAAAAATTCACGTTCACTGTTATGAAAAATTCACATTCACCGTTATGGAAAATTCACCAACAGAAAACATTAATGCGCTTAATTTAAAGCCAGTAAAAATAATATCTTTGATATCATTTAAATACTTCATTTAACAAATTCTACATACAAAATGGAGAAGATAAATTAATTAAAAAAAGTTATTTTAATCAATCATGTCAAGTGTTAAAACAAATAGTGCTTAATTCAATTGGAATGAAGTTAAATCTAATAAAAGAGATCTATGGTTCAAGAATTTTATTTGTGATTCATTTTTAAATCTATTATTGATAGAAAGAGACACCTTATGTGTGTGTGTGTGCGCGCGTGTGTACACATATACATATACATATACATATGCATACATACATACATATATATGTATATATTTATATACATATGTATATATACATACATATACATACACATACACATACACATACACATACACATACATGTACAATATATATACAATAGTACACATATACATACACATATACATACACATACACATAGACACACATATATACACACATATATACACACACATATTTACACACATATACATATATATATTGATGAGTGAGGATTAATCAAGAGGTTGAGAATAAAGGAAATTGGAGGAATTATCATATGTTGAGTTAGCTTCACTTAAAGATGGTTAATTGCATGAAAACCTCAAATCTTAAAATTATTATTTTTGTTTTTTCGTATAGGGAAGTAGTTGGTAAATTGTGATCCAAAGTTTTGGTGATCTATAGAGTGAAGATGATTTGATAACCAAAACAATGGAGTTTTAGTAGTCATGATAGGGGATGGTGAAGCAGTTTTGGTAACCAATGAAGTGAAGTTTTGGTGTCTAAGACAAGTGAAGGAGGAACAATTGTGGTAAATAATGTAATGAAGTTTTTGTGTCCATGACAAGTGAAGGAGGAATATTTATGGTAACCGATGTGGTAAAATTTTAGTGTCCATGGTAGGTAAAGGAGGAATAGTTTTGGTAACCAATGTAATAAAAGAAGAACAATTTTGATGGTGAGGATTGTGAAGTTTTGATGGCCATGATAATGAATAGGTAAGTTATTTGGATTGTAGTATTTGTCCTAACCTAGTTTTTGGTATTCACATTTTGATAGAAATATAATGTAATTAAGAAGGAACTATTTTTTATTAGAGGTAAAAAAATGGGTTTTAAAGGGGCCTGGAATCCTTTACAAAAAAGGATAGTTGAAGCAAAAGAAAACTACATCAAGCACACAACAACCAAAAACCAGCACACCATCAATGCTTCAGAAGCCAAAAAGGAGGCACAACAACAACCCCACTACATGTTCTTCAGAATATTTGTAGCCTGCATGTCACATACCACAGCCTTCTGGCCGTCATCGATAACTTTAGGCGCCTCAACGATAGGAGCCCCACCCTACACCTTAGTCTTGTTCCTTGTTTTGGCCCCATTCCCACCCTCTTTTAGCTCACTAATCAAAACATTCATCTCCCCAGCAGCTTTCTCCACAGACACCTCTTCCTCCAGTAGCTTACCACCAACACCAGTAACCTCTCCTGGAGCATAGCCCTTTCGTTTCTTGGCCATATCATAAGGGGTAGAGATGCCAACAGATTCAAGCATCACAACAAATTTTATCCCTTCCCCACCCTTCTCTAGTTTAGCATACATTTTCTCCATTTGATCCTCAAGAGTGAGGATTCTTTCCTCAAGGTTTTGTTTCATCTTAAGAGTTTCATCAGCAACAATATTCAAAGAGTCATACAAATCATCAATTTGGTTTTGTATAGAAGACTCACCAAATTCACTTGACACTCCCCTGACTTTGAATTTGGTCATGTTAAGCTCATGGAACAACCATTTAAACAATTTAAACAAAGAAATTGATCCCTCCCTGGCCAACCCAAGAAAATCAGGGATATCTTCCTGGTCAACATTAAGATCACCCTTACCTACAACATCATCCTCTTAAGAGGAACTTGCCTGGTCCTAGTTAATGCTGACATCCTTTCCTTTTCCACCAGCAGCAAGCAATTTGATTTTGCGAATAGAGTTTGCAATCTCCTCAGCAACTAACCTCCTTTTAGTTTGCATTTCTAGGTCTCTCTTCTGCATTTCAAGGTCCATACCTAGAGACTCCACAACACCCTGCCTACTAGCCACCATTAGGGGAGAGGTAGCTTGCATCTCCTGCAACTGACAGGCTGACCTAATGGTAATTTTCTTATTACTACCAACCTTTGATCCCTTCTTTGGCAGGGAGTCCAAACCAGGAGTCGGCGATGAAGTATCCCCAACAACCTTCTCCTTGGGGCACAGAGTCTGCTTATCGGAAGCAATTTCTTTGCTGCAAGTCTCATAACCCTTCTTTTTTTGACCTGTCACTCCTTTCTCGGACTTACCCACATCAGAGGGCTACAAGACCACCTCCATAGAATCTTGAGAGTCTGAGACATAATCAACGTGAAGGGAAAAACTTGCATGGATCTACAGACCCAACAATGCGGAATGCATTCCCTTAACACTAATACAACAGAGGAGAAGAGCAAAAACAGGTTTCAATAGCTTCTAAAACTTCTTAAGATGAATACATGCAAGTAAAAATAAATATTACACAATGAAGAGCATTCACAGATTGACACGAGATATATGTGGGAAAACCTTTTCAGGTAAAAAACCCACCACACAAAGTCAGACTTATTGTATTACAGTAACAAAACAGTTACATACAAAGATTCAGTCTTCTCTGTTCAGCTCACAGCAACCATACAGAATTATTTTTTTCTGTTACAATTTTCTTGTCTCAAAACATACAGTTCAAACCCCTTTTCTACAATCACATACTCGACTTACATAAGTCATACATTGCATTCAATTTTGTCAGACAACCATCGATCACAGAGTACAATCATCCCTAATCAAATCGCCCCGATGATCTGCCCATGTCCATTTTCCTGCATCGAGCCACCCAGGCCATTACTGTCATTACCCAAATCGGGTTCTATTTCACCACCCTGAGTTGACCTGCAATTACTGCATTGGCCTTTAGCCAATAATCACATGACATTAAGCCACGTGTCCTCCTGGTATTCACTGTCACTTTCTAAATCTGAGTCCAACTCGGTCAAACCAGTCATCGAGCTCATCTGAGCTCACCACAATCTTTACCGCGCTAGCGCGGTCCACCCGAGCTCACCCTACGGTATGGCGGTAAGCCTACGAAGCTTTCCAAACAGTTTACCGCGGCTCTCTCAAGCACACCCGACGGTACCGCAGTAACTGGCCGAGCAGACCGTTGGTGGTCTTACTGCGGCCACCGTGGTCAGGCCTTAGGCAAACCGCGGTACCGCAGTAACCGCCAGCTAGACCGTTGGCAGTCTTACCATGGCCACCACGATCAGGCCTTAGGCAGGTCGCGGTACCACTGTAATCGCCAGCTAGACCACTGGCGGTCTTATCGCGGCCACCACGATCAGCCCTCTGGCTGGCTGCGGTACTGCGGTAACCACTAGGTCCAACACCGCCAGAGCAAGCCATAGCCGCCGCGGTACAGTGGTAAACGAGAGAAAGGCAGATTTTTTGCCAAGGCAAGGAAGAAGAGGGCATAAAAGCTGGAAATTGAGACATGAATTCTCAACAAGCTCCCACTTGGTGAACATTTCCAGTAACCCCATTTCAACGAAAAATCACTGTCTGTCATAGGCCCCAAGGCCCATCGATTTTGAGCACCATTTGAACTTGTCTATACTCACAGGCTTTTTCAAAGAATCTACAACATTCTTCAAGGTGTCTACCTTTTCTAGACTGACTCTGCCATCTTCAACCATATCCCTCACGAAGTGATACTACACATCAATGTGCTTGGTCCTGGCATGAAAGGTCGGATTCTTTGCCAAACAAATGGCACTTTAACTGTCACAGCAAATTGTAATCTGCCAAGCATCAAATCCAATGTCTGAACACAAACGCCTCAGCCAAACAGCTTCTTTGCAGGCATGAGTTGCAGCCATGTACTCTGCCTCTGTCGTGGATAAAGCAACTACTGCTTGTCGCTTGCTCATCCAACTGATAGCTCCACCATTAAGCATGAAAGTGTATCCACTGGTGGATCGCCTACTGTCAATGTCCCCTGCCCAATCTGAATCAACATAACCTTGGGTGTTGAGAGATCTCTATGAAGCAACCATATTGCCATGCTAACACAATGCAAAGTCTGAAGTCCCCTTCAAATACCTGAAAACTCTCTTCACAGCATCCCAATGTGATCTTCCCAGATTTGCCATAAATCAGCTTAGAACTCCCACTGCTTGGGCAATGTCTGGTCTTGTACAGACCATAGCATAAATCAAACTGCCAATAGCACTTGCATAAGGCACACTGGTCATGTCCTCCATCTCTGTAGCAGACTTTGGACAGTCATCAACTGACAGCTTAGTTCCATGCATGATAGGAACAACAAGCTGCTTCCAGTCATCCTTGCTAAACCTCTCCAGAACTGTCTTCACATACTTTCTCTGACTGACCCACAACTTTCTGCTTGTTTTTTCCCTGGTAATCTCCATTCCAAGAATGTACCTAGCTGCACCAAGATCTTTCATCTCGAACTTTGTAGATAACTGAGATTTAAGGTCAGAAATCATAGTCTTGCTATTTCCAATAAATAACATATCATCCACATACAGGGTGATAACAAGCACACGATCATTCTCAGATTTATAATAAATGCAATGATCAAACTTTGATCTCACAAATCCAATTGACAACACAAATGTGTTAAATTTCTGGTACCACATTCTAGGAGACTGTTTTAAACCATAGAGAGATTTGTTTAATTTGCAAACCAGATTTTGTTTACCTCTTTCAACAAAATGCTCAGATTGGGACATGTAAATTTCTTCTTCCAACTCACCATGGAGAAAAGTTGTCTTCACATCCATCTGCTCAATTTCAAAATCATATACAGATGTTAAAGACAAAACAAATCTGATGGATGTCAGCTTTGCTACAGGGGAAAAGATCTCTCCGTAATCTATTCCCTCTATTTGAGAAAAACCTTTTGCAACTAGTCTAGCCTTGTACTTCTCAACACTGCCATCAAGTCCTGTCTTCTTTTTGAATATCCACTTACAGCCAATAGGCTTTCGCCCTTTAGGCAGTGGTACCAAATTTCAAGTATCATTTTTTTCCAAAGAATCCATTTCTTCATTCATGGCTTCCAGCCAAGACTTAGAATTAGCCATGTCGATTGCTTCTTTTACAGTCCTAGGCTCATCATTGCTAGTAATTAAAGCATAAACACAGTTTGAATCTAGCATAGAAAAACAATACCTATCAGGCTGCCTTTTTTTCGAGTTGATCTTCTCATAGGCTAAGGTTGATCTTCATCATTAGAACTTCCAGAGCTGCTTGAGCTCTCCTCGGTCTCAGGAACACCATGGAGCTCTTCCCTTTCTAGAGTTTGGGGAATCTCAACTGCATCCTTCTTCTTGTCACTCTGATTTGTCTCAAGTTGTTGATCACTAATTGAAGGTTTTAGCTCACAAAATATTACGCTTCTGCTATACAAAACCTTCTCAGTAATAGGGCTCCAAAGCTTGTATCCCTTCACACCAACTCCATAGCTGATGAGAATACATTTGACAGCCTTGTTATCCAATTTAGATCTCTTTTCATTTGGCACATAAACATATGTCTCACAGCCAAACACACGGACATGCCTCAGAGAGAGCTTCTTTCTAGACCATGCTTCCAAAAGTATCTTGTCAACGAGAGTTGAACAAGGAGATCTATTTATTAAATAACATGTTGTAGCCATAGCCTCAGCCCAGAACTTCTGCTCCAGACCACCACCACTCAGCATACTCCTTGCCTTTTCCATCAATGTCCTGTTCAACCTTTCAACAACTCCATTTTGCTGTAAAGTATAAGGCATTGTCTTGTGCCTTTTAATTCCATGATCAGTACAATACCTTTCAAAATTTGCGGAATAGAATTCACCGCCATTGTCTGTCCTCAAGCACTTAATTTTCCTTCCAGTCTGATTTTCTACCAAAGATTTAAATTTTTTAAACCAACTGAACACTTCTGATTTAATTTTCATGAAGTATACAAATGCCCTTCTCGAACAGTCATCAATAAAAGGAACATAATATCTAGACTTTGATAATGAAGGAACATTAATTGGACCAAACACATCAGAATGAACATAATCCAATATGCCAGAAGATTTGTGAGGACTAGAATAAAAAGAAACATGGTGTTGTTTTCCGTAGACGCAATGTTCACAGAAATCGAACTCAAGGTTACAATCATCAAGCCCTTCTACAAGGTTTTTATTCTTCAAGGTCTTTAGACCTTTTTCACCAATGTGACTAAGTCGGTGATGCCACAACATAGTCTTCTCAGCTGGGAGTTTTACCTCCATAGCATTTGCAGCCAGAGAAGAGTCTTCATCTTTCTCTATAGGTGCAACATTACATGACTTTACAGAGGCACCATTACAAAGAACAGGACATGCATCCAGCTTGTACAGAGTGCCAGTACGAACACCCTTAGCCAACACCATTGCACCTCTAACCATTTTACACCCCTTACTCAAAAAGGAAACTTCTACACCAACATCATTTAACTTACTGACAGAGAGAAGATTTCGAGCCAGACCTAGTATGTGAAGTACGCCACCAATACCTTTGACTCTCCCGACAAGAAACTAAATTCTAACTCTCCCTCTGCCAACAATCTCCAATGTTGAATCACTTGCCAAGTACACCTTTCCACCGTCATACTTCTCATACTTTGAGAACCAATCTCTATTGGATGTCATGTTAAAAGAAGCACCTGAATCAACCAACCAGACATCATCAGATGCCTGAGTTGTCAAGGCTACTGCAATGAAGGCGTCTACATCACTTTGAGAAAATTCATTGTCAGAAGCATTCTTCTTCTTCTTCTCCTTGCAGTCCTTTCTGATATGACTAGGTTGTCCACAGTTCCAACATCTCACCTTGAACTTTTTACCAGGAGACTTTGATCTCCCTACAGATTTGGATTTTGACTTCTTGTCCTTCTTCTCGCCTTTCTCCTTTGGTCTACCTCGAACAACAAGAGCCTCTTTGGCCATCTCTGAAGACTGCCTCCACATCTCTTTAGATAGTAATGAGGCAACAATGTCTTCCATCTTGAAAGTAGCAGTAGTGTTTCCAATGGCCATCACAAGATGATCCCAACTGTCAGGTAACGAACACAACAGGAGCATGCAACGATCCTCCTCCTCAATCTTTACACCTACAGATGCCAACTAAGTGACACTCATATTAAATGAGTTCAAATGGTCTGCAACAGATGCACCTTTATCCATCTTCAAGGAGTACAACTTCTTCCTCAGGAATAACTTATTTACCACAGACTTTCCCTGATAAATATCACCAAGCTTCTTCCATAATGAAGCTGCATACTGCTCGTCATGAACGTTCAGGAGAACAGAATTGGCAAGACTCAGTCTTATCAAACCTCTTACTTTTCTATCAGCAAGATCCCAAGCTTCTTGTGCTGTACTTTGTGGCTTAGTTCCAGAGACAACAATCCAGAGGTCTCTATCCACAAGCAAGTCTTCTATCTTGAGTTTTTATAACTCAAAATTACTACCATTGAACTTTTCAATATCTATTCTACCAGATGTACTTGCCATCTCAGACAGAAACAAGTTTCAGCAATGCAAGACTCCCACTGAAACAGTATTAGCACAAAAAACTAATATTTCCTACAAGGATAACACAATTGGCCAAGCTCTAATACCATTTGAAGGGAAAAACATGCATGGATCTATAGACCCAACAGTGCGGAATACATTCCCTTAACACTAATACAACAGAGGAGAAGAGCAAAAATAGGTTTCAATAGCTTCTAAAACTTCTTAAAATGAATACATGCAAGTAAAAATAAATATTACACAATGAAGAGAATTCATAGATTGACACAAGATATACGTGGGAAAACCTTTTCAAATAAAAAACCCACCAGACAAAGTCAGACTTATTGTATTATAGTAACAAAACAGTTACATACAAAGATTCAGTCTTCTCTGTTCAGCTCACAACAACCATACAAAATTATTTTTCTCTGTTACAATGTTCTTGTCTCAAAACATACAGTTCGAACCCCTTTTTTGCAATCACATACTCGACTTACATAAGTCATATATTGAATTCAATTCTGTCAGACAACCGTCGAGCACAAAGTACAATCATCCCTGATAAAATCGCCCCGATGATCTGCCCATGTCCATTTTTCTACATCGAGCCACCCAGGCCATTACTGTCATTACCCAAATCGGGTTTTGTTTCGCCACCCTGAGTTGACCTGCACCTGCTACAATTACTACATTGGCCTTTAGCCAATAATCGCACGACACTAAGCCACGTGTCCTCCTAGTATTCGCTATCGCTTTCTGAATCCGAGTCCAACTCGGTCAAACCAATCGCCGAGCTCATCTGAGCTCACCACAATTTTTACCGCGGTCCACCTGAGCTCACCCCGTGGTATGGCAATAAGCCTACCGAGCTCGCCAAACAATTTACCGCGTTATCACAACTCTCTCGAGCACACCCGGTGGTATCGCGGTAACCAACCGAGCAGAACGCTAGTGGTCTTACCGTGGCCACCGTGGCCACCGCGGTCAGGCCTTAGATAGACTACGATACCATGGTAACCGCCAGCCAGACTGTTGGCGGTCTTACCGAGGTCAGGCCTTAGGTAGGCCGCGGTACCGCGGTAACCACTAGCCAGACCGTTGGCGGTCTTACCGCGGTCAGGTGTTAAGCAAGCCGCGGTACCGCGGTAACCGCCAGCCAAACCACTGGTGGTCTTACCGGGGCTACCGCGGTCAGGCCTCAGGCAGGCCGCGGTACCGCGGTAATCACCAACCAGACCGCTGGCGGTCTTACCGCGGCCACCATGGTCAGCCCTCTGGTTGGCCGCGGTATTGTTGTAACCGCCAGGCCCAACACATAACCGTCGCGGTACAGTGGTAAATGAGAGAAAGGCAGATTTTTCGCCAAGGCAAGGAAGAAGGGAGCATAAAAGCTGGAAATTGAGACATGAATTCT
The DNA here is from genome assembly GCA_007115665.2 of Sequoiadendron giganteum. Classification (NCBI taxonomy): domain Eukaryota; kingdom Viridiplantae; phylum Streptophyta; class Pinopsida; order Cupressales; family Cupressaceae; genus Sequoiadendron; species Sequoiadendron giganteum. The sequence continues at coordinate 658,694,962 of CM021104.1, forward strand.
CAACACAACGTCCTCCTCAGAAACAAACTCCTCGTCGATAACGCTTTTCCTCATTTTCCCTTTTTTACTAATCGACTCCTCTTAAGAGGCAGTTTCACACTCCTTCAATGCTTTCAATTGTTTACCCTTGGGAGTAGTAATTGGTTTAGACACCACAAAAGATTTAGCATATTCAGAGATTAACAAAATAAGCCCCACATGCAACACCGAGTTCTTGGGGTTTTTCCTATGGTCCTTCAAACCACTTTCCAGCGAAGCTAACAAATAAAAAGGAAAAGAGATTCTCTTTTTGTGGCAAAAATGGTTAAGAAGCACAAAATGATAGGCGTTTACCATAGAGAAGTGACCCTCGAGGGTAATGTATCTTATGAGCTCCTCTGCAACGTCCCCCCAGAGAGCCTTAAGCGAACCACATTGGTATTCACTACTCTTAGTCATCTTTAAATCTTGCTCCTCAAACCCTTTCAAAAATATCTGCATCGCAGCCTTAGACTCCTTTTTATCTTTGAACACGTTCTTACCATCAGAAGAAAGCCCCGTTATACTAGCAATGAAATCTTCATTAACATCAAACTCAGTTCCTCTGTGTTTCAAAACCCGATTATTCCAGGATTTAACAAACTGAGTCGTATCCTATAGATTGTTACCATGCAGTCTTTCTAGGTAAGGAGTGAGCCTGCCCTTCTCTAAAATGTGCCAAATCTCTTCCTTGCCCCTCAAAAATCACAAGAAAAGGGCTCTGCATGGTTCCTATCTCCTCCCATGAATCGAAAATATGCAGAGATGAAAAGTTTCAAGACCTTGCAAGCAATAAGGAGAAACTTTGAGAGAGAAAGCCCAAAATTACCCACAATTCATGTGGCATTGAGAATATGGCAAGAACATATAATGAGCCTAGAACTTCAGCCCATACGAAAAAATCCAATAAGGTACTAAAATCACGATGTGGATCAGCCACACCATCACTCCACATTATGGCAAGCCATGTGAAACTAGTCATGTAGGCTCCAAGCCATAACACTTCATCATCCACGCTGGCAGTTTTGAAAATCATGATTCACACATGCAATAGCCTCCATAGGGAGGGGGTCGCTTACACCCCACTCCTTAATACCCCTAACACCAAGGTTAGCAAATACATCTGCTAGACCATTGCCCTCTCTAAAAACATGAGATATGTAGAGCTCATCAAAAGAATTAATAATTTCTATAGCATCCAATATCAAAGGTTGAATACTCCACAACCGGGGGGGGGTAAGTTTTTTGAAATTGTTAATAATGTTGAGTGAGTCCCCCTCAAGCCACACTTTCCTATACGCTTTCACTTGCGCCATCTTTAGGCCATGATAGGCAGTAATCACCTCCGCATAGTGGTTTGTCTAGGTTCCCAAAGGGAGCACCACAGCGGAGACAAACCTACTATTAGAATTTCTTATCACTCCCCCACAACCAGCAGGACCCATATTTTCTTTCGCAAATCCATCAAAGTTAACCTTAACCCAACCAACCAGAGGAGCTTTCCAAAAGACATCATCTCTAGAGGCCTTCCCTTTAGTAAGAGGAAATGAAATATCACAGGGAAGCTTCCAATTATGTGCAATAGAAATATCACCAGGAGTAAGAAAAACCATTAGCCCATTCTAGAAAGAGACCCCATAAACAAATTTTTTCTTAATAGCAACATAGATTTTATAGGCCATAGAGATAGCAAGAAGAGCCACACTTCTAAAGATCTGGTTATTACGCTCAACCCAAATAACCCAAGCAATATGGGGGAGAGAAAGAGACCACAAAAAAAGAAACACGGGATTGGAAGAAGGACCAACCCATTGAGACCAAGCTTCCCCAATCAAAGACGAGAACACCCAACAGAGGTTCCATAAGGAAAGAACATGGGCCCAAACTTTAGTAAAAAATCTGTAGCCAATCAACAGGTGAAAGGAATCTTCAGCATCCTCCTCACAAAGAAAACACCTATTAAGCATCACAAAACCTCTCTTGACCAAATTGTGAGTAGTTAAGACCTTATTCTAGAAAAAGAGCCAAAAGAAAATATTAACCTTAGGAATCAATTTAGAGGACCACAAGGATGCCCAGAAAGGAGCAAGACCAACATAGGAAGTCTGAAGATGAAAAGCCAAGGAGATAGAGAAATTACCATTGAAGGAGGGCCTCCCTACAATCTTATCCTCAGCAGCAATAGAAGGAATATGGACGAAGGAAAAAGCTCTAGAGAGGTCCTCCAGGCTCAGATCCACCTCAAGCAACCTTTTCCAGCAACCACCCTCGATATAATTAGCCACCTGTCTGCCAAACCTCCACACACAAATGTCCTTGAAAGGATGAACCCAAGGTTTGTCTTTAAGAGGTTTGTTACCAAGCCAGCTGTCTTCCCAAAATAGGATTTTTCAACCATTTCCCATTTTTCAAACGAGGCCATTAGACAGAAGTCTACGAGCTTTTAACCAAACAATTCCATAAAGAAGACCCAGAAGGAGGAGAGTACTTAGGAGATAAAAATTCCCTTATCTGATCAACCCCACAAAGATATTTACTCAAAGTAATTTTTTCCCATTCACTCTTAGCCAGAATTAGGTTCCAGAGTTGTTTAGCAAGAAGGGAAATATTAAATTCTCTGATTTTATGAATTCTGAGGCCCCCAACCTTTTTGGGTCTGCAAACATCATCCCAGGCAACCAGATGAATTCTTATCTTATCCTCAACCCCAGACCATAAGAAATTTTTCTGAATTCCCTCCAGCTTATCCACAAATTTCCTAGGCATATGAATTAAACTAAGGGCATAAATAGGAAGGTTCTAAAAAGTAGATTTAATCAGTCGCAGCTTCCTAACTTGACTCAATAGAGCACTTTTCCAACCAGCCAATTTAGAATTAAACTTATCAACCAATCCCATACAAAAGGACTTAGGAACATTAGAGCATAGGGGGGGGGGCAAATAAGAGGCAGGAAGCTCTCCTATCTGGCACTTCAAGATCCTAGCAATTTTAATCTACATGTGATCTGGAGTGTTAAAGAAGAAGATAACACTCTTGGGTAAGTTGACCATTTGCCTTGAAGCAGCCTTATATCTCTGCAAAATACATTTAACAGCTTTGGCCTCCTTAATAGACAATTCCCCAAGCATGAGAGAATCATCAACAAACTATTGATGAGAAAAAATAAGATTATTTGAGGAGGGAGTCGAACTAGACATTAAACCAGAATTGATAAATCTTTGGATGAGGCGACCCAGCGATTCCACCATGATAATGAACAAAAAAGGAGATATAGGATCTCCTTGCCACAAACCCCTCGAACAATCAAAGAGAGGAGAAGGAGAGCCATTAACGAGAATAGAGAATCTAGGGGTGGAAATAAGCTAGAGAGTAATAGCCACCATATTGTCACAAAACCAAAGGCTTTCATAATCTTAGAAAGAAAACCTATTAAAGCAAATATCATATATGAACAGGAGCAAAACTAACTGATACGTGTTTGAAGGTATTCAATCTACAGGAGAAAATATTAGTTGATTTCTATATTCTCAAGTGAAGGTCAAATGAGGTTTAAATAAGACAAAGGGAGACATGCCCCATGAGCGAACATGTCTCCACAAAGTGGAGACATGTCCGTTCATGGGACGTGTCCCTTCTATTCATACGATTTCATCAACATAACCAACCGATTACCAGTCGTTGGTTTAGTCACTTAATCAATTCAATCATCTTATATATATCTGACCGAAGCTACCTATTTTCAACACTCCCTCTTAGCTAGGGAAGAGAACTCCAATCAAGCACATATTGATATCACCTAACTCGTGATATCATAAGATATGAAATGTTATGGCATTCTTCATAACACATCTTCACTATTCAACACTCCCTCTTAGCTAGGGAGGATAACTTCCATCAAGTATAAAGTGATATCACCTAACTCGTGATATCAGAAGGTATGCTTCTGAAAGTGTCAAGTCACATGACATTCTTCATAACACATCTTCATTATTCAACACTCCCTCTTAGCTAGGGAAGATAACTTCCATCAAGTATAAAGTGATATCACCTAACTCATGATATCAGAAGACATGGTATGCTTCTAAAAGTGTCAAGTCACATGACATTCTTCATAACACATCTTCATTATGGTAAATGCACTAAAATCAAGTCACATGATGTCTACCATAATAAATCATGGCATATCCACGGATATATATGCATATCCACCATGAATAAGGATCATAATGATCTTCAAATTGACATCAAGTTTTATGATATCTATCAAAATTTCCAAAAGATACTATCATGACATATCCATAGATATCAAGTCACATAATATCCATCATGATAGTAAACTAAACATTGTAAATTCGTCACCTGACAATGTCGAATTCAAGTGTTTCATTATTAGAAAGATTGTCACCTTTAAATAATTTACACAGGTGGGGCCCATAAAGTTATGGAGTCACACGCATGACAACAGAGTTTACACATTAAACATCTTTTAAATATATTAGTACAAAATAAAAAATTTGAGTCTCAATATCAACAATAACTTACATTTCAACCATACCAAGTTTCTTCCTAAAGAGTTCAACTTTAACTCTAGAGAGAGGTTTGGTGAGAATGTCTGTTGTTTGATCGCTTGTACTAATATACTTCAACTGGATCACATTCCTTTCTACCATGTATCTCATATAGTGGTAAGGAATCTTTATATGCTTTGATCAAATAATCCCACAAGCAATTTTCGGAGCCATACTACTTCCCTTATTCCCATAGAGGCTGCAATATATATTCGACTTTTGTTGTACTCAGTGTCACAGAAGATTGCTTCCTGCTATACCAAGATATCATCGCAGACCTCAACCTGAAACAACATCCAGAGGTACTTTTTTTCGATCATCTTCTGTAGGTTCAGTGGGCTCCCTCTGAATCTTCAAGCACTTGCATCAACCTCCTGACCTCATCGTCCAAGATTTCCTGCAACACTTGCTTTAGAAAACTAGTTTCCAACGCACACCTATGAAGGGATTCAGGGTTGTCCTCTTCAACCTCATCCCAGATCACTTTATTCTTAGTGAATCATAGAACTCCCTCTGAAGGTTAATTCTTCCTCTTCGAAGAGATGTCTTCAACCATTTATTCAGTCTCATGGCTGAAGGTAGTGTCTCCATTCTCTTCTTCTTTTGAGAGCAATCTCTTGGTCCATCCTAATGCACATTAAGAAGAGATTCCTTAATAGTTCATATGACTCAACTATTCCGACAAGAAATAAAAATGCTAAAAGCATGCAAAATTCACTTATCCAATGTTATATCATGAATTAATGACTACATAGAATTTCACGAGCATTATTAAGGACATGAAATACTTATCTCTCAATCAAAAATGCCTGTCAAATTTTAATCTCCATAACTTTACCTTCAATGTATTTAATGGCTTCTTTTACGCACAGTTAGCACTGAAGCAAATATTTGAAGGATGAATTCTGGACTATACCAAATACCGATTATGCCAAACATAGAATTCCAATATGATATATTTAGGTGAAACCTCCAAATCTTAGAGTATGAAATTATTTTGAAGATAGGCGCATTTCAACCGATCAAGACCAAGATTGCCTTCGCCGTCCACGCAAAGCCGATGGCTTTGGTCGGTGCTCATATAAGATTTCCATTATCAGGATGTATACCAGACGATCACTCTAGCACTTCTCTTGTGACTTTAAATTGAGAGTTTCATTCATATGGTGTGCAATGGATTAATATCGATCCATAGACATTACCACATCGCTTCTCCAGATAGGGTCAGATCCAGAGAAGGTGACTAACACAGTGGTCTCTTTCGTCTAAGTTTGAGTGCATTGGAAGCCCACAAACTAACAAGGAATTAGCAGATAATCAATTCATCATTCATTTGCTTCTCGATCCAATCCTGAATTTTAAAGGATTAATAATAATAATAGTAGATTATATATAAGAATCAAACTATAAGTGGAATATGTAGCAAATATCAAAAAATCAAAAATTAAGGAAGTATTAGAACTTATCTTTATTGATTCTGATATATCATTCTTCCATTTTTTACTCCTCTCGAAAGAACTAATCTCAGCACAACAAGAGACAATCTGCTCAACTCAGATTTCTTAAACACATTATGCAACCAGCATATTTAACATAGAACCTGGTCCCTCAAGGCACCAACATAGTCCATGCACATAGAGAATGGTATCGATGTGACCATCCAATCACAACGAAATTGTAGTTCTCTTATCATCTCTAAGTCACACTTAGAAATTTCACAACTAGCATGGACATCTTAAAATGAATGAAAGGTGACTCCAAAGGATCGCATCCCAGAGATCACTATTCAAGAGGAGGCACAAACTCTACTACATGCAATTAAATAAGTGACATCAGATCTACATAACTCAGCAAATTGAATTTTACCCCCATATTTTAAAAATATAAACAATAATAAAATACTTATCTTTTGTTGTCGGTACACCACAATCTTCATATTGCACAAAAAGTTGTTTCTCTTCTCAAAGGCTCAACTTAACTTAGAATTTGTAGTTGTAGCTAGTTAAATTTGAATATGGTCTTTGACCATTCAAATTTATTGATGTACTCCTTTTCCGGCTGCAACCTACCTAGAATTGCTAACCAAAAGCAACAAACTCTATGATGTACGGATGATCAAGGATGAACCCCAACACATCTTACAATGGTGTGTTTCATGATGGCAACTGAAACAATACTTCCAGCAACAAATTCCAACCAGAAGTGATGAACATTACTTCCAGAATGCACTGGTCCGATATGGAACTCTTCCCATCACTTTTATTGTTGGATGAATCTGTGTACCAAGAGATGTCTCCATCATCGAATGGCATCATAAGTAATGCAATTTTTCAACTCCTGATGCTCAGAGGATGCTCAGATGCCTCAAAGATACTTATGACTTCATTGAAGAAATGATTCTCGACTCAGCTCTTTTACGGCGAGAAGCAGAGGTGCCAGAGATTAAAATAGGATAGCATTACTCAACCAACTCCAAGCTTTCGATCTTTCACAAGAACCAATTTCTGGCTTTGGCGGAACCTAAAATATCAATATCCGATTCCACAATATATCCAATAGAGCGAAGGAGATGCTTGACTCTTCAATAGAGAACATCGATCTTATGAACTTTCTCGATCATCCAAAAGATATAGAGATCAAGGAATTTCATCATGGGACTAGAGTTGAGTGATGTCGCCAATCTCTAGCATTTAATATCTCGATTGATGAATCCCTTCTCAGGCCTATCTTCGGTTATTCATCATTTTCCTCAAGATGACGATTTCATATACACAAACTTCCACTGTTGACTCCAATGTCCGATCGATAAATGGATTTCTATACTCGATGTCTATTTACCATTTTCATTTTGACTTTATCTGTGATAAGAACCTTGCAGTTCAAAATTTTGTGACTCAGAATGATCTCCTGTCATCACTCAAAGGTTATGTTTGAACATTCTACCGAAGGTCTTTGATTTCGTTCCGCTTCACACTATCACCCGCTCGGCACGAGAACAGACCCGATATCAAGTTTCTAGAACAACGATGACCAAAAGAGAGATTGACGCGGTGAGGACGCGATATATGGAAATCCAAAATAGAAGTAATTCTGATACCGGAAGGCATCAAGCAGAGCCATTATGAGTAACTTTGAGTTGGCAGAAATAGAGGCATTGATAATAAGTCTACAAAAGAAACATTCAGACGTCCACAATCAACATGACTAGCATGGGAACAGGATTATGCCTCATGGTTCCTCGACACCAATAGAGAGCTTCAGAGAAAATATGCAAATGAATAACCTTGATGTCAACCACTTCAAATCTCTAGTTCCCCATTCTGAGAATCACTCGATCACATCATTAACTATTTCAAGGGTTTTAAAGTAATCTGATATCTTGAATTTAATCGGATCTTCTTTAACCTTGCTCTGATACCATGGTAAAGCAAATATTAGATATGAACAGGAGCAAAACTGATTGATACATGTTTGAAGGTATTCGATCTATAGGAGCAAATATTAGTTGATTTCTATATTCTCAAGTGAAGATCGAATGAGGTTTAAATAAGACAAAGGGAGACATGCCCCATGAGCGGACATGTCTCCACAAAGTGGAGACATGTCCGTTCATGGGACGTGTTTCTTCTATTCATACGATTTCATCAACATAACCAACCGATTACCAATTGGTGGTTTAGTCACTTAATCGATTCAATCATCTTATATATATCTGACTGAAGCTACCTATTTTCAACAAAACCCCAATCAATTCTATCATAAGCCTTGAGAAAATCAAGCTTGAGAATAAAACCAGGACATTTGTTAACAATTAACGAATGAATATTCTCATGAACAGAGAGGATAGAGTCCAAAATTTGCCTACCAGCCACAAAGCCATTTTGCTAAGAAGATATAATAAGAGGAAGCACCTTTTGCAGTCTGATCGCTAACACCTTGGAAAAAATATTATAAATAGAGTTACACAAACTAGTAGGACAAAATTCATCAAAAGAGGCAGCTCCTGGCTTCTTAGGCACAACGACAATGAAAGAGGAATTCAATTCCTTCAAAATATTACCAGTTCGAAAGAATTCCTTAGTGGAAGCCACAACATCCTTAGCAATAATTTCCCAATAAGCAGGTGAAAAAAGAACATCGTGAAACCATCAAGTCCCGGAGCCTTATCACCTTTGAAAGAGAACACAACACTTTGAACCTCCTCCATCGAAGGAATACAAACCAGTTGCCTATTCAAATCATCAGAGATGACTTGATGAATATCCCTAAGAAGATCCTCCTGACAATCCTCATCAAGCTCCCCATCCAATAAAGAAAATCAGAGAAATAAGAAGATGTCACCTGTAGCAAGTCAACATCCTTACGATTAGAGGCTCGATGTTTAAGAGTGGAAAGATGAAAAAATTGTGTTCCTATCCCCTCTTCAACAACATCAATACAAGAGCGTTGCTTCCAGAAAACCTACTCCTTAGTAACAATATTATGCAGCCTGGAAAGAAGAACACTTTCTCTTGAAGCCAGGGCTTGATCATACCTAGAGGCTTGAATAGATTGTTGAACCGAATGAAGCTCCTGATTCACCTTCTCCTTATCCAAAAAAATATGACCAAAAGAAGTCTGATTCCATCTCCTAACATTATTCTTCACATTTGCAAGCTTTTTGGCCACTCTATACATTGTCGAACTATCCACCTGAATATTCCACCAAGCCTGAACCAGGTTTTTGAAGTCAAGATGACAGGACCACATCTTTTTAAATCTAAACGGAATTTTTTTCTTCCTCCCCAGTAGGTCCACTGATAATGACAACGAAAAATGATCCAACCCTAGTCTAGTCAAGGCCGAAAGCAAAAAGGAATAAGAAGCAAGAAAGTCATGAGTAATAAGAGCATGGTCAAGCTTGAGTTGAATTACAGCATCCCCTATACGTTGATTAGACCAAGTATAAGAAGCTCCTTTGAGATCCAGATCAAGAAGATCATTATCATTGATGAGATTTATAAGATCATATCTGCTATCATCCGCAGTTTGCGAACCTCCATGTTAGAATTATTGCATCATATAATTAATTTTTTTTAACATACACCCTTGATTTTTTTTTGAAACCCACTAAGTGTTGTTTGGTTTGTGTATGTTTTCAATTTTTTTACAAGGAGTATAACATCACAATAAACAATGCAAATAACGAGAAGTGCTAGAAGATATAAATGTCATACATAACAGATTGTAGCATATTGAAAGAGCAATAGTTTTAGACTTAAATCAGAATCATTACAATGTATAATTAGACCTAATATATGAAGTTTCAGACCTGAGATTTTCCTTACAACAACAACAATATGGCTCCAATCACCTCCAAAATCCTAAATGAAGACGTGCTTAGAGTCCTTCAAGTTTATATGCTCTCGAACATTGAAACATGACTGATATGGATGAGGTTATACAACAACCCCAACCTTGATGCCCTATAAAGGGTATGGCCCTTCTTAAGGGTGATTTTGTCTTAAAAATAGATCTTCACAAAAAACCTTGAATGAGAACTTGAAATGGGGTGCCAAGGAATGAGGAATATGATTCTCTAATACCCAAAATGGCTCGCCAAGTATCCAAGGAGTTATGAAAAGATTTGACCTTCAACCATTGAGAAGAAACTGAGTTTCTAGAACTTATGATAAGGTAGATCAAACCTCAAAAACAAAACACCAAAAAATGCCTACCAAACACCTCCAAAATGATGCAAACTCCAAAACACACTAACACCAACAAACCCAAATCAAAATACCATATAAATCTTCATTTTTTCACCTATCAAACCCTAAAAATCAAAACTCTATTGATGCATTGTGTGATCCCTGGATGGAACCACTCAAAATTTGACCAGGGTGGATCTCTCACCATCGAAATCATTCCAAGACAGTGAGGGTTTTCATCCTCAACACGCAGCTCGAGTACTCTGAGACATTCCAACAACATTTTGTTAAGTTGTCAAAGAGAAGATGTCTAAATGAGAGCCAAAATGAAGTTTTATAGAGAGTGATAGGCAATTAGGCTGACTTTAGGGTTTGAATTCCCTTTTCCCTCCTAAAATCCATGCCCCCCTTATGAGCCTTAGAAAATTCAATTAATTAAAATATCTTATTCCTCCTTGGACATCCATGCTCATAAGGAAACTACTTCACACTAGAATTTTTTATTTTTCCAAAAAAAAGTCTATAGCCTAAAAATTAAGTTTTAATGTTTCATAATTGGAAACTATATTCTTTGCATAATTAACATTAGTAGCAAGGTCAAGATATCTTTCATAATGACATCATGAACACATACATAATGGAGAAAAACTATTGCTGGTGGGATTTAATTCTAATTTGTGGATTCCTCATTCAACAATTTAATGCATTAATAATTCTATTACGCCTAGGATATTTTTTCCTTAAATTGAATTTTATAGCAGATTCTTCATCGGTGTATGCTATAATCTAGCATGGTCTCTCTAATTTTCCTATAGCTAGGAAGAAATTCCCCTCAAATATACTTCACCAAAAAAAGGACTTGGATTCCATTTTATTTCTTTAAAAAGGATGTAATCATGTTGATAGAATTCACGCATTTGGTTTCTCTCCTCACGAGACCTAGAAAATAACATGTTGCAAAAGGATCTTGGCCTATTCAAATCAAAATAAAGGTTTGAAATATATTATGTACAATCTATTATTTTTCTTTCTAATGAACATATATATTTTTACCTAATCTGTAGTGTATTAGTTTATTTTTCATTTTTTTGCTACATTATGCTTCAATTGTTTGTTCAAATCCTCTTTCTTTCTCTATCAAGGCCATTATTTTATCTTTGTGTTGATTTGATTATTGATAGATTGTATAATGTTAAGGCATATATTATGAGAAATTTAAATGCTACCTCCATGACCTTTGCTTGGATTCCATTTGTGCTATTCTTGAGGGCCTTAATTTATTTTTATTATGTCAAGTTCCTATCTTCTATAGTTTTCAACTCATGATGTTTGTAAATAATATTGTGGTTGAGGTATTCTATGAATATTATTTATGGATTTTTCCAACTTTTTGTAGGAAAATTGATCGATAGTTCATTATATTTACATTGTGCAATACCCTCTACCTTTTGTGCAATAATTGGGGTGTTTTCTTCTACTTAATTATTAATTAACTATGTATCTTATGTAGTAAGTTGCACAACTAGGGTTTTACATTTCTCTTGTATATCTTGCACTTCATGCAAACCCATATTTATATCCTCTGTAGTGCTCAAATATTTTTCTTATGTATCAATCAAATAGTCTACAAGAATTTCTACTTCTCTTACACAAGAATTCCCTCCAACTCATTAAATTATTGAGGTTTCTTCCTTTATTTGTACAATAATTGACTATGGATTTTGTGTATCAAGTTGTGCAACAAGTAGGGTTTCGCAATTTGTTTTTTAAAGTTGTGACTCTCATGGAAGCTCATAAGGTAGGAATTTTTCTTGATACCCTCATATGAAACCTCTCACACTATTGACCTTGATCCAATTTGTGAAGAAAACTTTATCTTTCCTATGATTGTAGATTCCCACAAAAGATTAGGGTATATAAATGCATCTTTGTTTGGGTGTTGATTTAGAGATTCCAATTTATGTAATACCATTTTCCATCCATATAATTCACATAATAAAAAACTATTATCATATAATACCATTTTAAATTAGATAATTACATTAAAGGATTAGCATTCAATTGATGTTTACATAGACAAAAAAATTAAAATTGATCAATAAAATATGTGCAAATATAGAAATAAATACAAACACAAATCTATTCAATGAAATATAATAAGCATTAAATTGGTCTTTTAAGAATCACTCCATACAAAAAAAAAAATTGAAGATTTAAAGATAAGGTAAAATACATATTTAAATACAATTTCATTATAAAATTAGTATTGAAATATTATTTACATGATTATAAAATATTGAAAGTGAAAAATAATTCATTCTCCTCTCTAAACCAATAAATTGTGGTTGGGAATTAGAGACAAACTTCAATTCAAAGTTGGTGTAGGCCTCATCCAAAGACGTAACTTTCCTATTAAAAATGTGAACTAAACTAATTGGGCTTGGTGCAATACCCAACATCTTATTATAAATAAGATAATTGAATTAACTTTAGCACCAATAGTACATTGGTCAATAGTGTAGCTTTGGTGTTGTGTCCCTGATGATTTGAGTAACAAGCTTCATTGAAAGTGATTTTTTTCTTACTACACAACTAAACACTATTTTCTAACAAGTAGGATTTATATCTATCCTTGAGTTGTTAGGCAACTATCTTCAGTTGGTATGCAAATGGCCTTTGCTTGCTTCACAATTATCTTTCATTACTACATAAGTCTATTCAAGATTTTATGTCACATATTATCCAAAAATTGTTGAGCATGAGCATAGTGGATATTATAAGAAGATTTGTAACTAGTCTTCTATCAAATACATGGCCTAAAATTAGTTTGGATATTTTGGTTAATATTTTGTTTGGATTGTCTTTCTTACCAGATTTGGAAGAGGGGAAGGAGTTCCATGAGTATGTTATTAGAGCTAGTTTTGAGTCAAATGTTTTTAATGATTGGAAAGTTTCAAGATGCTATAATACACTCTACTTTTTTAGTTAATAAAAAATTGAAATCTTTTTAAAAAAGGTTTATTGAAATTTAAACATTTTTTTGATAATTTTAACATGCATGTGGTCCCTTGAAAAATAACACCAATAGATTTTTTATAGGGTCTCAATATAATTCTTTTTTAAATATAAGTAGATGACCATTTTTCAAACAACCCTATAGAATTTATAAGTGTTGAATCCTTTGTAGGTAAAATTAGTTGTTACATTATAGCCATAAAATTTGCTAAATTATATTTGTCTATAAAATCATATCTTACATACCATCCTTTTTTTGCTACACAATTATTCACTTGTTGTACTACTAAATACAATTGTACAACAACTAAACACCTGTTGTGCAACATAGATACTAAGCATCATGTGAGGTGCTACCATGGTCACAATATGGATTGTATGTAATGTAGATTTGATTTACATATCAAACTAGACTATATAGTTTTATAAGAAAATAAAATTTGAAAGATAAAAGTAGGCTTCCACTTTCAAAAAAAATTGTTTAAAATTTTAAGTGCTAAATACTTTATAGGTAATTATGTACAAGAAGACAATTTAACTAGGGAAGCATGCACAAGGCTAGAAGGTGTTTAAAAAATGTCACTATAATAGGATTTTCAAACAATTTTTTACGACTTGTCAACCTAAAGGTTATTTTGTACCAAAAAGTGGGTAAGCTTAATTAGTTCAATATAAAGACTTCCAAACAAAAGTAGGACTACGGCAACATACATTCTTTATAGATAAACAAAAAAATAATATTCATCTTTAAAATGTTGATGAACCACAAGATACAAACAAGGTTGTAGGAATTGAAGACCTAAAAAAACTAATGAATGAAACGGTATGCTCCTCTAAGAAATCACAATCAAGAAAAAAGTAATATGATTACAAAAGTTGTAAAGACCAGAACAAAACTTGTGCTAGTGCTACTTAGCTGAGTTCAAATCAATAGAAGCAAAAGTCTTAGAGACTTTTAAGCAAACACAATTGGTAGGTTCATTGTGAACTCCGCAACCTTTGTTGTATTCTCCTAATTGACTTAAAACCGACCGATCAAGAGAACGTGCAAAAAAGATTTGTGGACAATAACAACATAAATTCTTTATAGATAAACAAAAAATAGTATTCCTCTTAAAATTATTAGTGAACCACAAGATACAAACAAAGTTGATCTCTTGTGAGAAATCATAATAATAATAATAAAGCTTAATTATTAAAGTGAGAAGGATAAGGGGCGGGGGGCCTAACTCGATTGGTTAAAGCATAGACGTGTCATGCCAGCATCATCAATCACGTGAATTTTTTTTACCAAACACTGCAGTTTACAAGAAGACTCCCGATTTTTACAATCTAAAAAAATTAAAAAGATACAAAACTTAATAATAATACCAGTTAGATTCTCCCATCCAACAAATAAACAATTCAAATTTCTTTCTTACATCTCACAATCCATAAATACACCTAATGCAAAGCAAATGTTTACCAGTAAGTGGCTCTTGTTCATCATCCTTTCATACTGTCTTTAGCTAGACTGGAACCTTTTTTCTCGTCATAAATGCTTTCAAATCTTGAACTTTCCTTCTGTTTTCTCAAAGCATCTTTTTCTCTGAAAACCAAGAAAATCAGAACCCTTCATACAAGTCATATATCAAATCATCATTATCCTGACTTTCAATGCATATTTTCTATTAAAATGCAGACTTTTCAGATTTTTTAATAAATCTTCAGAGTAGTCTGTGACATTAATCCCCAGTTTGTGTCATTCCCTGTCAAGTTGAAGAGCTTTTTGCTTTGCAAGGTACTCACGGATATTTATACACCACTTAATGAAGCATTAAATGGGTCACGGTTTTCTCATAGTTTGTTGGTTGTAAAAGAAGACGAGATCATTTTATTTTCAACTGAATTGGATTTTTTTCTCCACATTTTGTGCACCTTAAAAATCTTCTATGTGCACTGCATCTTTCCACCATTACTTTGAAATTGCTCATTACCTTTCGCTCTTACAATTGATGCTTTTTCTCTTTCTAACTCATCAGAGTTTCACTTTTATTATTGTTGCCTTTGCTCTTTCTTCCTACTCTGAATGTCTATGTGCTCTCTCCACCATTGTCAACTTTTATGAGTTACAGATTATTCTTGACATTGTTTCAGAAATGACAGGAATAATATTGTTGGAAATCTAATTCATCATTCTAATAATAAATATAGAATAATATTATTATTAAATCTAATTTATTTTAATAGGGGTTTAAATTTGATGGCGAAAATCATAATGTCATGATTTAACTATCACTTATTTATATGTGCAGTTTTCTATGTATATTATGTGTGTTTCCTTTGTGTATTCCTTATGGGCATCGTGTTTTCTTTACATATTCTTTCGGTATTCCTTTATGTGTATTTCATTTATTGTTCATTGAGTTCTTTATGTATGATTTAATCATTCCTTGTCTTGCATGCGATATATCTACTTCGTGTTTGTATTAACATTGTGGATTGATAGGATCCTATGTTGGGGGCTTGTGCACCCCTCAACTTGGTGTCATCCCACCTCTTAAGTATTTTGATAAAATAATTTATTCCTTTAGTGTGAGTGAATGTAAGATCATACTCTCACTAAAGTGGGGGCTAAATATAGTGTTGTAAATTGTCAACCGTGATAAGCTCACACTAAATGGACACCCTATTTTGCTTATAACAATTATAATAATAATTTATTCATTTCAGAGCCAGATTGATAAAATATTTTAAATTCCTCGATATCCCAACAAATTTGAGCTAAAAGAACCCGATCAAGGGTGGGGGTGCCCTTGACCTAAGGGTGACCTATTTCAAATTCCAATATTTTGGGTGTCAACCTTGTGTGTTGTAAAATGACCCTAGGTCACCCTATAATCAAAATTATCAATTGGTATGCATATATAAACAATTTTATTCTCATGTGAACATTAGATAAAGAAAAGGAAATTATGAACAAGAAGCTATAATGATACACTTATTGTGAAGATGTATTGAGTTATCTTCTACATGCTAGCTATAAAAATCTATTGTGTTTTATGGACTAACCTATTGTAGGTCTTTGATCCATTCAAGCATCCATCAAACAACCTTTGGTGGCAACTCATGGTGTAGACATCACTTCGACGAAGATTTCATACCAAGGTAACATTACCATTTATCATTTATTGTTTCAATCAATTATCGTTGTTTGGCCTCTACCCAACCTAGGGTAAGCCCTCTTAATCATCATCATTTGTTATTCATGGAAGTGAAAACACCAAAATTGGGGTTTGACTTAGACAAGCCCCTATACAACACAAACTTTCCCCCTCTTTTCATGTGTGCAAGATAGATCTATGAGTTTCATCAACAATGGGTCATAGGAAACACAAAGCAGATTGTAACCTATCATCTAGAGTTTGCATATCCCAAAAAAGTATTTTTTTTGGTCTAGGGTGGTACTTCCCTTGAACCTCAAACTTAGGCCCATTTTTTAGTCACAAATTCCTCTCTATACCCCCTTCCAAGATTTTTTTTTTTGTTTCGATAGTTTTCATTTTTTTCTATGCGATAAATTACATTTTTAGATATAAGGTTTAAGTCAAATAGGCCTGTTAAAACACACATCAAAATTCCCCTCTTTGCAACTCAAAAGAACCAAACCCTAGGATATTGGCTCTCCATTGTGACAGTTAATCAATCATCAAACCCTAGTTGGTTTATGTTTGAATGTGGAGTCATAGTGAAAAGAAGTTGATCCTAGTTAATCTACTAGTTGGATCTAGGATCTCTTTTTCTACTCTATAGTTGGTAACTAAGAATGAGGTATCAATTATATATATATTTAGAACAATATATGTCTTATTGATGGATTATAATATTGTGCCAAATAATTACTATGTAATATGACGATTTTAGATGTGCCTTTTTCTCTTTTATGCACTTGTAGTTATTATTCATTATGAATAAGTGTGAAAACTTTCTTAGCTACTTGAGTTAATTCATTTTATGATTATTATCTAATGAGTTGTACATGCTTCTATTATTATACATGATGCATTTTGTAAGACATGATGATATTCCTATATGACCTTGTGTAAATAAGTTGACTCATTCTATATATATTAGATATCCATGTGAATAGATAGTGTGGTGTATCCATATTGATGAATACTCTCCAGTTGAATTTGTATTAATGAATATAGTTATGATAAATTAAGTGTTGAAGTTGTAGTGGAAATAGACAAGTGTATTTTATTTATTACAATTCAATAGTAACCATGGGTGGTTATTAATAACAAAACTAAATGGAAAAACTTTGAGTCTTGTTTTCTTATGTGAATGGATATTTATCATTATCTTTATTTGATAATATGTTATTCCTCTCTTAATATTTAGCAATAAAAAAATTAAAATGCTCTTTAAATTACCCATTAAATAATAAACTAGTTCCTTTGCATAAGAATCTTATCTTTGCTTTTATTTACAAGAGCATACATTTCCATATTTATTTGATATTTGTTATTGAAATATTGAATATACCATAAATAAATGTGTAATTTCATATATCTTGTGAATATATTTTCCACTTTTCAAATATTGAATAACTATGGAGCTTCCCCTCTTAAGAGGAGGATTTTGTCCTACCTAGTTGGATATTAGCTTATGTCCTTGTGATAAACATATATGTTCACAATTTTCTCACTCACTATAGGCAATGATTTTTAAATAATTTCAAATCTTCTTGATATAATCAATGATCCTACCTAGAGACATGTTCCTATATTGCAACCAAGTCTCAATCTTATTGATGCTAACCAAGAAGATATTTTCACTCATATCTAGAGGTGTGCTTGAGAAAATAGGATCATTTACCATTTTCCAAATTTCTCCTACAATCTTGAATGAATTATATGGAGATCATTAATTAAATCTTTCTATTGCTAAAAAATTGAGAGCAAGTGGAGCAATGCAACCTAGAGCTCATATGGTCAAAGCTTTCCAATAATAGTATTTATAATTTATACCAAATTGAAATAAATTCACATAATTTGCTCATTTTTATTGAATATCCCCTTCAAATTTCATAAGAAAACTAGTTTTAAGACAACTCCTTAAGAAAGTTTTTCTTTATAAAAATATAAAAGTGTTCATATTAGTCACCTAAATCTAGTAAACCCATTAAAGGTGTTTACATTTTATCCAGTCTATTGTTCATTATAAAATTTGTACCCTTCGCTTTGAATAATTCACATCATAGCCCATCAAAATGATTTTGTTTTGGGAAAATTGTGACTTCAAAAATTGCATACCCTTGCAATTTCATATTGTTTTGCACTCACTTTAGTGTGTTAGTTTGAATTGTCTTGATGCTAGGACACTAGTGTCTTTTTGTGATGTTTTTTATAATCCATGTGATCTTTTTAGCCTTCATTATGTTTATTTATTTATTTTGGATTGTCTAAATGGAATCACTTCACGTAGACAACTGCATAATGCACTATAATCCTACAATTATTTATGACTTTAGTGTTCATTTAAGTGTTACTTTCTCCCTAGATCATGACTAACAATTTGGAAGGTAATGACTTTGGCATATTTTGATTCATTATCCAACCCTATTGAATTTCATGGTTTCTAATTTTGACTATCTCTCACATTGATTTTTTCACTCTATCACTCTTATAGGTTATCTTTGAAGCATTTTCCCAAGTAAAGTAAAAAATTTCATTGTCATTCTATGGATATCTACTCAATTTTTGGTGCATTAAATTTTTTCTAGCTCATTTATAATTGTGTGGATCTATGATAACAATTTGTGCAAGAAAATAGTGTTCTTCTTGGTTGTTATAGGCCTTCAACATGACATTATTCTTGATCATTGCTCCCTCTCCCTTATTTTTTCATTGTCTTTATATTAATAAACCCTGGGTGCTAATAGTCTTGCATTTATGAAAATATTTCATATTGTTATTAATATCGTTGTTTATCATTTTATACTATATTACTCTTGTCATTTTATTTCAAAAATATATTAAAATTTTGGTTATTTGTGGAGGTAGAAATACTTATGCAAGGTTTGATTGAGGCAAGCCCCCAAACAACCACCTAAACTTTTCCTTTCTCTCTTTCTTGCATTACAGGTCTATGAAGATGAAATTATCAATCTACAACCTATCTAGTTAAATACTTTAATTTTTATTTATCTTTGTTAAATTCTATTAATAAATATATTAATTTTTCATTTAGTTTTATTATTATTCTTTTTTAGAATCTCGTCATATCTTCCATTTGTTTTCGTTGCACATGTAGGTAATATTTTCTATATAGAATTGTGCTTCTAGTTTTCCACCCATAAATAACAATAACACACCATGTAGACGTCCTCACAAAGCACTATTTTTTATGGCAAAGAGTCTCAATTTTTTAATCCAAGTCCCTTCCTTCTTGTACTTTCTATTTTTGCATTAAAAATATTATTTCAATTTCTCAATTTCTTGTTATTTTCACCAATTTTTTCTCCACCATTTATTTTATTTTATAAAATATACTCATATTTTAAAATTAAACCTTAAAAAAGAGTTAATCATTATAACTTTAAAAAGTATATTAGTTCAAAAGAAATTTGGATGGTTAATTCAAGTGTGATAGTTGGGATCACTCTCAAAGGAAGTTAATCTTTCTTTATTCGAGTTGAAATTTTATCTTAAATTTTGGTGAACCCTCTTCTTTAGACACCACTTTTAAATTATTATCTTAAAACAACCTTCCATTAACTCTATTTTTTGGATTTTAGGATTCATGTGTTGTTCAAATATTTATAAGTTTTACAACCTAGACCTCACATTCAGATAACATAGCTCAAATGAAGGAGTCTTGTACATATAAACATGACTTCGTATTCAAAAAAAACTTTGTTGAAACATTGTATTGACTTTTCCCATTATCTTTATGAATATTTTACTATTGGAATAGCTTCTAAATCTTATATTAATGTGCAATCTATTTCTACTTCTTGATTTCAGATGCAAAAAATTTTTTGATCATGGGGCCACCTTACGATACTATGATTCTCAATTGCACAATATCAACCAACATTGATCATTTTTTAGAAGCAATTGGAAGGAGAGACTATGTTAGATGATGACATGCCTCTAGTTGAAGGCATCCAACATGTCTTACAAAATTATTATGAGGGTATTGAGTTCTTGCAAGGGATAGCACACATCATCCATAACAATGTGTTTGCTTATACTATAGTTCTTGCTAACATGAATGATGTCAAATCAAATATTACTAATACTTAATTATTTGTGCCTATGTTAATTACTACCATGTATTTGGAATCTAATTTAGATATTGATACTATAATAACTTAGTTGGAAGCATCATGTGCCTCATCTATTGGTCATCATATTCATTTAGATGTTATGAACTTAGGTATTCATAGATTGAATTTCGGTACCTCACCCTATTAGTTACCATGTTTCTTTTGATTTCACTTCAAGTACTTTTCAACCTCCTCTACATTCAATGGATCTTATAATAAATCAATTAATGTAAAACATTAGGTAGTTGCAACAACTTGCTTACCTTTCTACTAAATCCACTCAATCGCTTCTTGCACCATACTATAGATGTATTCCACTATCATTGTTTATTCTTGCAATACCCCTACCCACTAGTTTTGAGATGCCAAGATTTAAAAAATATAATGGAAAAGGAGATCCACAAATGCATTTTATCTTCCTTTAATGTGCTCTATAGTGATTTTTTGTTTCAAGATGCATTGTTAGCCAATATTTTCCCATGGTTCTTAAAAGACACTATATTGGATTGGTTTTTCTCCCTTATTGATCATTATATCAATTATTTTAGCTAGTTGGTCAATCAATTTATTTAACACTTCTAGACTAATATTGGCCCCTAGGTCATGTTTACTAACTTATTCCATCATAAGCAAGCACGACTAATAATAAAATCATTGATTTTATCTTTCACTACCAATCTCTCTCAAATTTAGATAACTTATGCACTACTTGATTCATATGCATAGTGAGAAATCTACAACCTTTGATTTAGGACAAGATCATGTTGATGATATACTTTTATTTTAAGTATTTGTGTATTATACTTTGTAACTATCAATAGTTAGTCAATTTGAGGCTCCTGCATCATAGACTCCTACTTGTACATCAAGAATTTATTCCTCTTCTTATAGCTATAAAAATAATACTAATAATAAATTCTTCAAAAGTAATATGAATGTTATTACTCCTACTAATTTGGTTTTCCCTACTACTTCTAAAAAATAAAGATAGTTTACTAAACTATCTAAATCTCTTCATAGAATTATAAAATAGGTTCTTAAGAATAATTTGGTACAATTTCCACCTATTTAAATTTTGATTCCAACCAAACCTTTCACCTTCTTATGACTCGAAGGAATTTTATCGATTCTATGGAGTGACTAGCCATGATATATAATGATTCTTATATCTAAGGCATGTAATTTAGGACCATGTTGATTCAGGTGTCATATAGATATTTGATGGAAATGATAGAACCGATCAATTGGTGTCCAAACCTAATCAATATTTATAGATCTACACTAATCCCTTCCCTAAACATTCTTTCAACTTCATTAGATTCACACCTACTTCTCCTATGTTGAAGTTTGATACTAATAGGCCTTCATCTTCTTCTTTCTAAATGATGTAGTAGGAATGGTGTAAGCTTTCCCTCACTCATCTTGGAAGAAATTTTTTCTTGACCTTATCATATCTTTATCTTATGTTAATGTACCTACTAGAATAAATGATGGTCCTCTCTATATTCCTACTCGGTTCAATGGGAAATCTACTAATGGATTCTTTGTTGGTCCTATTAGCATGGTAAATTTGGTTACCAATGAAATATTATATGTCACACAATTATATAGATATAAATATGAATGATCAAAAGTCTCTATATGGACTCATAACAATATTGTTCTTCCAACTTTGGGTTTGATCACCCTCTCTATCTAGGTAGGACCCAAGTTCCTAGACATTATATTCTCTCATTCATTTTTTTATCAATTTCATACAAATCTAGGCCATCCATGACTTGATTCCATGAAGGCAATCACTTTTTTTATCCAGAAGTATCTCAAGTTTCCACATGATGGAGTTTTGCATACTATCTACCATAATAGATATCAATTTCTTTCATCTTGTGAAAGATTTTCACTTGATTGTTTGTGGACCACTTCCATAGGACCTCGTAGACCATGTGTTGATATCTTATTCAAATGTTATAAAAAATTTAGTGAGTCATTTAGAGGCCTTGTCACTAGTACATAAACAATAATAAACTACTGAAAAAACTACTAAAAACTGCTTATAAATGGTTGAACTTGGTCACGTGACCATTAGTAGTTTATTGCTAGTCATTTATAATGTAACCAAATTGATGAATTAACCATTTTTAGTCATTTATTGGTTGTTTTGATTGATCAATTTGGTAGCATATTTAGTCGTTGATTAGTCATTGATCATTGTAATTTGGTCACTTATTTAGTCATTTTTTATTCACCGATATATTTAGTTATTGATTTAGTTATTGATTGTTGTAATCTGGTCACTTATTTAGTCATTTTTACTCACTGAATTATGTCCATTGGTAGTGTATTTAGTCATTCATTTTAATCATCATTTTGATCAATTTGTAGTATACTTAGTCATTATTATTTTACAGGTCATATATTTAGTCATATTTATTTACTATTCACTGATTTATGTCAATTGGTAGTATATTTAGTCATTTTTATTTCATGGGTCATATATTTAGTCATATTTATTTATTGTTCATTGATTTCTATCAATTGGTAGTATAATTAGTCAATTTAATTATTAATTGACGTTAATTAATAGTATATTTAGTCATTTTAATTGACTGATATTTGAAGATTTAAACATAAAACACATAAATACACATCAATCATCAATTGCGCATAATACGACAACCATTGAGAAATAAAAATTAATGAACTTTATTAATAATTGAAAGGTGTTCTAGTTACAACTTAGAAATAGAGTATTACAATTTTTATTTTCAGTCACAAGACTGAAAATCTAAGTTACAATATTGCACATAAATGACTACAAGAAAGAAACTTCTCCAAAAAACTTCTGCAATGATGGAAACAACATGCTTGGAGCCCTTCAATATGAGCACATGCCCCTTTCATCTCTTAAAACTTCTACAACGTGGGCAATCTTCCTAGAGCAAGTTGTAACATGTAGAATCCAAGAAAGAGAGTGTTGATTGTGTCCCATATATGAAGCTCTCTCCTTCAATGATGTCAACAATAACCCAGCTAGAATCTTTCCTCCTTTATATGCAACATGCCATCTGATATGAGCAACATGATCTGCCTTTTCTACCATGAATGAAGTTGTGCCTCAATCCAACCAAAATATTTACTATTAGTCTCAATTCAAAAAGAATAAAAGTGCATTGTATGTTGCAAGTTTACAAAAGTAAGTCCAAACACAACAGAAAGATAAATCAATTAAAAAATTATAGGAGACAAATCACATCCACAAACATGGGAGAGCTATGCAAAATTGGAGAAATTGGCTTGGTAAATGAAGGCAACAAGGTATTTATAGATTCAAGACTTTTACTTAATGCAATGGAATAGAAGAAAAAATAATCATTTATCTGCCACCACTGTGAAAAGTTAGCAATTGCATTTGGTTTGTTAAACATGGCCCCTGGTACAACTATTGGAGTTATTAATAACCTTCAAGTATGTTCTAATTTTCACACTACATCTAAATTAATCTCCAATATTGTTGCAAGACAAATTGTTCTGAGAGATGTGAACCATTTCCATCATTTTAAACAGGGACAATGTTCTTGTGGAGAATATTGGTGATGCTAAATGAAACAATCTGAAAAATAGGCTTGCACTATAATAATGTGCACTGCATCAGATATCTAGTAATAATGAAGGGACATCCATCAAAGCATACTAGCAGGGATTTTTTGTCATATGTTGTAGTTACAAGTGCCCTACTAGGCATACATGAAAATGTGGAAGCATAGACAAGGCAAGCGAACTGTTTCAAAAAATGCCTCAAAGAAATGTGATATCATGGAATGTCGTGATTGAAGGATATGTTCAAAATGGGTTTTTTCTGAAAAGTCCTTAGAAAATTTTAAGAAAATGCAACCAGTGGGTGTAAAGCCCAAATCCTCAACCTTTGAAAGCGTCCTTCCTGCCTGTGTGTGAATTGGAGTTTTGGATGAGGATATGAACATCCATCAAAAGCATATTTGGAAGTGGTTTTTTATCAAATATTGTAGTTGCAAGTTGCACTTCAGATCACCAAAGCCTTCAAAACCTTCTACACAACCACTGCAACATCACACAACTATTGTTGAGCCTTCACGGTGATGCAGGGAGCTTTCCCCACATCACTACGAAGGTCCAACAATAGCCTTGCAGTGTTGCGGTGGACACCACAACACCGCAAAGGTGTTGTTGGGCCTTCGTGGTATTGTGAGGAGATTTCCCTGCAACACCGTGAAGGCCCCACAATAGTCATGCGATGTTGTGGTGGTTGTGTAGAAGGTTTTGTGAAGGCTTTGGTGATCCAAAGTAGAACTTGCAACTACAATATCTAATAAAAATCCACTTCCAAATATGCTTATGCCTTAATCAGAAATAATCACTCATATGACCATTTAGTTGGAAGAAAACTAGGAGATAGCATGAGTGCTCAGTTAGCAATAACAATATTGAAAGCACCTTCCTTGAATGTTGGTTCTGCATTTTGTGTTGCAATAAGTTGGAATCTATGGATATCAAGTCTCAAAATTCTACTCTCAAACTATGCCTTGTGACATTGAACGTGCTACATCACATTACACATTCAAGCATAGTAGATGACAAGTTATTCCATTAGCAAATGAGGGTATCCTTCTCATCAATGGATAAGCTATTGTAAAGAGACCACAAATATTGATACGAGCTCTTGAGGAGTGACCTAGGAAGAATGAGAGCGAGGTTTCCGGCCTTTCAAGGTTTTTATTGTGTGAATATTATCATAAATGTGTATTTTAAAACTGTGGCAAAAGGGATGTTGTGTATATAATCATAAAGAGACCAATGTGTATTTTGAAGCAGCTTATGGTATTTTGCATAGGTGCAGGCATTCTTTGTAAGGCTTAGTTTTGGGTGGGCACAAACATTTCATGACATACCTTCTTCCTAATTGTGGAAAACCATTAGAAGGACACATTTGGGCTGCAAAATATTGGGCACATATACTCTCAGTCATTGCTTATCTGGGTGGTATGGAATTAGGTGTAGTGCCTCTCCACTTGGGTCTTTGGGTTAGTTGGGTAAGAATTTATTTGTGTAGGTATTTATTCGTTTTGGTTTGATTAATCAATTTTGATAGTATTATTAATGTTGTTTTATTTTGAGTTAATTATTTTGATGGCTCTGGTAATGGTTGTTAAAGGTTTTGATTATGGCTATTTAGATGTCGTTAAATAATTGCTTCAATTAAATGATTTTCTTTTATGAGGATAGTTAAATAATTAAATTATATTTGCCGTGAATGTCATTTATTCTTTTATAAATTAAAATTTGTTAGTAGATATTAATTACCTTATTAATATTACCTATTTTAAATTATTGATGTTATATCATCTAATTTAAATATATGTAAATTAATAAGTTATTTAATTAAGACATTTGAAATTATTGTTATTGTGATTAATTATCACACTGAGAAGTAAATTTAATATTAAATGGTAAATTTAAATGTTGCATAGTTTATATTATTTATTTATTTATTTTGGAATATTTATTATCTTAGAGTTAATTATATTTTAGCATAATAATTATATTGTTTAAATTATTGAAGAATTAGTTAGGAAAGTAAATTGGGTGAAAATGCTTATTTCAAAATTGGAAGAAATGAAAATTATTGCAAGTGGTTATTTTGGTAGCAACAAAAGACTCTATTATCCTTGTTCTTTTCTGTTAAAAGAGAAATGTAAATTTGTGAAATTGTATTATTTGTTTGTGGAAAGAATAATATATATATGTGTGTGTGTTGATTCTGTTATGGTGATATGTTGTTGTAGCACCAACAAAGTAAAATTATTTAATTATATATATATATATGTGTTGATTCTGTTATGGAGATAATGATTTATTAAAAAAAAAAATTGGTGATATGTTGTTGTAGCACCAACAAAGTAAAATTATTTACTTTAAATGATATATATGTGTGTGTATAATTATATATATATATATATATATGATTTGTAAAATCTGTTGTTAAATGGTAATTTCCAGCAGTCCAACATTGATAAAATTACTTATTTTTAATGACATATATGTGTGTGTGTGTGTGTAATTAAATATATATTTGTAGTTGGGCAAATGTGGGTTTTATTTCTGAAATTAATGAACAAAAACTTATTTTTATAAAACTTAGATTTGGAGCATTATTTTATTAAACTCCTATTTAGAATGAATATGTAAATTTAGATTTAATGATTATGGTAAATTAGATTTAAAGATTATTCTAATTTGGTAAAAGAAATAAAATGAGATAATAAATATTGTGTAAGAGGAGTTTCTAAAAATATACACAAAATATTTATATTTATTTTCATAGTTTAAGTTAAAATACTTAATGTCCGTAATGTATTTGTGAGTTGGAATGAATTGTATAAATTGTAGTTGTCTGTATTAGATGATTTTAAAATGATGAAATTATTACTTGTTAGGCAATATGTTTATTCATGTCAAATTCTATATTGATTGAAAACTTTATTTTAATTGGAATGATGTATTGTTTAAATGTGATTTGTTTTTAAATGAGAAAATTTGGTTGATGATCTATTTATTGAGAAAAGTTATATGTTGACGTCTTGGAACTTTGGTTTAATTTGTTTTGTGATTTCAGGGAATCTTGTGTCATTTTCGTCCTTGAGTTGATTGTTTTAATTGTCTTCCAAAGGCAAGGGGAGTGTTTGGTTCATGATGATTTCTATGTTGGCTTGATACCACAGTATTCTTGTTTGTGCTCATGTGGGTTGCTACCCTACACTGTGGTTATACCTTGTGATGTGGTTTTTTATGCGGTAAGGTTCATGCCTCGCATGTGTTCATTGTTTCATGGTTTTTGATGTTGTGAGATTGGGTACACCCTAGGCTTTAGGAGAGTTGTCTTGATGTTAGTAGGGAGAGTGGCTCTCCATGGGGGTTGACGCACAAAGTGGCATCAGGGTAACTCATTGGAGAGTTGCATAACTAAGTGATAACCTGAAGTAATTAATTGGGAGGAAAGGGTAACCAATACATTAATCAGGATCAGTTGAAGCCCCACTCATGCCTATAGTGCTTCTATAGGCTAAGGATGGGATGAGAAGGCTTGGTCGGAAAGATCACCACCTTGTCCTATCGAAAGGTGAGTGATTCTGCATGTGTCACCCTATGGGGTCGGTGCCTAGTGAGGGGCAATCAAGGTAACCATAGATGGGGGCCGGTGTCTGGATTGTCTGGGTAACTCAAGGACGAGGGTCGACATCTAGACTATTAGGGTAACCCATATCAGGTCCATGTGATGACACTCTTCCCTTTAGCAACCAATATGTTTGTATTTTTCCCCCTTGTTAATTATTACCTTTGGAAGTAATTGTTCTTATGGTTCTTTGACTTGTTGTCTTTTGGATTGTGGAGTCATGTCAACTCTATATATTTGTCTCTTTTTTTTGTTGTGGTCCTCTTGTCATCTCCTAGCATGGGGGGTGTTCCTTCGGGTTCACATGGTCGAGTGGAACGTGCTACGCACCCATTGGGTTCCCCACTGACGATTGTGATGCTACAGAGATGTACTTGTTGTAGTAGTTCTTGAGCTTTCTAGTGTTGGCGACAGTTTTGGTGTTATGACATTTATCTTCTTCACATGGATCTCTTTATGTATTTTTTTCATTGTGGATGTATCATACTTGTATTGGTGTACACTTCCCATTATTATAAGGGAAGCATCTTTGTAATGTAATACCAATTTCTTAATGTGTTGTATATGTGGAAATATGTTCCACGAATGTAATAATGAACTTGGAAGTTGTAATGTGATAATATGATATTCTTATATTTCTTTATCTATCCTATTTATGATTGGATGTATGTTATATATTTATGTCATTCTTATTCGCACTTCTATTATTAACTTAATTTGGTTTCGTTTAATGTTGTTGTTGGTTGGGTTCATTTCGCGTAGCGCACCATGTAACCCCATGGGACTAAGTTGATGTGATATGGACTATATTAATGTTGACTATTATTTAATTATGGTTAATGTAATTGTTGTTTCAAAAAAAAATGTTCTATTTATTGTTAGTTGTTGTGTCCTTTGGGGTTTGTGTGGTGGGGCGTTACATTAGATGGATACCGTGGAATAGAGTACATTATACACTATCTTATGTACTGGGGAAACTTTTGTCAAGATATGAGAAGATAAATGATTCTTTTACTGTCAAAATAGTATACCTTCCATTCTCAATGTATCTACTATCATACCTCTCACTAACACTGTTATTTTATTAACACTGTTATCCTACTTCCTCTACAAAAGAGCTCCATTTGAAGGCATACTGACTACATATTATGCACAACAAAACTCTACAAGTGCAACAAGACAGAATATGAATTCATTGAAACATTACTGTCTAAGCAACATAATATCTTCAAATGAAGGAGCATTATAACTATGAATGAGAAAATAGTGTGTAGGCATTGTAAGCACTGTGAAATGAAGAAGATAACACATCGAATTAGGTGAATGAGATCACTGAAAGGAATGTCATTGTTAGATATTTGCAAATTGTGAATTGTCCTCTGTCCTATAGGACTGAGAAAGGAAGAACATTGTCAAATAGTGATTGAATCATAATAAATATTCCAAAAACAATGAAAGTTACTATCAAATGGTGAAAAAGATTTGTCCTCCATGTCATTTGCACATGGTGATCTAGAACACAATGAGTAAGAAGTAAAAGAGAACTGGATCATAGCATTGCAAAATGTTTATGAGTTATGCAATGAACTTCATTGTTCTTTTGATCACAAAGGAGATAAAGATAATAACTAGCATACTCCTGGGAACAAAGAATGTTCATGGAGTGCAAACTTCCTCACAAAGCAATTACCACAACAGAGTTTCAAGTGAATTGCACCTACTATTTTATGTTGATATGGATATGTTCTAACCTGTAGTTAATTTTTTTAGCATAATAGATATGCTAAATAGCTGTTCATATACCATTATTTCAAATTCAAAATTGCTATACCTTATTCTAGGAGAAAATCATAGGGGGGGTCTATACATAAGACACCATTATTTCAAATTCAAAATTGTTGGCTCTTTCACAATTGTCTGCTTCATTTATTTGATCTAAGACAACCTACTGTATAGAATATGCTCTCAAAATCACAGTAAATCCTTTTATTCTAGGAAGACTGTTCAGAATCTTCCCATCATAACAATGAACTAAAGCATCAGTCATTAACCTAATCTTTGCAAGAGTTTCATCAAATTTTACTTTTCCACTCTCTTTTCCATTTTGAATTTTATTCTCAATTTCATCCAAGAAGAACTTCCTCAACCTGTAGATCATGTTGTTAGCCATAACTTTACCAGGTGTCGAGGATAGCTTTGACTTTTTACCCAAGCAGCAATTGGCAAAATTTGGCCTTGCCAGATATAATGTGTTGAAAATCTCTTTGAATTTATTTGAGAAAAGAGTTCCTGGGAGTATAATGTGTAGTTTTGAATTAACCTTTTTGCATGAATTCCATAGCTTTGATCGGTTATTTCGAGCTTGATGACCTTCATCAAGAACAAGCAAACCTGTGCTCTCTAAAATCAGTTTTCCTGAAGAGGCTAAGCATATTGGAAAACTAATTTTAGAGAGCCCAGGTCTGCTCATTCTTGATGAAGGTCATCAAGCTCAAAATAATTGATCAAAGATATGTAATTCATGCAAAAAGGTTAATTCAAAATCGTGGATTATACTCTCAGGAACTCTTTTCTAGAATAAATTCAAAGAGATTTTCAACACATTGTATTTGGTAAGGTCTAATTTTGTCAATTGTTGTTTGGGTAAAAACTCAAAGCTATCCTCGACACCTGGTAAAGTTATGGCTAACAACAAAATATACAAGCTGAGGAAGTTCTACATGGATGAAATTGGGAATAAAATTCAAAATGGAAAAGAGAGTGGAAAAGTAGAATTTGATGAAACTCTTACAAAGTTCAGGTTAATGATTGATGCTTTTTTTCATTGTATATGAACAATTAATTATCTATTTTGCTACAACAATTAACTAAAGACTCCTACTTTTTCTCTGAGTATGACGATACCTAAGCTTCTGGTGTTTCTAGATAGAACCTATAGTAGAAAAGTGTTGTCTCCATCTGAAGGAACCATCTTTGGAGCTCTTCCTTGAAATGAGGGTTGAAAACATTAAAAGAAAAGCAATACCATAATTCTAAAGTAACAATTTGTATCAAGCCAAATATCAAAAAGTATAATTAAAAAGACAAATCCTTACAATCGGACCTCGAATTGGACCAAGCAGATTTATGATTTTATCTTTAGAATGTAGGAACTCTCTGTCGGACCTTCACGACCTCAAATTGGATCTCCAATTGGATCAACAAATTTATGATTTTATCTTTAGAATGTAGGAACTTTCTCTGTTGAAGCTTCACGACCTCAAATTGGATGTGAAATTGGACTAGCAGATTTATGATTTTATCTTTAAAATGTGCAAACTTTCTTTGTCTGATATTCACGACCTTGAATTGGATCTAAAATTGGACCAACAAATTTATGATTTTCTCTGTCCATCAGTGTTTGTATTCCTACACTCGGGTTCTACTTCCAAGCGAAAACACCCAGAAGTGTTTCAAACTAGTTGAAGGTACTCTCCAACCTGGTTATGTCACTGATAGCAATCCAAGTTTGCCTGAACCATCGATACCCGAATGTTGCATCACAATCTATTCTTCTTGCACATAAAAATGCCACATATTAACCCCCTCTAAATAAAACATTTAACCATCATAAAACCATAATTAATAAATCATTTTAGTTTCAAAAAGAATCCAATGTCATTTAATATCAAAACAAAAGTTGTATAAATCACCAAAAATCCATGAAGCCTCCTAAATGTAGCTTAAAGCAAGTTTATAGGATGGGTTTCAACATAAGAAGCTTTCTACTACAACTCTCAATGAATGTATTATAAGTAAAAAAAAAAATTCTTCACACTTGAAGTAATGCAGTCAAACATTTATTCCAAAAGTATGTTAGCAGGAGTTAACGAAAAACAAAATGATTTTTTGTTTGGTTTCTTTTAAAAATATGCCACATGGAAATGGAATAATCACTAAGAAACCCTAACAATAAAAAATGAAGTAAAGGTTCACCATAAGAGCATAACCGAGGAACAAATTCTTGTGACTGTAATTATGTGATCCATAAAATTATTGGTCATGTGGCGTAGTTGTGCTATAAAAAATACATGATGTATTCATGTGGAACCAAATTTAATGTGGCTATGTTGTGATAGAAATGGAGGCACTCATATGAGAACAATTCATGTATAAATTAATCACTGTCATCACAATTGGGTGTCAATCATCATTGTGTGCATTCAAGTTGACTCAAGTTTAACAAGTTACAATGTAATGATAGCATGATCCAAGAGCGATTACCTCTTGCTTCAATAAAGAGCCTAAATCTTTGGTTGATATGCAGAGTGGTTGTTTTATATCAATTATGTAGTTCATTGACACACAACCCATGTTTAATAGGCTAATCCAAAGAGTGATCAAGATTTTCTAAACCTTATGAATGTTACTTAAAAAGAATGTGCAAGGGAAGTGATCATATAGAAATGATAAGGCTTTTTTATGCCATAAGACAATGAATACTTAGAACAAGTCCAGTGATGAATGAGGACAAGAAGTTTGCATATGATTCATCACCATGATAGTGTCAAGTGCAAGCTACATGGACAACTCTTAGCTATACCTTGGATTATGAGAGGTTCATGAAGACATGAAAGAATATTTTTGAAGAGGATAGTGTTCTATTAAATACAGTCATATTACAAATGGAAAAGGCTTTCACCATGACAATCTCCTTGAGCATTCAATAGTGGTAGACCTATTAACAAAGGGAAATGATTTTTGTATAAGCATTTATAAAAAGGTAGATTGCAGATAATAAAAGATGGTTATAAGACATAAAAGATGATAGTCGTTGTCAGTGGATATAAGGGCAATCCATATGCAAAAGATACTCTCTATGACTGTAATAAATAGGATAAGTACCATGAAGCTAAGGGAAAATTAAGAAGTAGGGATAGTTACTATAACCAATGGATAGTGACAAAATTTTATGAGGATAGTTAGCTCATACATGATAGTAAATATGACCTTAGTCATAGCTGAAGCTAGCATAAGTGGATATGAATTAATTACATTGAGATTGACCTCATTGAAATAGGATAGTCATGGTTATCAATATTTATGACATGAAAGAACATAGCACAATTATCTTGAAGACTTTTAAATTGCCATCTTCAAGTATGAATGATAGTTATGAAAGATCAATCATGAAGGATTCATGGGATCATGGGATAGTTATAGCCACATGAAAATAGGTGATAAGGGAGATCTAAAAAACTTGTTTATTTAGGTAGAAAAGGATGGGTAAAAAGAAAGAGAAGCTATAGTCATAATAATTTAGATAAATAAAACATGCAATGGTAGGTTAATTTTGAACACCCACATCAAACCCTAATGAGATATGTCTTGACCATTTTTTTCAAACAAATAGACTTGAGGACAAAACCCCTACTAGTTTGTAAATGGCCAAGGACGAAAATCTATTGGCCAAAGAAGTGGTTCTCACCCATAGGTCGTGGCTGAATTTTAATGGTGGTCGACATTGGTAATATCAAGATAGTAAAACATACATATTGCCATTTATTCATCATTATTTTCCTTACAAAGACATACATATTGCCATTCATAACCAGAAAAACTCCTCATAACCAGTAAAACCTATTGACACTTCAACAATGAGACTACAATCATGTCTTAAACACATCATGGCCTGTGATTTTCTCAAAAGATCTGCATTGTGATATGAAAGTATCACCTATGAAGGTGGTTTTTTTCCTAATAAGAGCTTTGAATTCCTAGTTTGGGCTTATGATAGGGATTAAAACTTCATGAGGAGACAAGCAAGCTCTTCCTCAAAACTTCAAACAAAACTAAAAACCCTAATGACATAGAGTATACCTAGCAAGATGTGACGATGAAGGCTTTTAGGAAAACCTCGAATATTACTCAACGTGGGCATGATCTATCCTCAAAACCTTGGACAATCTCCGTGTGCATGCAACGTGTCTTCAAACCCTTGTGAATCTCTGTAGTGTGGATGAATTCAAAACCAACAAAGAAATGTTTCTTTAGATCAAACTCAACAAGCCTTTATCCCATATCTTCTCAAATAGATGTTGGTGCAACCAACTACTAGTTCTATGCCATGCCTTCAAAAAATCTTTGGACTTCTTCCAACCAACAAACTAAAAAAACCCCAACCTTCCTCTTGTTGTGTGGCTCAATAGACACAAGGAATGAAAATTCTCTTTTTCATTGTTTGGCACCCAAAAAAAACTTAGTCAAAATTCTCTTTTTCATTGTTTGGAGCCCAAAAAAAAATTAGTTTTTCACTTTCTTTTTTATTACTTTCCACTTTATTTTCCACCCGATGATCAAATTAGTCATTTATTTAATCATTTATTGTTGTGTTGCAACAAATGACTATAATTTAATCATTTTTAGTTGTCATGACTAAAATTTTTAGTCACTTAGTCATTTATTTTCCAAATTCTACTAGTGTGTCTACTAGCCCTTCCTCTTCTTCCCCTTTAATTTACTAGCCCTTGTAGTTTTCTTTAGTTTCTTTACCCACCATTATGGTGGTTAAAGGAAATCAATTTATATTGGGATGTCCTCCCATTTCCCCTATGGTCTCCCAACCTCTAGTGGTGGCCTCAATTCCTCCCCTTACCTTTCAATCTACAAGAGGAAATCCACCCTTGATGCATAGACCTCCCCCTCAAGTTTCTCACCCTCCTGTAATTTCCTTTGTTCTATCAACTTCCCCTTTGAAAATAAGGGAAACACAACCCATTATGTAAAAAAATCCCTATGCACCAATGGCTTCTCATCTTCTATTAGTCACCCACATTCCTCCACCTACCCCTTCAACAATAAGAGGAAAGTAACCCATGGCCAGTGATCCATCCCACACTCATAAAGTATCTTAACCCCCAATGATTGTTGGTGTCTCTCTTGTTCTCAGATAAAGAAGTTAAAGAAACATAGGTTGTTAAATTCTTGTTTCCCTCTTCTAGCTCAATATAAATCCTATAACCAATGGAACTAATAGGATATCATTAGGCCCTATCTCTTTAGTTGAAAATGCATCAATTGTATCGACTAAGTAGTGTTCAGAGGCTATATGCAATAGAAAACATCTTGAATATCTCTCTCACATTTTCTAAATGTTTGGGACAACTGAAACAAAATTTAAACTAAAGAGGCCGCTAAACTAGAAAGCGGGAAATTATTCATCTAAAAAGCATGGAATAACTAAACTAGAAAGCATGGAATGTTTAATCTAGAAAGCTTAAATGATTAAGCTAGAAAACATGTAAATTGCTTGAAAGAAAGCACTTGCAAGAAAACTGTAAAGTGAAATGATAACAACCTTTAACTAACATCTAATGATTAACATAAAACAACTTAACAACTTGCAACTAACAATCAAAGTGGGTGCTTTAAAACTTCTAATAATAGAACTAAAGATTATAGAATCAAACTACAACCTATAGGAATAACCTAATACAACTCGACACATGTAAATAAACTTTACTTACATTTATCATTTACAAAATAAAAACAATAGAATTAAAAATGGAATACTTATCTATCTACTCTACAGTCCCTTGAGTGGCCAAATCTCAGGTGCTCCTACACTTAGCTCAGATCACATAAACTTTGTAACTTCAAGATTAATCCATTCAAGATAATTCCATCCACAATACTAATAACTTAGAATGAGATACTACGTGGAGGCGGTTGTAGTCTATCATGGATCAAATTGGCTCAAATAAAAGGGTATAGGAAGGTCTGGGTGGAAGGCGACTCTCTGAATATTATAAACAATTTGAAGAATGCCTCACCTCCGTCTTGGACTATTGAGGCCTTGGTCAGGGACTCTATTGATATTATCAATTCCTTGGATAATGTTTATGTCTCTCATATATTGAGAGAGCGTAATATGTTAGCTAATTTCTTTGCTAACTTTGATGTTAGAGAAAAACAGGAGTGGGAATTAAATGATCCTATTCCTTTTGAAGCATCGACTATTATTAATAATGAGTGCTAATCTTATGCCGATCTTAGCTGGCTTTGAGGGGTGCATGTCCTTATTCATGTGGTCGAATGTTTTGAATGAGAATATTGAAGTTATGAGTATGGGTGACGACTTTCACAAGGACCAGAGTTATAATTCATTATTGCATATCTATCCTTTGGTCGGCTTCGCATGGATTTTGGGTGTTTTTTGCCTTAGTTTATGGAGTCTTCTGTGATTAATTTTGCTTTGGGTGGTGTTTATCATAGTATCCTTAGGTTTCAGCTGGGTGCTTTGCTTCTGTTTACGATGGGTGGGGACAAAAATCGTGTTGAGCCTAAGTCATGTGTTTCTGCTAAGCAGAGGAAGGAGGTGTGGGAGATTTTAGAGAAGGGTGGCTTAACTATGTATATGGAGAAT
Source organism: Sequoiadendron giganteum (assembly GCA_007115665.2). Lineage (NCBI taxonomy): Eukaryota > Viridiplantae > Streptophyta > Pinopsida > Cupressales > Cupressaceae > Sequoiadendron > Sequoiadendron giganteum. The sequence continues at coordinate 658,731,180 of CM021104.1, forward strand.
TTGCATGGTTACAATCCTCAGGTCACTAATTTGGTTGCTCAAGGGTGGAATGAGAGAACCTTGAATTTGGGTGGTAGGGAGGTTGTGGTTGACAAAGAATTCATAGCCCAAATTATTGTCTTGGCTATGCAGGGTATGAAGGTGTTCAAAGACAAAAAAGAATCACAAGATGCGATTTCTATTTTCTTCAAAGGGAATGAGGCTACTGTTTAGAAAAAGGTGAAGAGTGGTGGCTATCAGAGGAGTTCATTGAAAGCGTTGTGGCATGATGTGGCTGAAGAGATTATGAGGTATGCCACCTTGGAAGGCAGGTATACGATGATTAACAATTACCATTTCCTTTTGCTAAACCATTTCTGACATAAGAAATGGGTTTCCTTTCCTTACTATTTATTGATGTCGCTTGACACGAGGATTAAGGAACATATGAAAAACCCCAAGAACCCTATCTTGCATGTGGGGTTAATTTTCCTGATCTATGAACATGTCAAAGTTCATGAGGTGCATAAAACTCTTGTGTCTCTGAAGGAAAATTTTGTAAACCTCGAGAGGGTTATGAGACGGATTCGGGAGAGGAAAGGGCTAGTAAAAAATCTAAGAAGAGGAGGCTTATTTTGAGCAAAGAGTCCGAGTCTGATAGGGATGATGATGTTGACTATGTCTCATATTCGTATGCCTCTTTTGAGGAGGGCCCCTCTTCCCCTGTTCCAAATAAAACTAGGAATAGGAAGTCGAATGCTAAAGAGGGTTATACGACTTGTAGTGATGATGTGGTTGTGAATGCTCATCCTAAGGGGGTTAAGGAAAAAAATGAACTTTATGGGGAAGCTTCCTCTCCTCCCATAGTGACTAGACAAGTGTAGGAGACTAAGGAGGGGAGTTGGAAGAGAAGGGTGTTGGGAACTAATATCCAAATCTTGGAGAAGGGTTTTCCTCTTTCCCTGGCTGGAGGTATCTTTGGTGAGGCCTCTCCAAGTGTTGACATTGGGATGAAGTAGGGGAAGGAAAAGGTTGTGGATGGAGGACATGCTATGGAAACCAGCAAAGTGGATGGGGATAGGATGTTGAAAAGGAAGACTGTTGCGGAGGAAATTGCTTGCTCCATTTGAAAGATGAAGATTCCTATCTCCATTGGCAAAGATACAGATATTTCTGCTGATAAGGTTCATGTTAGTTCTTCTGATGAGGATGTTGTTGTGGGGAAACGGGCTGAAAACTTTGATAGGGAGGAGTTGTCTGATATTCTGGGCTCGGCCCGTGAGAGTGCTAATGTGCAGTTAAAACTTTTTAAGTGGTTCTTTCATGAGATTAATAGGATTAATGTTAGAATTAGAGGTGTTGCTAGTAAGGCTGAAGACCCTGTTGTCCAAAGACAAATTGATAATATGATGGAGTCTCTTAATATTATGGCTAATACTGTGGTAGAGGAAACCATTAATATGAAACAAAATTTGGAAGGTAGAATCTTATCCCTTGAGGATAAATTTGATAAAATGTGGAAAGTTGTGATGAAGAGTGGAGATGTCTCTAAGGTTTTGGGAATTTCAGATTTCGCCAAGGTGATCTGCCCTGTAATTACTACAAAAAGGAGAAAAGAGATTGTGTATGTTGATGATACTGCTGTTGGGGGTAAGCTATTGGATGTGGGTTGTACTGGTGAGAAGGATTCTATTAAAGGTAGTGTTTTGAGTGATGAGATAAAAACTGGTGGGTCGGGGGTTAGAACTAGAAACATAATGAAAGCTCAGGTCGGGGCCTTTGGTATAGAGGTGTTTGATACTGTGGATAATGCATAGAAGATGGTTGCTACTAATATGGAAGTTGTAGAGATTATGAACAATATTTAGTGTTGTTGGCTGGCTACCTTCTTTTTGGTTGTTGGTTCGCTGTCATTGGGCTAATTGTTGTGTAATGTTGTTTTCTTTTTTTATCAGCTGCCTTATTTTCTAAAGGGTTTTAGGCCCCTTCAAAACCCTTTTTTTACCTCTAATCAAAACTTAGAGTGAGATGAGAAAAACTTGTTTTATTCATATTGTAAGTATAACAAACTAATAGACTCAAGTCCATAACATAAAGTATTAAAGAGGCTTAGAGTGAGCCATAAAGTCTTTAAATAGAAAATAACAAAAAGCTTCAAAAGCTTGATCCCCCATGCACTTCCTAAAATTTTGGTGCCTATTCTTCCAACGCTTGTCTTCAACTATATTGAAGTTTGCGTTGAATCCACTTGGTTGAGCATGATGATCAATCATGCATAATAACATGTATAATACTTAGAAACTAAACCATTATGTTAGCGCAGATTAGCTTATTTCAATTAATTTTAGGAAATAAAGATTATACATCTTTTCACAAAAAACAAGCAATTACTAATCCTAAAGATAATTAATTGGCAAGGTAAAGGTGACTGGAAGATATGATGAAGGGTATTTAGTTCATTATATTTATAAGGTTATTTTTACCTCATCAGGAACTATCTTTCCAACACATCAAAAGAATCATTGATGTAATATAGCTAGATATTTAGCTACCTTAGAGGTCCGTAATACTGAGGACCCCCCTCCCATGCAACCATCTCCTAAATTGGTAATTCCTCCTTCTCATCGATGTCTCCTTACTAGTTCTTTTTATGTGGCTCCCTTTGTACCTCCTTAGCTCTAGATCAAGAAGAACCCTAAAAGGGTTTAGACAATGTTGGCCCCATCAATGGACCCTGCTCTCTTGAAACCCTTGATATGCCTCATTTCTCTAAGCCTCTATACATGCCTTATGTTACTGTCATCTCTAACACTTTTATCACTTCTATTGCCTCTTTCTAATGCAATATTAAACACCAAATTTATCCTATTGTCCTTCATCCTACTGCCATTGAAATCGATATCCCCCACCATCTACCCAAGCATAAACCATAATTTCCTCCCCCTAATACTAACCACAAAACCAATCTTAACCCACATTATTTACTAACTATATAAAAATTTCTCCCTATTTCCTCGATGAGAAGGACTTCACCTTTTTTTATAGTTATTCATGTGAGCTCATTGTGGTTGGTAGAAGTAAACTATTATAACTAGTAGTATATCTCAATAGTGAGTCTCAAGATTCCTCTCTTCAAGCTTGCATGTTTGATTCCTTCGCATAATATATTCCAATGATATCATCAATCTTCATACGATCGCTAACACTAACCCCATAAGACATTCAAGATGACATTGTAGTTGCTATTAACTCCTTATGTCTTATTATAGGTGAGATACTTAGTACAACTCTAATTCTTCTCCCTTTTACAACTCATCCTCCTTCCCCTTGTGATTTAGATTGGGAGGAATATTCTCTATTTGAGGATTATCCTTAGAGATGCACCTTCCTTTCATTTTTTTTATGTGTTTATTATGTGATCCTCATAAATTTTCTTGTTTATTTTTGTTAGGCTTTCTTGAAGAACCTATTTTACCCTTGTAGGAAAATGGATACAAGAGGTAAAAAATATTGTTTCATCATCTATTTTTCACTTTTGGGGATTATGCAGAGCATTGAGACATTTAGGCCTCTTCTATGTTGACCCAAAATTTTATTTTGTTTTCATGTACATTTTGTTTCTTTGTATTCATAATTCGATTTGGCTTAGAGAATGATGTCAATTTAGACATTCTTCCTCTACATGATATTTATGATTACTTTTTATATGTATATTGACTCTAAGCTAATGTATCCCTCAATTTGTGTGCTTTCGAATGATGTTTATTTTTTTATATTACAACTCTATATTGTGGCATACCATTTCATGAGTACATCGTCACATATTTCATGCTTAAAAAGTCCTCATGGATGCTTTTTATTTTAGGAATATTTTTTCCCATTTTCTACCTTAAACTAATCTACATTCTTTGTATCTTGTAATTATTTTAAGGGGGGCTTTAATTTACACACACCTCACTTTCATGCTCCCTATAGCATGTGCTTTTCCAACATGAGTAGCATATGAACCACCTTGAATAATGTAGCTTGCTAGCTTGTGGGTCTTCAGATGTCCTACCTTTGTTTGGTATTCTTTATGGTCATCTTATAACATAATTTGTAGTTCCTATGACTCATGAAAGTATCATATGAACTCTAGCATAACACAATCTATTAGTCATACTTATCATTTTTTCTACTAGTACATCACTAGAAAATACACCTTTATATTATCCCTTTAATTATCCTTTCTCTCCCTTTCTCTTCTATGTCTCTTGTATGTTTATTTTGCATGACTTTTTGTATTGTACTTTCTTTTGTATGTGCTTATGCTTGTTTTAGATTTGTGATTTACTTAACATATTTTTTTGCAAGATTTTATGTGTCTAATGTCTATTTCTTGTGTAGTTATTTACTAATTAATGTATTTATTTGTAGGTTATCAACTCAAAGGCATGGTTCCTCCACTTGAAGAGATTTTGACATCCTTCATAGTATCCTTCAGTATATATTAGTTTTTAGCATTTTCTCGCATTTACAATTTTTAAAGTGTATATTTAGTATAGATCATACAACAACAAAGTGAGGATCAAAATGTAACATAAAAAATACAAATCCTTGTAATTTCATGCTATTTTGCACTCAATTTGGTGTGGTAGTTTGAGTTGTCTTGATGTTAGGATGTTAGTGCCTTTTTGTGTTGTTTTCTATAATCCCTATGATGTTTTCATTCTTTTAGATGTTTTTAGATTTTGGATTGTCTAATCAAGATCACTCATGTAGACATATGCATAACACACTAGAATCCTATGATAATTTGTGTTCTAGTGATCATTCCAGTGTTATTCTAAGTCATTATCTAACTCTATTGCCTTTCTTTGCTTCTAATTTTGACTATCTCTCACATTATTATTATTTTTCACTCCATCACTCTTCTAAGAAAACTTTGAAGCATTCTCCCAAGAAAAACACCAACCTCCATTGTCATTCTATGAAGCTCTACTCAATTCTTGATGCATGTGAAATTTTCTAGCTCATTTATATTTTTTTGGAGTTGTAGTAACAATTTGTGCAAGAAAATAGTGTTCTTCCTAGTTATTATAGACCTTCAACATGGCATTGTTCTTGATTGTTGTTCCCACTCCCTCATTTTTCCATTGTATTTATATTTGTAATTCTTGGGTGCTAACGATATTATATTTAGGAATACATTTCATAATGCCATTAACATTATTTTTTATCATTCTATACTATATTGTTCTTGTCATTTTATTTGAAAAAGCTATTAAAAATCTAGCTATTCATGGAGGTAGAAATACCTATGCATGATTTGACTAAGACAAGCCCCTAAATAGCCACCCAAATTTTTTCCTTTCTCTCTTTCTTGCATTGCAAGTCTATGAAGAAGAATGTATCAATCTACAACTTCTCTGGTGAAATCCTTTCATTTTACTTTCTCTTTGTCAAATTTTTAATAAATCTATTATTTTTTCTTTTTTTTCTTATTTTATTTTCTAGAATCTAATTGTATCTTCTAATTATTTTTGTTGTGTATGCATGTATTATTTTATTATCAATATATTCAAAATTATTATTGTCATGATATTCAAAAGTATTGTCATGATATTTAAAAGTATTATCATCAATTAAATGCTAATGTTTATAATTAATTTGAAATAAATAAATTTAATATCCATATATTATGCACTTAAAACACTAGAGAATGCATATCGAAGTACAAATGATGTAGTTTTTAGAAACAATTTCTAAGATATCCCCAATCCCAATAGAATGCTTCATAGGTTTTAATACTTTCCAAACAATTTTTGAAATGAGCTAGATAGCTTCATTTAATTAATTATAATTTTTCTTAAACACTTTCTTCAATTCTTCATGTTATTTTGCTTGCTTGAAGTTCAATGGTCATGAAACATTATACAAGTATAAGTAATAGTAATATATTTTTAGTACTTTCTATACATACTAGGAATCTCACATTTTGTGTGGAATGGGTACGCCAAATAATTTTATGAGAATTTTAAAGTTGAGTAGATTGTTTTGTAGAAATTTGAAAAATGTGTCATAAGTAGAAAAAAATTCACATTGTTATAATTAAGGCTTTTCCATAAGTTAGTTTATGTGTAGAAGGTTAAATTTGTAAAAGATGTATAACTTCATAAAATACAAATCAATTATTGTGTAGGCAAATTGGTTAAAATTGAACAATGTGTCATAGGTTAGATTATAGTTAGATGCTTGATTTTGGAAAAAAAACTCATGGTATTAATGGAGTTTGAAGTGATTATATACAATGCTCCATTGCATCTGAAATCAAACAATAGACTTGTTTATTATTTGAAAAACAACAAGTTAAAATCAATATGTTGAAGTTTTAAATCATGTTAAACTCATTCTCACCTTTGGTATAGTTGATTTATAGATGCTCAGCAATGGGAAACATAGTGTAAGTGAGTCATGAGTGGAACATGTAATAAAACAAATATGAGATATAATTTACATGGGAAAATAATTTTAGCTTTGTGTTGATTTGTTTCTTATCAAGCTTAGTTGATAATGTAGATATGAGATAAATAAAGGGGCATACATGTTGTTAGTGTAACCTCCTTTAGGTTTGTGAATTATTGTTTTGTGATATTGCATTCAAACGTTCCTCTTCCCTTTTTCGATGAGCCACAAATGGGGTATGTTGCATGCATGCATATCTTTGGAATGTGAAGGAAGGTTGTATGTGAATACATATAACAGTTCACAAACTCTTGAAATAGCTATGAATGTCAACCCTTGTCGATCAGTGTTGCCAATATCGATTGTTTCCCTTTGTAGTGTAAGTCCTTGTGACTTGTGAATTGTTAAGGCCCATGCCATTTTTAGTGGAATTTGACAACAACAACCATGAATCACTAGGGTTATAGGTACATTTTTTTGGTTGTTATCATCCCAAGTCAATCCAATATAATTTTTGAAATGAACAACAACAAATAAGGGAAGTTGAGGTGGTTTTTCTCCTTCGTCATATATAATTCCTTTGACTTGACCAAGTGCACCATTCACGAGCCCTATTTCCACCCATAAATTTGAGCATAAAATAACTTCTTGACCAATAGACAAGAGTATCTTAGCTTGAAGTTGTTCTTCATTTGGATTTGAGTATGGTAACCCCCTAAGTTGCTCTGCAATGGATAGTGCAAGGAGTGTTGCCAAAGGCAACAACATACGTTTATTATGTAGTGAGACCATTTCATTTGTTGCAAAAAGATGTATGACATCTAAGAAAGTTGAGTTTTCTACAGAGGTGAGTGAGGAACTTGAACACGACATTATAACTTGCCAATCTTCTATTGTAGGCTCTGCATTTCAAATATTTGAGAGAAGTCCACAAAAATCAATTTGGAAAGGATCATCACTAATCTATCGAAATATTTGTGTCAATGTTATCATTGTTGTGAAGGTGCGCCATAGTTTTCCTCCATAGGAAGTAGAAGCATACTGGAGGTAGTTGGCCTAGGTCACCAAAGAGAATGATCGATCACCCTCCAAATAGTTGTTGGTTGTGGCTGGGGAATGCTTCATGTAGCCTCATGTCAATTCATTCTATCAACTTGGGCCCAATGAAGTTCATCTCATCTATCAAAATGTATCAAATGAAGTACATGCTTTCTTGGAAGGTTGCAAGCATTTGTCCTTGCAGGGAGTCATTTCTTTGATTGGTGTTTGAAGGGCACAATGAATTGTTGATGCTTGAATGTTGAATGCAACAACACTTGTAGGTGCAAGAAGTAGTAATGGTGACTAGTGAGTTGGTGCCAAACTCATGAGTGTAATCCTTATTTTATTTATGAGGTGTGACTTTCCAGTTCCTCCAATTCCTTGAATAATTAATTTAAGTGGTGGTTGTAAAGGATTATTGCTTAGATGAGACATAACTATATTGTATACTTTTTGCTGGTCTACAGAGAGGGTGGTATGGTTGTGTTCACTGCAAACATGGTGTACTTGAAATGTTGTGTGTTGGAGTCTATGAATTATCATACCATTAAAAATCTAAATATAAAATATAATAGTAAATATAATAATAATATAAATTTTCTATAAAGTACATATATAATCAAATAATAAATCATACCATTAAAAATCTAAATATAAAATATAATGGTAAATATAATAATAATATAAATTTTCTATGAAGTACATATATAATCAAATAATAAATATTTTAAAAATTTAATTATTTAACATTTTATATATATATTAATTATTTGATTATATATGTACTTTATATAGAATTTATATTATGAATATGTTTTACTGTTATATTTAATCCTTAATTTCATTATTTTATATTTATAATATTAATTATAATCATATTACAAATAAATAGTATTATATACAATATATATAATATTATATACAATAATAATAAGTATCATTATATTATATTATGTATAATTTAATTTATATTATATAAATTATATATTGAATATTAATTATATATTATATTATATTATATTTGTATTATATATTATATTATATTTGCATTTAGTAATTTTTAATATAAAATATAATATGTAATAAGTATAATCATAACATTTAAAATATAAATTTATATTATATAAAATATAGCATATAATAAATTAAGAAAAAAAGTTGTAGCAAGTAAAAGTTATTTTTAAAAATAGAAAATATGTAAAAAAAGAAAACATGTAAAATAGTAAAAAGGAAAAAAAAGCAAGTAATATGCAAAGTAGTAAATTAATGGCGAGATGAATCTAATAGTCTAAAACCTTTTTTAGGGAGTTTGAACCATTGATCTAACAAATTACCTTGTGCATTTTATATAAGGAACACCTTGACGTAATTATATAATTTATATACAATTATTTGAGTGCTTTATATAATATCTAAATTAATAACTAGCATACACATATTAATTAATACTAGCAATGGCACCTTGGTGTGCAATAGGTATGCCAAAGAGTTGTGGAAGGTCAATAAGGGAGAGTTATTGGTCTGATTTTTTGCAAATCATATCCTTTTTTTTAGAATGTGGACAAGAAACTTTAGAATGTTTCAATTGTATCTGCAACCAATCTTAGATGTTAAGTGGTATTCATTGCGCAACACAAATATTACCAGCAGAGAAAAAGAAGCCTACGATGACACTAAAACTTTGCCACCGCCTTGAAAGAAAATAATGACCAATATGCCCCATGCAACTACATTCAATGACCAATATGGCCCTTTAACTCCATTCAGTAAAAATACATATCACAATGTCACCACCATTTAAATCACTGGCTTATTATAAATCTCATTGATAAATATGTAAAATGTACAGTGAAAAAATATTTGATAAGAAGCCACTTGGTGTAGATTAGTGTTCTAAATATTTATAGTTGGAAGTAAAATTATTTCCTGCTGTAATTGTAGTGAAATATTAAATAGGGAGGTCAATAACATTCCCATGCCTCAAACTTCCTAGTTACATGGAAACTTTCTCCTTTATAGTGGATTTCGTTTCTCAAACATATAATCCCTTCCCAAATAACCACGCCTTACCATGCTTGGTTTTGAATGTTAGAAGAGGGTCATTGCAAACAACATTGCAAACAACAAACAACATAACACTGTATAACTAGAGATTCATAAATTTTCCAAGAGCAAGCATAAAGAAATTTAGAGTTCACAAAACTTCCAATGCCGATGCCAATGTCAAGTATCTCTGTTATCTACGATTTTAATTTAAGTTTTTGCAAATGAGAAGAGAAGTAGTGACAAGCTGCTTAGGCCATAAAAGCATTTTTTACAAAATGAGGACATCGAAGGATATATTTGAACTAATCTTACAAACTTTGATACAGCCAAAAATCACTATCCTCTTGGAAAGTGTATGCAAGTAGATGATCACCTGAGGCTGATATGTTTCTATTACAAGTTGTTTCAATGTCCAGTTAGATTTTTGCTCAAAGAGCTTGAATAGAATGTTCTCCACCTCATTCCTATCCATTCTAGTTCTCTTCATTTCTTGGATTTTAACTGGTGCAGTAGTACCCTTTCTATCCTGAACTCACATGACAGTAAAGAAAGCACAAGTAATTTTTTGAACTCTGGACACATAATTCCATTAAGATTGCATTGGCCTTTTTGGTTGCATATGTAAGTTCTAGCCAACTGGCATGAAATAAGTCATAAAAGAAGCAACCAGTACTAATGTCCTTGAAGAGATTAAAAATTGAGAAATACAACCCAAATTTCTGAAGTTCATACCTTTGAATTAAATGATGAAAAATCCATCATCCCTTGCATTGGTTTGTAGCCTCCTCCATGGTCACTGTCTATCATCTGAAGTAGAAAAGGGAAAAGACAAAAAAATTACTGTCTACAATTAAATTCAAATTAATTTCTTAATTAAATTCGTACACATAATTCAATTGGTTTTAGAGGTATTTAAATTTACTGTCTCCATCGAAGTTGGTGATGATTTAGGGTTTTGTATATTGTGGAATCTTTCCTTTAATGTTTGATTCACTCAACCATATATTATTTGACAATTAACCTGCTTAGCTGTAATAAATAATCCATTTTGCAGATTTGTTTCAATCAAGAATAAACAAGAAAAGAACACAACACACCAGAATTTGTCTTGTTTTGACATTAGATTTGTTTGTTCTCTCACGACACAACCGGTGGTAGTCTTCAATGTTTTGATTGTGGGGCTTCATGTCAAACTTGTGTTCAACTTTCCCATCAATAGCTACCTTGCCTGTACATAAGAAGACAAGGGAGGCTTTTTATAGGAAATTGGTAAGACTTTGAGAAAATTGCTAATGCCACAGCTATAAGAGAAATAGTTGGCATTATTTTGGAATTACTTTGAACAAATAGTTGAGGATAACAACGCTGTATGCCATTTATTTTCTTTCACCTCTATTGCATTTTTTGCAGGCTTCATGTTCTTTGCTAAAACAGTATCACCATGGAATTATTTGTGGGTTTGAAAATACAGAATAAAATGGTCCCAACATGACAAGCGAGAAAAGACCCCAACTCAAATTACATCTAAATAAACTTTTCTCCCTATCAGGTAGATTTATTATTTGATTGAAATTGCAAAACAGGTTATGTTGATTATATTCAACATTGAATAATGAATATCTATCATGACATTTGAGTTTGATGAATTGACATTAGAGTAGTATTTTTATGGTTGTTTTGTTTATTCTATGCATGGTATGTGGCTATCTGCACTCAATTCCACAACATTTACTGACTTCCCAAACCATGGCAAGTGACTTATCGCAAGAATTTGCACAAATTGTGTCCTACAAAATTTGAATGGAAGATGTAAAGCCGAATTTGTAACCTTTGCCAACATCCTTCACATCTGTGTCAAAACAAGATTTGTGTGTCAAAGTATGGACATCCATCAAAGCATAAAGGATATAGGAAATTCAATGAACATTGTAGCTGCAACTGTTTAGTAGACATTTATGCTAAATGTGGATTCATAAACAAGGCACATGAACTGTTTGGAAAAATGCCATAGAGAATCTCATGATACCATGGTTGGTGGATATAGATAAAATGGATATCCTATTGTATTGTTTTCTACCTCCAACATATCAAATCCATTGCAACAACAAATTGAAATGTTTGGATTGAAATGAGTAATTTTTCTGAACTCTTCAACCTTAGAATAACTTATTTATTAAAAAAGGAGATATACAAAAGACAATTCAATTATCAACCTCACACTATATCTTTGCATACAATTCATTAGTCGTGTCTTTAAAGAAAAGAAAAGTTCAAACAAATGTACTACTTGTGAACCCCATTCCACAAACATGTGAAATCCCATAACGGGCCTCAAATCCTATCAACAGAAACCATGACATGCAAGTCCTTCGAAACTATCAATAAATTAGGCCTTCACTTGCATAGAAACAACACCTGCTATTCTGAAAACCCTAAACTGTAGAAATGCTGCATTTTTTGTTCTAAAAGATCCTCTTTGAGTCGGCCAATAGAATTCAAAGTAACAAAAACCATGGGAGAGCCCTTGGTGTGTCCAAAAGCCTCCGCCTATTTAATTAATCTCAAAATAGTGTCCTCTGAAAATATAAGCATCCTGGGAACCGAGCCCAGAAAATGCTATTAAGTAGACTAAGAAATATTACAATTGCACAAGCCCTGATCAGTAGCTCTTGGGTTGCCATACCAAAGCCCTAGGCTATTGCCACTGAATAAACCCAAATAACAAACAATGAGCTAGCTATATATTTATGATAGTAATGAGACCCTCTACCAGAAAGGCATTTCCAATTTAGCAACAATAGCCTAAACTTGGGAAGGGAGTCATACCTGGAAAGATCATAACCGACAGCCAGAGGAGAAGCCCTGCTTGGCATGACAACATAGAAAGACAAGTTCTTCACACATAGTAATTCCCCTGAGCTGTTGTTCAAATAAGCATAACTTCCATTTTGGTGCTCTTTTAGCACCTTTTAGATTTTGGGCAGCCATGACCATTTATGTGAAGAGGAAGTCAATTCCCAAACAAAAGAGGGCAAGCGACTTACCTAGAGTTTCTGCCCAAATTGTGTGGAGCTGTCAACGATGCCGATGAGATGAACTGTGTAGTTTTTGCAAGTAGAGATACAAAACCCTAGCATCGCCTAATGTCGTTCACCACTGCCTACCTCCCCATCCATCATAAATTATGCAATAACTGCTACATTGCGTACGTGGAGAAACGAAAGGTCAATGGGCAAATGCGACTGGGATATTTTGGCTGCCATATTGAGATTATTACATTAGACAGTTGCAAATATGTGAAAGGTGCTGTTTGCAATCATAAACCCTTTTCGAAACCTTCTTTTCAGGTTGCAGCTTGCCAAAACGACCGGCAAGGAAGAGTTTGGAGGACCGAAAACCTGTAGCGGTGGGGAAAGCAGATAAAAATGGGAAAGAAGGATCAATGGTTGTAGAGTAATGAACCTTCTTGCCTCCCGTCTCCGTGGTTTTCAACTGTTGACGGGCAAAGTGAGCTTCACAAGCTCAAATAGGACATGCCTTCGGTGTAAATATATATAAAAAACGCTGAAAGTTATCATTATCAGGTCCTTATTGACTTGAGAAAAAATGCTAAGTTATCATTATAGGTCCTTATTGACTTGAGAAAAAATGCTTACATCTTCATTAACATTAATTTCAAAAGAATATATATGATTTCATTGTTTCTTTTCAAAATAAAGATAATTCTATTAAAACAAATATTAAATGTTATAAAAATATGAATTTTAATTTTTTACAATTAATATTTTTTCTTTACTTAACATTGTTTTTCTTAAATTTTTAATTAAAAAATAATTTTACAACTTTTTTTGAGAAAAAATGTTACATCTTCATTAACATTAATTTCAAAAGTAATATATATGATTTCATTGTTTCTTTTCAAAATAAAGATAATTATGTAAAAACAAATATTAAATGTTATAAAAATATGAATTTAATTTTTTTATAATTAATATTTTTTCTTTACTTAACATTGTTTTTCTAAAATTTTAAATATAAAATATTTTTTAAAACTTTGTTGATCTCTTTTCAAAAATATAAAATGTTTTAACTCTATTTTAATTCTGTAAAAATAAATATTAAATGTTATAAAAATATGAATTTCAATTTTTTATAATTAATATTTTTTCTTTACTTAACATTGTTCTCCTTAAATTTTAAATATAAAATATTTTTAAAATTTTTTTGATCTCTTTTCAAAAATATAAAATGTATTAACTCTATTTTTTTTTAGTTTTCAATGTATTATATTATTTTACTTTAGATTTAGAAATATTTTATTAAAGAGTAGGAAAAACACTTCATATTACATAACAATTTTTATTTATTTTTTACTATTTTAATTATTCTATGTTTTATTTTATTTTATTTTTTATAAAAGTATAATAAATATTATATATTTATGTATAATTTATTATTTTATTAATGCAATAATAAAACAACTATAGAAAAAGTTCTTCAAATAAAAAAAAGTCTTTATCCTATTCTTATTTAAATATAAAGTTAGCCTTCACCAAGACGTCAAATTAAATTTGCTAAATTTTTATTGTAATGTATTTATTTTTGATTTTTTTTATGGCTTTTGTAATTTTATAAAATTACCTTTTCCATTTCTTTAATTTTTTTTATTTAATTTGATTTATTATTTTTTCTATTTATGTAATATTTCCATTATTTTTCCCTATATCTATTTCTATACAAAAAATTTAAATGTTTCTCAATATAATAATAAAATAAATACTTTCAATATAAATATAATTATAATTTATATTAAATTAAAGTCATTGAGTGTGAGAATATGTGGACTAATTAAAATGATAAACCAACACACCAATTAAACATTAAATCAAAGGAAACTAATTAAAAAGATAAAACAAACTCTAAATAACAACAACTCCTTCAAATGCTATGCTAAGAACGTGAAATGCTATGCTAAGAACTTGAAATGCTAAATGCTGATTCAAATGCAATTATAGTAATCACACAAAATCTAGGATCTTTGGAGGCAAGATATTTAATTAAGTGTGAGATGAGGAGAGTTTCTAATTAAATATTTAGAATATTTAATTAAATGTGAGATGAAGAATATCATTTAAATTTAAACTTGTGATAATTAATATAAATAAATTGTGAAATCTAGTTAATTAATTAATAGGAAATTGAAAGAATTTAGAAAGTGAATGATATAAATAAATAATTAAATTTAATTATATGTAGATGAGTTTAGAAGAATAATTAAACAATTCATATTTAATTAATTAATTAATGATTAACCGTGACCAGTTTTAGATGTGTACAGTCATAATAAATACAAATAATAACTTTTGAATCATAATAAATATTATTTAATAAAAATGAAATAATTTTTTAGTTATATATAAAATATTAGATAACAACTTTCACTAATCGTTAAAAAATTAATAACAAATTTTAAAGAATTACTAAAAAAAATTCAAAGAAAATTGTTATAATTCTTATTAAAGGAGGTCCATTGCTATCCATACAAATAATTATTAATTATTAAAGTCTAATATGTGACACAATTTCAATTTAATTAAGAATAATTTTCATAAAAGAGGAATTAATAATGTAGTTCATTTAAAAATATATTTTTTAATAAATGAAAGATCTTCTTGGTTTTACAAGGTAGTTATTTTGGAAACAAAATATAGTAAAAAAACATAGTATGTTTTATGGGTCAATTAGAAAATGAAAGAGATTATACTTGTTCAAATTTCTTCATGTCTATACACACTCCAAATTATTTTAATTGATTATGCACCTTGCATGTTTGGAAATTTGCACAACTTTAAAGAGTTGTTGAAAAAAGTAATAATCCAAAAAGCATCAAATTCTTCATTTTTATGCACTAAAAACTTTGCCAACAATAAATATCAAAAAGTACTATTATGCTTGCTAAGTCAATTAAAAAATTAAAAAATATAGTTAGACAAATTTCCTTCTCACATATACATGATATAATAGTCTACGTCCATTCCATATTGAATACAATCGAGACTATTATAATTGATTATGCACCTTTCATATTTGAAAATCTACACCTTTAATTTAAAATAACACAGAATTCTTGAAAATCATTAAAGTCCCCACTTTTATAAATTAAATGCTTTGCCAACAATAAATAATATGCTTTGTGGGTCAACTTAAAAATAGAAAAGATTACAAGTGCACAAATTTTCTTTTCAGATGCACTCCAAATTATTTGGATTGACTCGCAACCATTCATGTTTGAAAATTTACTCAACTTAAACACAAAATTCTAAGAAGCTTTAAATTCCTCACTTTTATACATTAAATGCTTTGCCCAACAACAAATAATATACTTTGTGATTCAATTAAAAAATAAAAAGATTATAGTTGCTTTCCTCATAAAAAATACACTCTCAACTATATGAAATGATTCCAATCTATTTAAATTGATTCTAGCTTTCATGTTTAAAAATTTACATTTTAAAGAGTTCTTCAAAAAACACAAAATTAAAAAACATAGAATTCCTCACTTTATACATTAAATGTTCGAAAAATGATTCCAAACTATTTGGATTGATTCTGCACCTTTCATGTTTAGAAATTTGCATAACTTAAAAAATATATAAAAACACAAGAATCTAGGAAGCATTAAATTCCATGGTCATAGACCCGGAATGCCTCGCAAACAAATACAGCAGAGCACTGGTAAGGAAAGCTTTGCTTTGGGGGTCCCTTGATATATGTGGCTTAACTTTATACACCTGTAAGGAAAGCTTTACCTACAGTCTTTCCGACCGGCCAAGCGGGTCGAGGTCCTCCTGATTAAATTATAAAACGCTCTTCGAGACGACGCATTAACTGTATAGGCTAAATTAACAAAAGAATTTTAACGAGACAAATTCCGACAAAGATATCTGTAACAACACATGTGCATAATCTATTCTATTCTATTGTAGAACATCAACCTTACAGAACAACTGACTTCTCAAACAAGCAAAGTTTTTCTTCACTGACAAGATAATCTTCCAATAGATTTCATCTGATCCATGGTAAGATGGGCCATTGTGGAAGTATCATATCACATCACTTGACCGGCTGGCGCTTCGTTAAATGTCAAGAGACCCACCTAATTTGTCTAAAGTAATCCTCACACCATTTTGCTGTTGGTGTTTGGTAAGTAGTACGTTTGGTGGGTGGAGTTAGTTTATATAAATATAGTCCAGTCTTCAAGACGGACAGATCTAGTGACCTGTTCGTGCTGCGAATTTTTTCAACGACAAGTGTCCACCGAAGTTAAATAAGTACTCAGTGGAATGTCCGAGAGTCTGGTGGCGTCTAATGTGGCGTTTTTGCAGGTATTGACTTATCCTTAGTCTGAGGAGTTTCTTTTGTTCTTGTGAATTATAGAAGAATGGAGTTTTACTGGTTCAGTCTCTGATGGGTTTTTCTTTTCGGTAGCTTTAGGCCACCATTGAGGATGATTTGTTCGTTTGTCTGTTGTCTTATTCTTTCTAGTGTTGTAACGGAAAGAAAATAAGAGGTTTACTGTTTTGATTTCAGATGGGTTCATCACTGTCATTAGTTGGTTTTGTACAAGCTATTTCTTGATTCAGTAGTGGACCTATTGGTATTGTTTCCAGTGTTGTAATGGAGAGAAAAGAAGAGGTCTACTTTTTTAATTTCTTTTCCTATGGGTTAAAGGTTTTTTAGTTTAGCGGTTTAATCTCAGATGGCTTCACTATTATTATTGTATTTGTTATACTCAGGAATGAAAGAACTCATGCTCTGGTGATTTAGTCTCAGAGTTATATTTGTTATGCTCAGGGATGAAAGAACTCATGCTCTGGTGATTTAGTCTCAGATGGGTTTTTGGGTTCTCAGATGGGTTTTTGGTGATTTTGTAATGCTTTTTGGATGAAAAAAATCACTTATTAGCGCTCTAGTGGGTTTTTGGATTCTCAATTATTATTGTTTTTGTTATGTTTTTTGGATCAAATAAGTCGTATTTTTTTATTAGTCTCAGATGGATTTTTCAGTATGATTGATTTTGTTCAAGCCTTTCTTGAATTTATTGTGCTTATCATTTCTAGTGTTCTTAAATAGTGGAAGAACTCATTATAGACTTGGGGCTATCTTTAATTTTCTTTTTTGTTTCCACTCAAGTTGCTTAAAGAAGTTGGAATTAATGTCCAGGTGAGTCTGCCTGCCTCAACTCAATCTGTTTGCTTCTGTTTACTGGGATTTTTGGGCTGTTCAGGCATAGGCGTTGATGTCGTACTGGGTATTTTGAATTTCAATCAACGAGCAAATTTTCAGGTCAAGTAAACGTAAGCTATTGAAATCTACAACGTTGCAGCCTGTAATAATCAGTAGAAGAGGTGAAATAAGTTGTATCATCAGACTGGGGATCAGTCTTCTAGATGTGGAAGGATGTCTGTAAGATTTCTTCTGTCTCATTCTGTAATCTATATATTTTTTGATTTTGAGCTGCATAGGCTCAGGGATCAATTGCTAAGCTATGATTATCAAGAAACTCGAGTTCAAAGTTTTGCCACCAAGAGATTCTGCAGCTGAGGATATATACTGGTTGCTGCTTGAAGACCAGGCAATCCTGGTGACAAAGGGATTATACCTAATTACTAGAGGAATTATCCAAGCCCTGTAAAACGTAAAATATCAATATTCTCGCCTATTTATGCCCAGCTGGTCTGCCTTACCTTACCTTTGGTACGTCGTTTTGCTATTACGAGAATAAGGAAACCAAATTCATTCATATCACAGACAGTCTCTTTAGGATCAGTGTTGGGGCTCCTAATACAGGCAGCAGGATCATGGATGAAGCCAGTGGAAAGCAGATTATGCCATCTCTGAATGCCTGAATAAACTATCTTATTTTGATAGTTGGCCGCCAATTTAGTTCAAGATGAGGGGCCGTGGATTGGTTCGTTCTTTAATTTTAGTCAGTGATGTGCACAAAAAGTTGTCAAATACTATTGGAGCCGTCACTAGCCAATTTGGTCAAAGAACTCATAGCTTTGGATCAGGAGGATATCGCAAGATTGGGCATCGTAGTTTGTGCTGCTTGGCAGCCATCCTTCCATTCGTCTTTTTTTCTCTAATTGCAAGTCAAGGATATTTTCAAACTCATTTATCGGAGGAGCTGGTCTCTTCTACACAGTTCAGTGCTGCAGTTAATACTATCATTAGTGGCTTCAGTTCAAATTCTAGTTGTGATATTTTCAGTGGAAGATGGGTTTATGACAAGACATACCCTTTATACAATGTCTCTTCCTGCCCTTTTGCGGAACGTGGCTTCCGTTGTCAGAACAATGGCAGGAAAGATCAAGATTACATGAAGTGGAGATGGAAACCTCTGGGTTGCGACATACCAAGGTATATTTAAATATTTGGGTGTGGAATTGACTTTTTTGTACGCATCAAGTCTTAAAGAGCACTATTCCTATTTGGAACTCTCTGCATTTCTGTTTGTGATTGTTTAAGTTTATTTCTTGTTTTAATTTTGTTAATTTTTCATCTTCTCATGATGCAGTATTTTAGCTGATGTCATATATATGGGGAATGGTTGTGGTCTTGACTAGACTTGGTGTGGCGGCAGGTTTAAGCCATCTGATATTCTGCAAAGATTACAAGGATTGCGTGTTGTATTTGTTGGAGATTCCATGGCCAGAACACAATGGGAGTCTCTTATCTGCCTTCTTATGCAGGGTGTAGCTGATAAGCGGTCAGTTTATGAAATAAATGGAAACAAGGTTACAAAGCGAATTCGCTTTCTGGGTGTCCGGTTTAGCTCTTATAACTTCACTATTGAGTACTATCGGTCACCTTTTCTTGTACAAAAGGGTAGTCCGCCTAAAAATGTACCTAAAAGGGTTCACTACACTCTTAAGCTGGACAAAATAGATTATACAAACAAAAGGTGGCTTGATGCAGATATATTAATTTTCAATTCTGGACATTGGTGGACACCTACAAAAACTTTCCAAATGTAAGCATCTCTCTTGCCTTAAGTTAATTTTTGCTTCAAGTCACATTTGTATCAGTTTTGAGTCTTTGATTTAACTTCTAGAAGGTCCTCCTTTTATGTGTAAAGTTGGGTATTGCAGAGCTATGGGGAGCACAATATTAGGCCAATTGATCTTGAAGACTTACAACAATATTTGGCTAGTTCAGACAAAAAGTGCCAAGCTTATAGATCTGTATTGAAAGAGCCAGTCTCAGGTTTTTTGTATCAAGAAGAAACAAAATGCACGGAAGTCAAAGTATATCCTTCACTCAAACAAGGAAATATATGGAAAATCAAAAAATTTCATCAATATCACAGTTGCACTCTTCTTATAACTTAATGATCTTCTATGGTAATGCATAGCTCCCAGTAAGCACTTGCAGAAATAAATCTGGATGATAGGTACACACACGGTTAACAAAAATTGAATTATGAAATTGCTATCAGGATTCAACCGTGTAGTTTTCAAGTCAAACTCATTGACCCATGTTTCATGAGTAGTGGTTCACAAGAACCCATCTCTCATGATAATGAATGCTCCACTTAGCACTCATTGCATCTAGGTGATGCTCACAGAGGTCCAGATGCAATGAGTGCTAAGTGGAGCATTCATTATCATGAGAGATGGGTTCTTGTGAACCACTACTCATGAAACATGGGTCAATGAGTTTGACTTGAAAACTACACGGTTGAATCCTGATAGCAATATCATAATTTGACACGCTGTGGAAGAAACCTCCTACTTATCAAAAATTGAATTATTCAGAGTTTTTAATAATCCTTGTGAGTATTGTTAATTAGCATGTCCAAGGGCAGTAACAACACTCACAAGTATTGGCAACATGATTGGTGGCACCCATACAACAAACAACAATGCCAACATAGAATAAACAGAGGATGCCAAGTTGTATATTAAAGAGGTTATGGCAGTGAAATATGTTATGGAGGAAGACAGAGTGGCAAAGTGCCTAATTTTTATAGATTTGGTGAACAATGTACCTTCTATGAGGAGTGGATGCACAAGCCATTCAATTATTCAACGGTCATAGAAAACTACAAGAACAAACTCATAGATGTAGTCCCTATGCTACCTCCAAGAAATGCAAATCACCCTAGGGAGAGTATTAAAATGTAGAAGCAGGCCTTGGTGAATATTAGATGAGTTGACCAGGTTAAGTTGGAAGAGTAGGTGGAAAGGATATGGCATCTCCTAGCATTAGAAGTTGAGCACTCTCAAGAAATTAAAACATGTCCTTATTTGTTGGTTCATCCATGTTTCCAAACTCAGGAGTAGTCATACATTAGAGCTTTGGTTGAGTGCTTGTGGCTATGTTGAGAGGCCAAGTTGGCCCTTAACCCTAAGAAGTTTTCTTTTGTGGTCACACATGGCAAGTTGCTTTGTCATTTTGATTGTTTAGTTGGGTTGAAGATGGATCTAGAGAAGCTTAGAATCTAGATAAATAGTGTGAGTAGAAGCCTATGCTTAAGGAGGTCAATGCCATCCAGTCCTGCCAACAATTTATCAAGAGTTTTGCACGTAACATACCACTTGGATGTACATAATTGGAAAGAATAGTGTTCAAGTGGATGCAGAAGCTACACAAGGCTTTTGATTGAAGGTGTGATTCCTCAATGCACCTGTCATGGATTAATCGAACTTGTATGAGGAGTTACATTAACACATGGATCTCAAATTTCCTAGTTGGTTTTGTTTTGTCACAAGAAACATGAATTGGATCACCTACTATATTCTATGATCCGATTTTTATCTAGATTAGAGACCAAGTTAAACATGATGAAGCAAGAGGCCCTTGATATGGTCTAACCAGCCTAGAATTATAGAAATCACTTAGTGGAAAATCCATTTGTCTTCTATATGGACCACTGATGCTTCTATACAAGATCAATAAACTTGTGATCCATGGATGATTCAGTAGATGGAAGATACCCTTTAGGAGGTTATATTCAAGATTATATTGTTACTATGGAAGAGCCATTTTGTAGAAGAATGGCTTTTAAGGACCCAGTTTGGAGAACCATTGTCAAATGTTGAGTGTCATAGTGTTCCCATCTTAGTGTAAGAAAATTAGTTGGCACTTCTTGTTTGTGTCCTTGAAAGGCAGAGACAAAAGAAGTTTTTGGTCTAGGAAGCCCATAAGGAAAGGGAAAGGGGATGTTTGGGACTTGATGCCATTGAGTGGAAGTCATTGTCGATTGGAGCGTAACATATTGTGTGATGGCAAAGTTTTGTGGACACTCAGAAGTAGAGGTTGGGGTTTCTTGATTATGTCTCTTAGGGTCACTGTGCTGTTTTCAATCCTGGGTCCCATTGACTGCCTGGTCTCGTGGACGTCATTAAACTTTTTCATTTCTTTTCATTTCATTTCAAGCATGTAATAACTGTTAACACATAAACAAAATGCTCCTTCATGCCTCTTTGGCCATTGCAGCCATATAAACTTTTGAGTGGGTGGGAGATCAAATTTGTTGTACCTTTCCCAATGGTAAGTTAGCTTTGTTGGTGAAAAATACATTGTGATTGTAAGCAAGTTCTTTGCTAAGTAATCAGAGATATGAAGTATGCCAGATAGTTCATTCAAATACAATACTTGTTTCATTTATGAGCAGTTTGTGACTTAGGTGGAGATCCTCAATAGATCAAAAATGATTAGAGAGTTTATTTTCTAAATATAATCATCAAACACTTGACATATGACTAAGGTTTTCTATTCCTTGTCAAGCCCATATTGTTTGAGAGCAGTAGGTCAAGAGAAGGTGACCAAAAATGTTCTCACATGTTCGGTTCAAAATTCTTGTGGAAGTGAAAGTGCACACCGGGAGGAGAGGTTGCTTGCAGTGTTGTGGGCTTATTAGACCTACAAAGTGACAAACAAGGAACACACCGTTCCAGTTGATGTACAGATAGACAGCAATGGTACCTATAGAAATGTTTTTCCAAATTTTAAGGATAATAGTTGAAAGCAAGCACACAATCATGAGAGCCTAAAGGAGTGCCATTGAAGTTAAATACACTTGATAAAAATTAAAAACTTAATGAGTGCAAAGATATATAACATATACAAAGCTATTGACATGATGAACAATTGAGGCAGATGAACTTTAAGCTAGGTGCCCTTGTATCTTGTATTAAAAATTCAGTGGTCAATTGGAGATGAAGCCATGAAAATTTACAATGTTATGGCATAGGTCATTTGATATTCATGATGTGTTGAATGATGTATTCGGTGGCTTGTAGAATATGGAAGGGGCATCATACAAGGATATTGTAAACAGGTCCAAGTTGAAATTATATAAGTTGAGGAACTAGCTGGCAACCTATTTTCTATGTGGAACATGGGAATCTTAATGTAAATAATCATTTGCATTTTGAGGTGCCTTTATTATATCAGTATGAAGAACATAAACAAAATTAAAATGCATTTGTTCTTGTATGAAAATATAATGGAGAGAGATTAAATAATAAAGCTAATTTTTAAAAATCTGAAAGAAGTTGTTTACTCAGAGAGCAGCGATGGATGAAAAGTTACAGCAGTTGGATGAGAAGGTTCAACATGTGGAAATTGAGAAAGATATGGAAGAATGAATTCAAGAGTTGAAAGAAGAGTAAGACTAATATTTATGAAATATGGTGAACCCAAAGTGACATTGATGCTAAGAAGTTGAAAGAAAATGAAAAGCTTTGGGTGAAGATGGAGGGTAAAACTAAAGCATTGAGGCAGTTTCATCAACAGAAGGTTTCAGAAAATTTAGCAACTAAGGCTAGGTGTGGAGCAGTAGTGGTCAGCAGATATAGTAGTGAAATAAAAGAGTAAGTTAGGAAGCTTCAGAGGATTCTGCATACAACTTCTAGCGGGTGCTCTCAATAAGCGTAAAGGTGGATGTTGCAGATCTTTGGTAAGGGTTATATTAGGCCAGTTTAGAAAAAAATTTGTTGAGCTTATGGATTTGTATTGAAAGAGCCACTGATAGGGTTTTTGCATTGAGAAGAAAGGAAATGCACAAAAGACGAAGTGTATCCTTCATTGAAACACAGAACACTAAATAGATAGGAGAAATCCATTGATATCACAGCATCATGCTTCTTGTAACAGGATAATTTGCTGTCAGGAAAATGAAGAAAGTAATAGACAGGGATTGTAGGTACACATGATTAGAAACTTTTGTGTAATTCATGGCTTAGTTCAAAAACTTGCAATTCAGCAAAAATCAGCAGACCCAAATTTGACTTGAACTTGGCGACTTGACAACTTAAAAGATACTTAAATTTCTTAAAAAAACCATAAATTTTATGCAAAATATAGTTGCACGACATGTCAAATGAGTTTGTAAAACATTGGGAAGTGTTTCCTATTAGATTTGAATGCAAAAAGAGTACATTGTCACATCAGTGTGTGAATACAACAGCCATTGAATATGTATTATGATGATTGAAATTCATCATTAAAAATTACATGTCCATGCAAATTACAACAATTTACAATTTCGTCTTCCCTGTATACATTCTAGTGATAGTTTGGGGCCCACTCTTTGTTGTTGGCTGCCGTTCCATTCTTGTACTAGAAGACTGTGACCACCCTTGAACTAGAAGGTAATGATTCCTCATCTGACTCAACATAATTATCTCTCATGATGTCATGCATTCAAACAGCTACTGCTTATGCTGTACCCTCCTCTCCTTCCCTATCAAAATCAACGATGTCATCTTAGGAAATAAGGAAATATTGGTCACAACTCATGAGTTTTATTCAAATAAAAATAGAGGGATATTTAGATAATTCTTTGGAGTCGTAGCTAATATTTTAATCTTGTACGGAACAGAGGAAATATATGTGTATTGGCACATACCTAAAAAGGACGCGTCAACTAGAAAGATATGTGGATCACATTTGTCAGACCTTGCAACTTGTACTCAACAAAACAACTATCCTCAAACACTTCGCAACTCGATGGACAAATTGTGCATGTTAAATAGATAAATTGTGTGTCAAGTAGACAAATTGTGTGTGCATTTTCAGTATTTAAATAATTGTGATATTGCTATTAGGATTCAACTATGTAGTTTTACGAGTCAAACTCATTGACCCATGTTTCATGAGTAGTGGTTCACAAGAACCCATCTCTCATGATAGTGAATGGTCCACTTAGCACTCATTGCATCTAGGAGGTGAAGCACTGGGCCTTCCCAAGAGGTCACCCATCTCGGTAAACTCATCGACCCATGTTTCATGAGTAGTGTTTGACAAGAACCCATCTCTCATGATAGTGAATGGTCCACTTAGAACTCATTGCATCTAGGAGGTGAAGCATTGGGCCTTCCTAGGAGGTCACCCATCTCGATAAACTCATTGACCCATGTTTCACGAGTAGTGGTTCACAATAACCCATCTCTCATGATAGTGAATGGTCCACTTAGCACTCATTGCATCTAGGAGGTGAAGCATTGGGCCTTCCCAGGAGGCCTCCGTGATGGGTGATCTCTTGGGAAGGCCCAGTGCTTCACCTCCTAGATGCAATGAGTGCTAAGTGGACCATTCACTATCATGAGAGATGGGTTCTTGTGAACCACTACTCATGAAACATGGGTCAATGAGTTTGACTTGTAAAACTACACGGTTGAATCCTGATAGCAATATCACAATTTGACAGGCTGTGGAAATACCTCCTACTTATCATTTAAATAATTTGTTTTCATGTCTGAACACAGCTGCAGGGTTTCCACCTGTATCAGAGTTTTCAATGGTGGGCTGAGTGCCTTTAATGCCATGTCTCTCACTACCTGTCAGTTTCTTCTTGTGCCTCGATATTTTTGGAAATTTTGTTGAACTGACATTGGTGGCTGTAGTAGTGGATCTTTTAGGAGCTGTTTTAAATTTCTTTTTAGAATATCTGTCTTGGTTATTAGAATTGTGGGTGAGGAGGGGGGCAGGGGGTGGTTGTTGGGATGAAACAAAAGTGTTTTATTGGGGTTGGGGGGGGGGGTGCGTTATGAATTCTGCTTCATCTGTTAGTTTATTTTAATTTCCTGCTCACTGTTATGAGCTGCAACTAGAATTTTCTTTGCAGATCAGAGAAAAATCTGCATCAATTCTGGTATTGTAGCATCCTAAAAGGTTGGGAGTATAGAGTTCATTAGAAGACTTTTGAATAGCTCAGAGGAGAGTTGTGGATGTGGCTGTGTATGCAGAGTTGGAGTTGATTTATGATGTGAAAAAGAGAGTAACTAAGTTGGAAGAAGAAATAAAACAATGGAAGGGCAGAAGGAAACAAAAGACAAGCTAAGGAAGTTGCAAAAATTGGAGTTTGAGTTGGAGGGATTATGGTGGATATTGGAGCGATATGAGGCAATTAATAATGGGAAAGCAACGAAAAAGAAAGCTGAAGCAAAAGCATTCAAGGGTTGTGAGAATACAAAAAGAGTGGTAGGGTTAAATACTAACCTTTTGAGCAAGAACTATTTTTAGATTGGAAAGCTATAAATCTAGGATTAGCTAAGAGGTAGAACTGCTAGAGTAGGGAAAGATAAAATCCCCGAGGAGTTGGTAGAATTAGTAGTAGATGGAAGGCCCTTAAATGTGCTCTGCAAAGAGTTTGAGACATAGGAGATAGATGAATGGGATGAAGAATAGATGATGAGTGGGATGAATATGTTGAGCTGTGTTAACTCTAAGAAGGGGAAAATATTGATGATTACAATGGGAGAGGAGAAGTGTTTGAAGATTGCAATGAATAGGAATGAAGCCTATCACTAGAAGCGGTCCAAGATGTCGCTGTAACAAAGATGAAGATCTTTGGAGGCTCCATATTTGATGGTAGAGAGGAAGTCCTCATAAAAGGGGGGTGGCATTGTGAAGAATGAATGTGCCGGGGGACGTGGGTGGGTGGTGTGCATGATATTGTGAGCATGCCAGAAGTTGATATGGCAGTAATAACTCTAATAAGAGATCAAGAGGATAATGGACTTTTGATAGTCTGTGAGAGGACAAGGTTTTTACGGTTTATGTGCAAGCACAGCAGAAGTTTGGACAAGTAATGAGAAGAGCCATGATGGCTATTAGTGGAAGAGGACCACTAGAGGTTGGTCTAAGCTCTCAAGAAGCTGGGAAAAAGAAAGGGAACAAATTGGTGGTGGAGGACAATTTCTGGTCAAACAAGAGGCTGGAAGGAGAGGAATAGAATATGTGAAAAATAATAGAAGTACCTAACAAAGGCCATAGCAATCAGGTTCTTGAGTTTCTTGAACCAGAAGGTTCAAACTTTCTAAAATGGGGAGAATGATGTGGAGTGCCTTTAAAGTTTAATGCTATGTCTCCCACTACCTGTTAGTTTCTTTTGTGCTTATATATTTTTGGAAATTCTGTTGTAACTGCCATTCATGGCTGCTGCAGTGGGTCATTTAGGATGTCTTCTTTTTTGAGATTATCAGTTTTGTATATTAGGGGGTGTGTTGCTATGATGAAACAGTTGAGTTTTAGGGACTGGGCTGGGATTATCATTGAAGAGAATTTGTGCTGTAATCAAGTTCAGAAATAAGAGTGTTTGTCCAGTTTGTTATTAATTCTGTTTCTGCTGTTAGTTTATTTTAATTTCCCACTCACTGTTATGAGCTGCTACTAGAGTTTTCCTTGCAGACTAGAGAAAATTCTGCATAAAATTGTTAGTACTGTAAACTTGCAAGTGCTTGCAGTTACCATCTGATTTTTCAAACTATGATTCATAGTCCTTCCAGTTAGCGTGGATGATAATTTCTTTTAAACTAAACTACTTGCAGGAAATGTGCATGTAGTCATCACTGTCTTGGCTTGAGTTGCAGGCGAGTAAACTGCTGTAAACTTGCGAGTACTCACAATTACTTTGTGATTTTTCAAACTATAATTCACATTCCCTTGCATTTAGCATGGGTGGCAATTTTTTATAGCTAAACTAGGTCTCTTGGTTTTAGCCAGGGTCTGATCAAAGTCAATGCATGCTTTTCAGCAGAATGATTGCACAAAGAAATGCACAGGTGTAGGAAAGTACAGAAAGAAATTGACATAAATCAACTATAGGTGCAAGTGGCGTCCAAAATTTCAATAATCAATTACTATAAGCAGTTAGGTTATAAATTTAAAATCTACTGAAAGTCAGTGTATGTGTCCAACAAACTGTGTTTTTTAGTGAAGTAGAGTACTCAGATAGCTTCACTAATGATTATAATATGACATTAACAAGATTAATAAAAACAGTTCCTTTCTTTTAGTCAACCAGCACATAGATGGCCTACCGTTAAGGAGATGTTGGGATGCTTCTTTACTGTTTCTTTGGTGAATATTTGGGTCTTGGAAAGCTGATCGATGCTTGAGAAAATGCAGCTGGATTTTCCTGCAAGCATATTGGGGATGTTGTCCCCAAACAGAGCCTGAAGAAAATATTGGCATTCCTGTTCCCAGCCCAGCATCATAAGAGTGATGACGATCAGCCTGTTTATAGCCATGACTAAAGAGCTGCTTTTGACAGTTGTTTGTATTCACAAGTCTGTATATTTCATTATAAGATCTGGACAAAATTTGCAATTTAACTTAATGCATATTAAAATTTTCTTCCAATTCAACTTGAAAATAAGGAACACAAGGCTCAGGGTATCCAGCTTTATTACAAAAACTATTTATGATTGAAAGGAGATGAAAAAACATTTAGAAGATGATATGTTGCCTGAACCATATGGGAGTCCTGAAGATGGTTTGTGGTAGAATATATGGAAGTTTCTAAAGGGGAGGATGTAGTTTAACCAGTAAAGTAATGTTATGATCTTTGGAGCATGCAATTAGAAAAGGTGAATTTTGGAGGCTGCCTCAAAGAATGCAACTTAGTATTATGTTGAGGAGGTTGAAGGTGCTGGGAGTTAACTATGTATATGAGACAAGTTATGAGAAATGTTGTTCCCAATGGGCTGTGGTGGATTGAGCATTCTAGATATTGTTTGTTTAATATGAATCTTCAAGTTTTGGCTGCCTTGAAACCAGCTGTAATGCTAAGGTATGGGCCTCCCTGATTTGGGTAGGAATCTAAAAACACTGGCAATAAACTCCAAGTGGTATGGAAGGTGATGGTCATCAATGCACAAGTACTATGAGGCAGATATAAGGCTTGAATTGTTCGGTTCTTCCCTGAAAGTGGGAGTGGTAACATCTGCATTGTTATGCTGGTCCACAAACACATTTGGTATAGGGAGACCATTAAAAGTTGAGGACTTAGGTGTCTTAATCGATAATTCAATGCAGCTGTGGAATAGTGATGCAGTCTTGTAGGTATCTTATTTAACAGCGCAGTATGTTAAAGCATCGGTTATTTGAAGTGTGCAAGCACCATTGAAGAGACCCAAATCTGTCAAAAGGAAGTCAAGGAAGTCAAGCTTCTTTAGATTGCTACAATAAGTTCAGGAATTTGTGAGTGGTACTTGGATCCTGTTGCGCCTCCCCTGAAATGTATGTTTGAGGGCCATGTTATTCATGTAGAGATCATTATGTGCCTAGTTGTGACAATCTGTGAGCTGATTGACTATCTTGAGTAAGCATTTGTATGCTAGTGGCTTATATTGCATAAATTGCATGCCAATGATGGTTGGAAGTTTGTGGAGGGAGAGACCTATGTTGATTTTTATAGAAAAAGTGATACTAGAACTTAAGGTCACAGGGAGTGGTCAAAATCATTATCATTTTCATTAGAAAGCCTGTAGTTCTCACTGGAACATGGCTATTTTAGTGTTGCTGCATTCATATTTTTCAAGCAAAATCTTGCTTTCATTAACAAAGGTTTTCTTCTAGACCTGTTCGTCGTACTGTTCAATTGCTTACACCATTACATGTTTGGCTAGTACACATTTTCAGTTCTAGTTGCACCTTGCAATGACACCTTATTTAGTGATATGGTCAGAGAAACTACTTGTGTCTTGGATTCCACCCTTGAGGTCCTAAAAGTGGCTTCTCACACACCTTGTCAGCTATGTACCCATGTGATACCTTGCCTAGCATTCTGGGTTGCCTGGTCCCAACTTTTGCAGTGTTTCCAGTATCACTTTCCATCTTTGCCTGGGTTTGTTATGCCTCTTGACTGCTTTCAAGTTGAATCTTAGGGACTTCCATTAAAATCTGTATATGGACCCCCAATTGGTGGAAATCCGCGTTTCAGCTCTGGCTCTTAAAATATAACATAATCTGAATGACACCATGACTGTTGCCAATAATCTGTGGATTGTCCGCCACTGTCATAAGAATATCTACGAGACTAAAATTTTCACATGGTCGTATAAATTATTTTATTTTCGAATATTTATATCCCCCCTTCCATGAGCAGTTTATAGTGACTATACTTCATCCTACTAGAATATCAGATGCCAAATTCAATACAAGCACCATCCTTGAAGTCAACATGGATCCCTGTGGGTGTGTAACTTTTTCTTTGTTGTATTCCACTGAGACTCATTTGACTAGTTCATCCCGGATAAACCAATCTATTCCACAACTAAAGAGTTAAATCACTATAGAAGTTCTGTATGTGTTTATTACTGGCTTCCTATCAAGAATCTTTTGCAACTGAGACCTTAGTAAAATGTTAAAAAGGCATTCAAATTGCTCTTGAAAATTGTGCTTGAAAGCATGATACAGTGAATCCTTCAAATGTTTATCATAGTCAAAGAAGATAAAAAAATAAAAAATAAAAAACCAGTAATGTAGAATTTGACTCCCATGTGAGATTGCCCTAATAGAGGATTATCTGTTCTTCCTTAAATCTTACCAAAATTTCCTCCCAAAAAGCCAGAAACTCGTCCTCAAAAGCAGATTATGTAGCATAATGTTGCATGAGCATGCTCTTTCTTTTTATATCTGATAAGATGACGTCACTCATTTTTGCATGCAACTTGAGCTTTAATGTTGCGCTTTCCTTTGATTTTCTCAGTAACCTTGTAATACGAGTAAACTGTTTGAAGTGTTACTGTATGGTCCCATGGGGGGCTTGGGCTTCTATTTTCATGGATCAAGCGGTCCCATGAAGAAAAAAAAATTGTGCTACGGGATTAATTAGAATCTTTTTCAGAAAAATAGGAGCCCCTACCTTTTAGAAATGAATCTTTTAGTGGGTGAAATTGAGGTGGGGCTAGGAATTGCCCCTACAGCTTAGGAATTTTTTAGAAAGTTTTTCTGCCACTTCTCTATCACTTAAAATTTTAAATTCCTAAAAAAAATTAAAAATGAGAGAATTTTTATTTATTTATTAATTTATACCAAAAATACTCTAGTTCGATCCTTCAATTTTGGAGCTCAAACTTTTAAGCTGAATTGCAAAATTGAATTCACGAGACCATTAGCCTTAAAATATTCTTAAAAAATCTAAGCAGCACCCACTGAAATTTTTTAGGAAGCCCCCCTCCATGGGACCATACCCTTAATGTGTCCCCTGGATTGATGAGGTGGTTTTCTGTTCTTTGTCAACTCATGGTTTGATTATTCAGGTGCACTTGGTGGCTGCCTGTTCTAGCATAGAGCCATGACACCATGTTTATAGAAAATTTAATATGTACATATAAATAGATACTATCGGGGAATGGGAACCTCAGTGAGGGACATG
Source organism: Sequoiadendron giganteum (assembly GCA_007115665.2). Classification (NCBI taxonomy): domain Eukaryota; kingdom Viridiplantae; phylum Streptophyta; class Pinopsida; order Cupressales; family Cupressaceae; genus Sequoiadendron; species Sequoiadendron giganteum. Next base: position 658,762,366 of record CM021104.1, read on the forward strand.
CCACTTGGCCAGACCATGCCACAGTTATATTCACTACATCTAATCTTAATTGAAGCTGAAATAAAAAGTTCTTTACAAAGTTCTAAACGTTTTGGAACTTTTGCTCGAGAAGAATTCTGTCTGTCTGTTTTTTTTAATTTTTTGTTCAGGGTTAAATGTGGTTTGTTCTGACTCCTAGCAGAGTAGCACGCCTCTCATTGAGATCCCCATTCCCCTATAGTATCTATCTATATGCATCTGTAAAATTTTCTACGAACATGGCTTTTTGGTAGACGAAGTTCTCCATATTTTGGTATGTTTGCTTAATAAGAGTTCTGTCTGTTTTCTAAATTATTTTGTTAAAGTTGTTTGATTGAAAATGTTAAAACATTCTTCTAATCATTTATTTTGTTTTTATGAGGATGTCTACTATGGTCCTAATCATAAACACCTGGGTTCAGACAGGGGGTGCTACTTCCAGGTTGGGGACTCATTAAAATTGGGAATGAAGATTGAAGCTGCGTATCAGAAAGCCATCAGTACCTGGGCATCATGGGTGGAAAGCGTGGTTAACACAAGCAAAACCCATGTCTTTTTTCGTAGCTTTGAGCCTAGCCATTGGAGGTGAGTACAAAAATTTAGGCATGTTTAATTTTTGAGTTGCATTTTGCCAAGCTGTATGAAAATTACTACTTGTTCTCAATGTCTTTAATAATAATACATGAAACTAAAATAAGATTTGCCTAATAACATGATATGCAGTGGTTCCTGGTATAATTTATCTTGCAAAGTAAGCCGACAGCCTATCTTCAATTTTAAAAGGATTGGGAGTTACCCGTTGTCTCAGATTTCATGGGATGTTATAGCACACACGAAAGCCCCAGTGACTTTCCTGAATGTGACAACATTATCTGCTTATCGAAGTGATGCACATATTGGTAGGTGGAGTGATAACCCCAATGTACCAGACTGTAGTCATTGGTGTCTCCCTGGAGTGCCTGATATATGGAATGAGATGCTTTTTTCTTCATTTTTGATGAGAGTAAGGTAAGTGTTAGGAACAGATTATTGATTGTACACTAAGATAAGCAAAAGCAGCGAGGTTGTCTATTACATCATCTAACTCTATTGCTTAGAGACTTCACACGTTGCTATATCCTAAAGCTTTGGATAGAGCCCTGGGGACCTGACAAATCCATTCATAAATCCGAATGCCAAAGAAACTAACACATTTCATTTGTTTTTGGTGAAATTTGTCACGTGTATTCAAAGTTTGTAAAATGGGGTTACATAGTTGTGCCTGACAATTGAAAGGGCATTTTAACAAGCCAAGCATGTATTGGAAGGACATTTTAATAAGCCAAGCTTGAATTGGAAGGACATTTTCTATCTGATATTTGGAAGACGCTTGTTTCTAATGGGTCTCCATAATAGACAGATATTATAGACACAAATATTTATGCAGTGTAAATAAGAGAATTCTTTGTTAATCGAACACCACTTCCGGAACTCACGAGTACTTGAAATCAAATGTAACTCTACGCCAGTCAGACTTAGCGATATATCTAGTTTTCTTTTGAATATCATGAGGGCCTCAGATGCAATTCTTTGCTGGAATTAGAGTATGTCTATCTCACAAATATCAAATGCTGCACGCATAGAGAGTTTAATTTAGTGATATTCTGCAATTATTATACCAGAAATATAAATTAAAATTAAAAAAACAAATATAAGTTTATATCAAATTATTATATATTAAAATTTTATCAAAATGTTGATGCAGTCATAGTCAAGGGACCCACTGAAGGGAATTAAGCCTTACACCACCCAGCCCTGAGAGTTGCACAACGGAACAAATAAAAAGGAAAGAGCATATATTGTTACAGTTCCAAACGAGGTTTTTTTTTCGACGATTACAATGATCTACAAGAGATATCTACCACCAATGACTTATGTCAAGCTCGGCTTTATGATCCACTTCTCACTTGGTTCCTAGCTTTTGTCTGGTTTGAACTGAAATCTCACCCCACTCATAGGCATTGTGATCGACTTCTAACTTGGTTCCTAGCTCTTCTGGTTTGAACTGAACTGTAACACCACTGGTTGTACATAATACATATAATTGCTTTAATAATTAATACCAAGATTGCTTGGCTGTACATGATTACAACTTAATGAGTTCTGTCAAGCTCGGCATTCTGATTGACTTTCGGTGTTCTGAGACCGAAACTTGTGCACCTAATCATGTTTTATTGGTGTGCTGATGTGGCATCACATGATTTGTTGCCTTTTAAATCTAAGGAATACATTTCGATCAATTATGGGTAGTCATCATCAACACTAACAACTTTAAAGTCACAACTATTGGTCCAATATTGTTAAAAATATTAGACATTAAATCAACAAATACTATAACAACTATTGGAACATGCTCAGATATTGGATCCTCTCCCCTAAATCCTGGTTTGAACTGAACTGTCATCCCACTGGTACATGTAATCGTTTTTGTGCCCAAGATTGCTTGGTTGTACACAATTACAACTTAATGACTTATGTTAAACTCGGCTATGTGATCGACTTCTCACTGGGTTACTAGCTCTCGTCTGGTTTGAACAGAACTGACACCCCACCCATAGGCTTGGTTTTACGTATAATTGCTTTGGCGCCAATATTGCAATTACCTACGTTGCCCTCATTAATGGTATCACCACTTCCAATCCGGTTCAAATTCATCTGCTTTGTCAGCCTCATTTAATGCATTGCTAAGCAAGATATTTGGACGGCTCACTACCCAATGTAATCAACAATTAGGACACTATTATTTCATCTTTGTTGTATTTGATCCGAGCTGCTACATGGACGATGCACCACTTTTCTTCATGTAATGTGTGTGTATACCATAATCGCACCAATTGTTGCCAACGAATTGAATGCAAGTTGTCCTCCAAACATTGAGCTGCTCAAGGCATTTTCTTTTGCATGTGACCTTCATCCTTTAGTGCTTTGCTTTTGTCCTCTTGTGCTCACGTGCAAGCTGCCTCACTCTTTTCATAGCACGTTCTTTGCAAGTCTTTAGATTATTTGTGCGTCTTCGTGTGATCTTTCATTAATGCTTCTACGCTAGCACCGTGATGCTTACTTTGTCAAAAAGATTGCACGGCATGCTCCTATTTGATAATCAACTTTTGTGCGAAGACGTGCTTTGGCGTAAGGCTTCAAGCCTTTATTGTAGCTATGCTGTTTTGCCACTCATGCACACAAGTATCAAGTTTGTGCAAGACCGTTATTCTTTCAAATTGTAAGGTTTGAAGCCTCTTTACGGTAGCAATTTTGTTCTACCATCCGTGCAGACACGCATCTAGTCTCTGCAAGATTGTTTTTCTTCCAAATTGTCACGGGCTTCTGTAGGTTTACTCGTGTCCTAGGATGCTGTTGCTTTAATAAATAATACAGGGTGGAAAACGACAATAAAAAGCTGTAAGAACAAATTTTAAAGCTGCAAATTAATTTGGAGAGGGGACAACATGAATTGGTCACTCTAAAACAAGAGTTAGACCAAATAAAAACAGCAAAAAACGAGAAATCAGAAGTGGAGGGAGGAGAAAATATAGTGGAGTTAAAGGCGATACAATCAACATTAGCAGACTTGGAGATAAAAGAGAACCAATTAAAAGATCATATAGAAGAGGCCAAATCATGGTCACAAGTGGTGAGTGGCCCCTCAAACAAGCAAAAAGGAATAATTGAAAAACAGGTTAAAAGACAACCAAGAGAAGAAAAAGATAAACAAAGCAAGGCTGCAAACATTATTATTAAAGGTTTGAGAGACTTTGGAGAGAAAGAGAGAACCGACATTCTGGCAAGGGAATTCCTTAAAGATAAGTTGAATTGGACAGGGCATATTCAACAAGCTAACAAAATTGGAAAAAAGTTAGATGGAGGAAGAGATAGGCATGTAAGAGTTATCTTGAGAAACCTAGAAGATAAGAATAGGATTTTGAAAAACAGGGGGTTACTTAGAGGCACACATATTTATCTAGATGAGGATCTGACCTTTGAGCAGCAGGAAAAACAAAGGAAAGAATGGGAGAAGGTGAAGACAACAAGAAATGAAGGTAAGTGGGCTTGGTTGAAGAACGGGAAAGTTCAAATCAGTGATCGTTTTTCAAACAAGAAATAGGAAATAGGGGCCCCACAAGAATATTTACATATTGTAAGTTGGAATTGTAGAGGTTATCCACGGAGAAGAGGACTTGGATTGGGGCCCATAGAAAATGGGAAAGATATTATTATTCTTACTGAAACACATGAACACGATGGCTGCAAAGTTCCAAATTTCGAGGGGTATAAGAAAGTCTCAGTTTGGAATGAAAGGAATGAAATAGGCAAAGGTCATGGAGGGGTTACAGTGCTAATAGATGAAAAGTGGCAGGGAATTGTTGAATTTGTAAAAGAAGATGCAAATAAATAGTACATTTGGCTGCAAATAACTGAGAATGGGGTAACTTTTGGTTTAGCTGCTTGTTACTTTGCTCCAAAAAATTCTAAGTTCTATAAGAAGCGGAATTTAGACAATGAAGACCCATATGCACCACTAAAAAAAGATCTCTATTTTCAACATGATTGGAAATGTAGTTTTAATGGGTGACTTTAACGCAAGGACAACTAATAATCAGTCTCTTCAGTTGAGCAACAAAGCTAAAGGGGAGAACAATCCTTTGTGGTTAGAGGAAGGGGGTAGTATTCATTGGGAACGTACATCTCAAGATGGTAATGGCACTGTGAACTCGTTTGGGACAGAATTACTCGGTCTTTGTAGCCTATTCGGCATGGTTATCTGCAATGGTATGAGAGAGTGGCCGAAGTTAGGGGGTATCACTTGCAAAACTTATAATGGTCAAAGTGTGGTAGACTATGTGGTTTGTTCTCAAAGTTTTAGCTCTAGGCTGGTGGAGTTTGATATTGAGGACTGCCCTATTGAGCTGAAATCTGACCATTTACCTCTTCGGGTTAAGCTACACATTTCTCCAATCAGCGAACACAATAAACAGGTCTAGCACATGCAAAAAAATGCCTTTCCCAAGGGTAAAATCCTCATAAATCAAGAAAATAGGGAAATATTTAGTGCTGCTCTTAATCATCATGTCCAGGATTTGGAAAATAACGGAGAGTTTAAAGCAGCAATTGAGGTAGATGTCCACATTCACAACAATTTGCTAATCCCGATAATCCACAAGGCTTTAAATACATGCAAAAGGTCCCATCCCAAGGTAGGGTCAACAAACACCTTTCCGGCAAATCCGTGGTATGATGAAGAATGTAAGGTAGCCAAGAGATAGCTAAAGGAGAGTGGAATGGACAAAGAATATAAGAAAAAATATGAAAAATTAGTGCAGTCCAAAAAAACAGAGTATGTAAATGAATGAAGGAAGGAGCTAATCTCTCTTGGGAAACATAATCCTAAAGGCTTTTGGAGGGAACTGCAGCAAAAGAAAAAGAAGTTGGAAAACAATATTACATATGTCCAATGGTTAAAGTATGCTAGACTTCTATATGAGTGGGTCCACGAGAAAGACTAACCCCCCTGTTGTTAACACTTCAATGGAGCTATTCGATGTGGATGATATTAAACAAGGAATAAAAAACTTAGCAAGTGGTAAAACACATGATATAGATGGGCTACAGGCTGAATTTTTAAAATGGGGGATTGAAACTCTGACTCCTCACATAAAAATAATTTTCAACAATGTTAATCGGGAAGGTTTTCCTATGGAGTGGACTACCAGTGTGGTCATCCCTCTATTTAAAAGTGGTGATATCAATAACCCATCTAACTACCGCACAATTATGGTCAATCCTATCTTTGGAAAACTCTTTGGGAGCATGATTGAGCGTAGGATCAACAATTGGGCAGAAAATGAGGGCAAAAGGGCAAAGGGGCAGGCAGACTTTAGGTCTAGGCACTCTACCATTGATCACTGCATCACCCTTAGACACTTGATTGAAAAAAAATGGGATACTCAAGGCGAGGAAGCTTTTTGTTGCTTTGTTGACTTTAAAAAAGCTTTCGACACTGCGCCTAGGGACAAACTATGGAATAGGATGGAAGAACTAGGCATTCCAAATGTGTATAGAGCTGCGGTTCACAGGTTATATGAGAAGGTTAGTGCTAAAATCAGAACAAGTGATGGTATGCCAGAATGTTTTGGCAGCGATATTGGGGTAAAATAGGGCTGCCCTTTATCTCCCACGCTTTTTAGGTTATACATTGATAAGTTGGAAGCTTGGTTAAACATGGAAGGTGGGGATGGTATTCAGTTGGCTGAGTATGTAGTAAAATTACTTCTTTATGCTGACGATTTTGTTTTAATCTCAAAAACGGCTCATGGGTTAAGAGAACATTTGAAAGCTCTAGAACACTTTTGTTAGGAAGTTGGGATGCAAGTGAACACCTCCAAGACCAAAATCATGATTTTCTCTCTGAACAGAAAAGATAAACAGCATACCTTTCTTTTTGAAGGCAACCCGTTTAATATAGTGAAGGAATATAAATATCTTGGGATTGATTTTCACAATAAGCTCAGCTGAGAAACTTGCAGAACACAAAGGATATAGGGAGGTTGGAAAGCCTCTTACTTGCTTCAAAATAGATGCAGGAAAGCTGAACTTTGGGATTGGAAAACCAAAAAAGCCCTTTTTGGTTTACTTGTCACATAGGTTGTACTCTATGGGTGTGAAGTGTGGGGAAGCAATACGTCAAAGAGCAGTTGGAGACAAATAGAAAGAATCCAGAAACACCTAATAACAAGCAATCTCAAAGTTAAAGCTACAATCCTTTATGAGATTCTTTTAGTTGAAGCGAGGGCTTTTCCTTTGGAGGCATCAACGATAACCCGGTTGATAGGTTATCTAAAGAAGGTCGAAAACATGGATAATCATCGATGGCCCAAAACGGTTATGGAGGAGACGCTAGACTGGAGAAAGAAAACTTGGATGAAGCAAAACAACAAGTGGTTGAACAAGTGGGACATCAAATTGCATGAGTGTCTTGGCACCAATAGTGAAATAAAAAACTATGTGAGGGAAAAGTTTAGGACTGCCATGTAGTCAAATCAGATTGGACAAAAAAAAGCATACTACATCAAAGAGTTCAACCCAACAAAGGATCATGGGGAAAAAACCTGTTTAGGTGCAGCTATTAAAGGGAAGGCGAGGTTGTTAGTTGCGCAATTGAGAACGGGATCGCACCATCTTAGATGCGAGATTGGTAGGTGGAAGATACCTAAAGAGACTTGGGAAGAAAGAACGTGTGTATTCTGTAATAAGGGAGCAATGGAGACGGAATGACACTTCGTCATGGAATGCACAACTTATGAAGATATCCGCAATCAGTACACAAATAGTTTGGGGGTGGACAATATGCATCGGTTATTTGAGGAGGATAAGATCAATCAGAGGACCAACCTTCTAGTCAAAATCAATAGCAGGAGGTCCGACTTGGAAAAGAGCTTGAAGACAAATTAAGTTGTTTGTCTCGGTCCCATAGACTATTTAGTCTCGTGGACGTCATTAAAATCTTTCATTCATTCATTCATTCATCAAATAAGCCCTACATCAGCTTCTTCCTTGACCCCCCACATAAGTAAAATGTGAGCCCCAACTCATAAGTATAGAGCAAGTGGTAGAACCACCTTTGTGGTTATGATGTATAATGGTTTTGGCTTTCCCCTTTGCCTAGTCTTGTGCTTAGGCATGCCATCACTCCTTTTCTTCCTTCGAACTCCTATTGGGTCATAAATCATTCTCCACACAACTCTAGTGCCTCCACAGTTTTGGATTTTGTGTTGCTAGTTTCCCATCCACCCACTCTCCTCTAGGTGTTCTCTTCTTTCTCCCTTTCTTCTCATTCTTCTTGCACCTCCCTTCTTTACCACCATAGTGTGGCCTCCTTCCACCATCTTCATGCTTTCCATGATACACTTTTGAATGACACTCCTATTGCCATTTCATTTCTTTGGTTAATGACTTAAGTGATGTAGAAGACAAACTGGGATGTTGTGCATTCGATCTCATTTATCTAGATATCTGCAACTTCCCTTTGTTGTTGTGTTATACTTTGTGTGCTTAGATTTATATCATCATTAGTTGATTCATCTCTACTCCATGTTTTCCATCAGCTTTAGATGAATCTCTTTCTTTTCCCAGTTATTGCTCTGATTAGCATATCCAATATATCATGTGCAATGGGGGTTTGCCAACTTTTTCCTTTAGATCTATTCAGCTACTAGGCTCATCAAATTTTGTGCATTAAGAATTTCGAAGTCAAATTTTGCATATCCACTATTTTCTCTCTTGGAGATCTCTCCATGCTTTTGTTGCATTACCATATAGTCCCTTCTACACAAACTTCATCATCTTGGGGTCTTTGATCTTCTCTTGTACAAAACATTAATCTCAAACATTATTAGCAAAAAAACTTGGAATTGTAGTTTTTATAAAGATCATTATGACACCCAATGTGCAGTGACATGGGTTTATAATAGTTAGAGAAATCACCATTGAATGAGCAAATTTTCTCTACGTTTGAGAGGAGTGACTCTCTTATGATGGGGGTGTATAGGATTTTGTGTACATTTTAACCAAAAAGTATAAAAAGGTACAAAAAGAAAAACGATAAAAGAGAGGAAAGTGAAAAATCCTAAATTAGGAATGCATCTATGGGTGTATAGGATTTTGTGTACTTTTTAACCCAAAAGTATAAAAGGGCACAAAAAGAAAAATGATAAGAGAGGAAAGTGAAAAATCCTAAATTAGAAATGCATCTATGAATTCCTTGGAAATGATTGAGAAAAACAAGGAAACAGAAGAGGTATGCATAGTATTGAATAGAAAATATAGTCAAATCCTATATAAAAAACATGTGATGTCTTCAACCAAAAGTTATGTTAAAATTCTTAGATTTGAATAATATCTCTTGCAAATGTAGCATAAAATAATTGTCGTAATAACCTTCACAATTTGCATGACAAGTGTTGTAACATAAAGTGCTGATTTTTCATTAAAACTTCCAAATGAAGAACATACAAATACTTGCTAGTGTATTTTGGGGTATTTTAATTTAAAATTTTTAACCTTCGACACAAATTGCAACCTATGTGTTAGATTACTTTAAGCAAATCAAAGGTTTTTTGTTTTCCAATCTTCAAGAAACCAAAGAGGTTTTGTCCTATAATATCTAGAATTAAAGGGTTTTTGTTTGGATTTACTAGATAAAATGATAAAAAGGTGAAAATGAAGTTATTCTAAATATAAAGAGATTAAAGGCCTAGCTTGGGGCCCAAAATCCCTTGCCCAAATTTAATTCAAGTGGTCTTAGAGTGAGAGCAAGGTTTGTTAGCTACTCTCTCTCTCTCTCATCCCCTCCCCCTCCCCTCTCCATTTATCCCTCCCCCCCTCTCTCTCTTTCCCCCTCTATCTCTTTTATCTCTCTACCTCTCCTCTATCTCTATATCTCCCCCCTCTCCCTCTCTCCCTCTCTTTAAATCTATATCTTTTTGTCTTTCCCCAAGTGTATCTTTATCTCTCTTCTTTCTGACTCTCTCTAAATTTATCTATTTATCTCACCTCTCTCTAATACTCTCTCCCTCTCATATTCACATCTCTCTCTCTCTCTATGATCGTCTTATCTTTCTTAAAAATATCTAAGTGCATTATACAATACACTCAAATTATGGCTTAGTAATTACCAAGCTTGGTAATTAAGCATCAATAAAATTTGCACAATATATGAGCTTTTACATAATACTGACATGTTTGTTTCAATAATTTTGATTTGGTTGTTTTTTATCCTCCGATTCAATGCTACCATAGATGAAAGACGGGTCTCAAAAAATGTGTACCTTAATGAGGTACCTATCTACATTTAATCTCCCCAAATAAAATAAGTCCCTTGTAATGTTTTGATCCAAAATAATTATGCAAATATGACTTTAAAATATGTTTAAACCCTTTTCAAATGGTAAGTATTTGGAACAAATATTGGGTTTTAGTAACTGTCATGTACATACTCACGAAAAACATCAACTAGAATCCCATATAATACAACTAATATGTGAACAATGAAGTTCAAATGTAACCTTTGTGTGAGAGTTTCCTCCAACCAAAGGCATGGCATCCTTTTAACTTTGAAATCAAAAGGATTTCATCCTTTGATCTCTGATAAATTTATGGGTTTTTGTCCTCAGATCTACATGCTCAAACACAAGCTCTCAAAATAATTTCCAATAATGTTTGTATATAGAAATTGATAGATGATTCTCCTTGAATGGATGTGTTCCCTTTTATATCCTCTAAAACAATGTTAGGTACCAGATCTTATATATGTCCAACCTCATATTGTAACCATTTAATTAAATGAAAGCAATGCTATTTTCATCTTCTAATGCCATGTGTACTTGTAAATCTACACCTTTAACTTCTAAACAATGTTCATGGGTGGGAAAACCTAGTTGGAACAACTTATATGACACCAAAATAAACCAACAATGATATTATGACACATGTCGAGGTCAAACAAAATAAATGCAAAAATATTGGAGTTTGGGAGTTGGGGATACCACAAGACTCATACCACTAGTTGGGGTGTTAGAGGTTGAGCAACAAGAATGCCAGGATGGATAAGTTTGAAAGTTTGACAATACAAGGAAAAGAGTGGAGGATGGATGGAAAGCATGAGAGGATGGGTACGTTCAAATTTTTTATGGAAAACAAAGAAAAATTGGAGTTAGGTGGAAGCGCATATTGGGAAAGGAAACTCTGACAAATAACACAAATACATAAAATGGACTATTAAAAACTCCGAGAAAGAAAGAATAAATCTAATATTTATGAGCTTATATTAAAAAAATGAGAATACAATTTTGCCTTGCTAAAAATTGTTTGTCCTCAAGCAATCACATATTAAGATGCCTTAATATTTGAGGGCCTTCTAATGTTTCCTTTGCAAAGAGATTTGTCCACCAAATCAAGTACTCCTTAGTACTTTAGTTTCTTATCTTCAGGGACCAAAATTAGCTTATTCTCTTATCTAATAGAGGCAAATCTTTTGATGATACAATATGTTTGCCAAAGTTGTTTTTTAGTCAAGACACATGAAACACATTATGAATCTTATTTCTCTCCAACAACTCCAACTCATAGGCAACTTCACCAATCCTTTTCCAAATTTTGTAAGAATTATATAAGCAAGGCTTAAGTTTCTTAGATCCTCTTTCCTTTAAATAATATTGTTTATATGGTTATAATCTTACAAACAACATGTCTCATGCCTCAAATTTTCTCTACATTTTATGGTGGTCTGTATATAATTTCTATTGATTTTGAGCATGTTGGAGATTATCTTCAAGTGATTTCAAAAATTCTTGGCTTTGTTTGATCAAACTCAAGGTTTCATACCATATAAAGACATGAATGCTGTCATCTTGATTGACGTGTGATATGAGGTGTTACAATAGTACTCTGCTAGATGGATCCATTTAATCCATGTCTTTTGTTGAACAACAACATAGTTTCTCAAGTAACTTTGCACCCTTTTTCTTACAATCTTTGTTTTCCCATCTATTTGTGGATGGTAGTTGGTACTAGGTGTAAGCTCAATTCTAGCTAGCTAGAAAATCTCTTTCCAAAACAAGCTCAAGAACTATCTCTATCACTTACGATGCTCTTAGATAATCAATGGAGTCTTAGCACTTCCTTAAGGAATAAATCAACAACTTGTAGTGCCTTATATAGAATGAAAAAGAAATGTGCATATTTAATGAGTCTATCTACAACAACATTTAAATATTCCTTACCTTGGACTTAGGAAGTTTGGTGATAAAATCTATTGAGACACTTTATCACCCCTATTTCAAAATAGGTAAGGGTTGCAAAAAAAAAATGCTTGAAATGTTTTCACAGATTTATTTCATTGATAAACAACATATTCTTTGATGTGACTAAGGACATCATCCTTGTGTTCTTTCCATGCAAATATTTCCTTGATCTATTTATAGGTAATGAAATATTTTGGGTGACTTGCTAAGGGGGTATCATGAACTGCTCTTAAAATTTTCCTTTTTACTTTCAATTTTGGCACAAAGTAGATTCTTCCTTTGTAGAGAATAAGTTCATTGGGTACAATGTAATTGTCATTCAATAGTACACCCACAATAAATACATTCTTAACATATTCTACTATGATTTCCACCCTCCAATTAGTAGATATGTGAGGCATTGAACTCATTGTTGGTTTTTTGGATAATGTTTTATCCACCATTCTTCTTTCCTTTAAAATATTCAATGTCAAAACCATAAGTTTGAAGTTTGTTTACCCATTTTTTTTGTCTTTTGTTCATATCCTTTTGACTGAGAAATACTTTGTTGTTGTGATTAGTCTTGACTACAAATCAACCACCCACCATGTATTTCTCGAATTTGGTTAATGCGTGCATGATTATTAGAACATAATATTATTAGGGGTAAAACCCTTATAATATATAATGTTCTTATTATAATGCCTTAAAATCATTTATATTTCTTATAAATAATTAATAGATTAATGAACTCTTAAACATTTCTTAATTTATTAATTATGAACAAGGTTGTTATTGAAAATGTACAATAACTACCCTTTCAGATAGTTTTCTAACCTTTCTCCCTATATTTAAGGGAGGATTCCTCACCATTTGAGGGAATGAAAAAAAAAATGTTGCATTTTGGAGAAAATTGCATGTCTGTTTTTTAATAGACTATTTTGTAAGTGTTCTTATAATAAAAGATGCTATTTTAGTGGGGTTTTTTTACCAGTAATGGTTTTCCCTACGTAAGTCTTGTGTACTGTGCAAATTCATTATTAGTTCTTATTAATCTATTTTTTTAATAATTTTAAATGTTAATATTTTTAATATATTTAATTATCAAAGTTTAAATATTTTACATGTACAAACAATGATAACTAGCTTTTCCTTACCATATATCAATAATTACCTTTCCACCTCCTTGATTTAATGATTCTCAAATGCAATGGGATGTTTGTTCTATGAAAGAGAAACTCTATTTCCCTCTCCTAGTGCACCACACTTTAAAATAAAAGAGATAAATATGGAATAGTTAACACGAGACGTGAGCTCACTACCTCTTTTATTTTTTCGAATATTCTTTATGCAACCTTATCCCATGTGAAGTCTCCCTTGTTAGTTAGATTGATTAAGGGGATGAAAGATTGAGAAAATCACTTAATAAACTTTGAGTAGTAGTTGCAAAGGCCAAAAAATCCTTGTAGCTATGTTAAAGTCTTTAGGGAGGGTCAATCCATAATTTCTTTGATCTTTTTATATTGACTTGCACTCTCTTTGCATTGATGATGTGCCCCATTTATAGAAGATCTTTTTCATGGAAAACTCACATTTTGACTCTGCAAAAAGTGTGTGCTTCCAAAATTCCTAACACCTCATCTATATGTTGCAAGTGTTTTTCCACATCTTGCTATAGATAAGAATATTGTCAAATAAAACATGCAAAAAAATATCTCATTTCCTTGCTAAAAAATTGGTTCATACAAGATTGGAATGTTGTTGGAGAATTTTTTAGATCAAATGACATAACAAGGAATTTATAATATTTGTAATAAAACTAAAAGTTTATCTTGTGAATATCCTCCTCTCAACCTTTGATTTGACAATAGATTGATTTGAGATCTATCTTTAAAAAATAAACAATTCCATGAAGCTCATCTACCAACTCATTGATCTTGGGGATTAGGTACCAATTTTTGATAGTTTTCTTATTCAATGCTCTATAATTGATGCACATCCTCAATATGCCATCTTCTTCTTCACGAGGACTACACATGAAATAAAATGAATTTAAGTAGGTTTGATGTATCCCATGTCCAATAATTATTTTATCACCTTTTTAATTTCTTTCTTATACCTCCAACAATAGTGATACATAGTGGTCATGATAAGCGTAACACCCTCCTCCAATTCAATGATGTTCAAAATATCTTTTAGGTAGTCTCCATAATGGAATGTCACTGAAAACCTTACTACACTTGTTCAAGATATTCTATACATCTACATGATATACTTTCTTACTGGGTATGTGTAGGATCATCATGGAAAAAATAGGCCCTTAAGTGGCAATGAAAATTCAAAAAAATCAGAGTTAGGCAACTTGACATAAAAAATTTGAATAAGTTATCTATATTATTTCAAAAATATGTAAAAATAGAATATGTGGAAAATTGAATGTAGTTTCTAAACTACTAGGTTAAGTTTTGTAAAAAAAATTTATTTGGTGAAAAATTAAAATTTCAATGCAATAGTAAATTTCAGGGAAAAATAAGAAGTAGGTGTCTGTCTGACCACCCTAACCATAATGAAATGATAATGTTTTTTTTCAAGATTTTAGATATAAGTAGAAGACTCATGTCTGGATGTGATGCATATTTTTTTATAATTTTTTTTCAAATAAATAATTAATTATGAATTTTTTATTACAACTTTTAAAAAATATAAAAACTCGGATGTCTGACCACCTTAACTTGGTCAAAACTACATGAATTTTTTAATTTTTTTTAATCTTATAGTATACCAAGCATAGAATGTGACGCATATTTTGGATTCAAAAAATGTGATACCATTTTAAAGCTATAGATGTTTTTCTATCAGGCTATCAATCAGGACTTTACTTATAATTCCAATAGAAAATGGATAATAATTATTTATTAGATTCAAAATAAAGTATAGTTTATATTGGTAGAAAGCTGTGAAGCTCCTTTACAAACCCTTTTCATTTCATCAATTTTAGCTAAAATAAAAGTCGTCAGCCACATGGGCGAAGTTTGGAAAAGAAAGGTAAGTTGTTAAAAACGTTTTTCATGTTGACTTCTTAGGATTGGCAGGTCCAAACCAAATTCCAAAGCAAGCCCGAGCCTAATCCCTAGGCATTAAATTTTGTGTCATCAAATCGGATATCCAATTCAAATTAGATATTCGATTTGAATCCGATATCTTATATGTTTTAAGTATGAGTTTTAAAAAAATTATACAATTTTTAATATATGATTTCAAAAATGCAATAAAGTTTATAATGTAATATATAATATACAATTTATGATAATCTCTTACCGAATTATGTATAATATTTAAATATTATTTAAATATTTTAGTTAATCTATAAATATTTAAATATATATATATATTAGTAATATATATATATATATATATATATATATATTAGTAATATATATAAAATATTTAAATATTATCTCTTTTCCTCTCTCTCTCTCCACCTTTATCTCTCCCAAGTCTCTCACTCAATCACACCTCTCTCTCTCTCTCTATCCCTCTATCCCTCTCTCCCTCAACCCTATCTCTCCCTCTCTCCCTCCCACTCTCCCTCTCCTTCTCTCATTCTCCCACTCTCTCCCACTCTCTCTCTCTCTCAACCCTAAACCATCTCTCTCCCTCTCCCCCTCTCCTCCTCCCACTCTCCCTTTCTCCTTGTCAGTCTCACACTCTCCCTCTCTCCCTCTCTCTCCTCCCTCCAACTCCCTCTCCCCCTCTCTCCCCTCCAACTCCTCCCCATCCCTCTCCTCTCAATCTCCCAATCTCCCTCTCTCCCTCTCTCCTTCTCTCCCTCAACCCTAAACCCACACTCTCTCTCCCTCTATCCCAA
>CM021104.1:658778084-658810479 GCA_007115665.2 Sequoiadendron giganteum
CTCTCTCTCTCCCACTCTCCCTCTCCCTCTCTCTCTCTCTCTCTCTCTCTCTCTCCCTCTCTCCCTCTCTCTCTCTCCCTCTCCCTCTCTCTCACTGTCCTTCCCTCTCTCTCTCTCTCTACCATTAACCCTTAGGTCTATGTGGCCACAAATCGGATATCCGATTTGTGAAACTCCGATGTGTAGCTAGAATCTTACCGTTGCAAAACATTTTAAAATGTTTTCTATATCAGATATCCGATTGGATCGAATATCAGATTTGTGGGCCATAGAAAAACCCCATGTGGGCCGTTTTTGTGCATTCCAACAGACCCTACATTCTGTTTGCAGCACTGTGCAGGCAACAAACGCGCGGTTTCAAACAGGAAGAAACAAAGATCAACTTTTTGGAGCATCTTGTACTCAAATTTGTCATAAGGAATGATTTTTTAGCATCTTTTACGAGGTATAATGGGGAGCAACAGTCGTCGGAAGCAAAAGTGTAAGAGAAGGCTTACAAAAGAACAAATATCAGAATATAGACAAATAGATAGAAAAGGTCATAGGAAGAAAAGACAAGGTATGTTAAATATTGGTGAACCTAAGCCCTATGGTCTTTCAAGTGAAGAGGAAATTGAATATGTTCAAGGTGAAAATGCAGAACATGATATTGAAATTGGGAATGAAAATGTTCAAATTGATATTGAAAATGTTCAAGGTGAAAATGTTGGAATTGAAGATGTTGAACATGATATTCAAATTGGGAATGAAAATATTGAAATGGATATTGAAAATGTTCAAGGTGAAAATGTTGGAATTGAAGATGTTGAACATGATATTCAAATTGGGAATGAAAATATTGAAATGGATATTGAAAATGTTCAAGGTGAAAATGTTGGAATTGAAGATGTTGAACATGATATTTAAATTGGGAATGAAATTATTCAAATTGATATTGAAAATGTTCAAGGTGAAAATGTTGGAAATGAAGATGTTGAACATAATATTGAAGCAAGTGTAAATTATGTTTCACCATATTATATGAGAAATGAAGAACCTTGTGTCGAAGAAAGACATATTCAAAATTCAAGACCTTCAAGGACCCCTAAATGGTTAGTTGAAATGGATGATAACATTATAAACAATTTTGAAGGCAAGAGGTCAACACAAACTATTCGGTTGTGGGCTAGAAGACTTTTCAACCAATATTTTAGCGATAAGACATTGACTGAGCAATGCCAACTTTTTGTACAATTGCTAAAGATGCAAAAGATGAGACCTTTGCTAGCCAAATTGAAGATTCATGTGAACAAGAAGAGCAAAAAAAATTCTATTATTGTCAAAAATATTTTTAATGCTCTCAAGTCTATTGGAAAAAATAACAAGGAAAAAGATAAGAGAGTTGCTCAGAGAGTCATTACAACTGCCCTAGTAAGCCATCAATTGAAAAAGGCTTGCTTTATGAGACAAACTTGTATTGATTTTGAAGTAAATCGTAAAACTTTGGATAGAGCACTTGCAAGAAGATAAAGAATAGATGATCCTCTTCAAAATGATACATGGGCTTTTGCTGGGAGGCTTCCATGTGTTGATAAGAAGCTAACCAATAATGTAAAGAAGACAATTCAACAATTTTGACATGATAACTCTAGAGTATCACCCAATACAAAAGATGTTTTAAAGTTAAGAATTGACAATCGAGACCATACACAACATCCTAATTTTTTTTTGGAATCAAGCCAAACAATGTTGTTCAACAAATTTATTGAAACACATCCAAATGTGGAAATCTCACAAAGGACTTTTGAAGCTTTGAAGCCATTTTATTGTGTGCCTCTTAAGATTTGTAATACTTATTGTTGCAAATACCATGTGGAGTTTTCAATGTACCATGAGCTATTATGCTATATCCGTTCTACTTTGCATACTAATGAAATGTTGCAGGAGTGTGGTTCAATGCTTCTTCCGAAATTATCAAGGGACTTGCTAGATCTATTTTTATGTTCTAGAGATGATGGTTCCTTTTTCTATATAAATGATTGTTTAAATGCAAAGTTCTCACAATGTGGTGGCTTGTCAATTTTTGTCGAATGTTTTCATGAGGGTTCCGAACATGAATTTGGAAAGAATCTTTTTGAAAAAAAGAGATATGAGACAGTCAAATATACTTTGCACAGTGGAGGTGAAGGTTCTAGATGCAAGTTGGTTACACAAGAATGCAACGTTGTTGTTTTTATTTCAGATTTTAAGGACAATATTTTCTACAAGTATGCAAGGCATAGTCATAGGTCTCAGTGATTGGATCAACAATTCAAGATATGTAAGGACTCTTTTCCGATTGACACTATTATATCAGTGGTTGATTTTGCAGAAAACTACACATTGCAACCACAAAACGAGGTTCAATCTCAGTATTACAATTCCATTCAGATTGCTATTTTTGTCCACATAATGTTTAGACATGCACCTGATAGTACAGAGGAGGATCAAAAGATAATCAAAGAGTATCATTTTTATATGAGTGATGATAGATCTCACTCGTTCG
The DNA here is from genome assembly GCA_007115665.2 of Sequoiadendron giganteum. Classification (NCBI taxonomy): domain Eukaryota; kingdom Viridiplantae; phylum Streptophyta; class Pinopsida; order Cupressales; family Cupressaceae; genus Sequoiadendron; species Sequoiadendron giganteum. The sequence continues at coordinate 658,780,609 of CM021104.1, forward strand.
AGTATGTCCAACATTGTTTCAAATTTTTTTTTGAGTTCTTGTAAGAGCATGATATAGCACTGGGCCGACATCTCATTTGGTCAGATAACTACACAGGCAATTCAAGAATGTTTGTATGTTTTGTTGGTTGAGTAGAATGCATGTAGAGAGGGGTGTACCTAATATCTGGAGTTTTTTTGAAGCTGGGCATGGGAAAGGGGAGCATGATGGAGCAGGTGCATGTGTAAAGAGAGCTCTAGTTAAGGAGCAATTGAAGATTTTAGGAGAAAAATTCAGTGATGCACATTCTATTGTTGATTGGTGTAGTTCAGCATTGTCACAAGGAGGGACGCTTGATTGAACAGTGCGCAGATTATTTTGGTTGGTTGAGGAGGGTACAGTGGGAGGTAGATTGGATTGTCATACAATCAAAGATTCTTCAAAGATGCATTCATTTCAAAGCTCAAATGCAAGCACATGGACCATTTGGACACGACAATTGGTTTGTTTTTGTCAAAGTTGTATTCAGTGCGAGTGATCAATGCGACTCAAATGTGTGGGTGGATACACGGGTTCCACAGTATCTAACTCCTTTATCTCAAACTATATCGATGGCAAATGACATAATGAAAAATTCACTTGATTACGATTGGGTTTCAGATCTACTACAACCAAGACATGTTTTTGTAGTTGTTGCACCATAGGGGAATGAAGAGAGATCAGAATATTGGTTGGCTCAATGTGTGCGGGTAAAGCACAAGCTAACACAATCGATGAAGATGATGATGGGTTCGTGTATCCTACAGGTTCAGTTGTGGTTGCAGTAACTTGGTTGTGAACATACACGATTAGAAAGAATGGCATACATGCATTTGAAGACTACGAGAAACACAAAACTATTCTCATGTATTCACACCTTGTTATAGCAACAAATGTTAAGTTGTTGAAGCATCATGCCAAACCAAAGAAAAAACAACTATGGACACTTAGTAATACTGATCATGAAACAATATTGGATACTCTTAAGCAAAGAGATGGCCCTTCAGGCACACTTGAATAGCATATTCAAGAATGGAAGGTACAATGCTTAGGTTCATTATGCTTAAGTTCATTAGTGTTCTTTATTTAATACTGATATTTTGTATACTATTGCAATGCAGGTTTCTTTAATAGTTATATTTTTGGAACGATTGATCATGGACCTGCTACAACAATAGACTATGCCCTGAATGCCTCCAATAGGAAAATTTTGTAAAATTATAATTTTGAAATGTGAAACAATGTAACAAAGTCATAACTATGTATAGGCATAATCTATATCCAGTGATGTTTTTTGAAATACGGGTCAAATGTCTGGCATTGTATAAAGGGTATGTTTAAAATGTAAAGAGCTTTTTGTACTAAATCGAGCTACAACCAGAGGTTTTCTTCTTGGTTCTTTCCTGTTGGTATGCTTATTTCAACCGGGTTTTGTAATATCTCCTATTTATATATAATAAATTACAGTGGCTTGCCACTTTTTCCAAAAAAAAATATGTAAAAAGTTCATGTGAATTTCATTTCCCATGTAATTGTAGATGGTCCACGGGAAAATGCCTCCGAGATAGCAAAAATCGAGAGAGGTTATTGTAGATGGTCCCAACATGATCCCATATCCTCAGACAAAGAGTTTGTAAGCATCACGATTTTTGAGTAACAGTCCGTCAAAGATTGCCGACTTTTAGCACTTTGGACTCTTAAGGGAAATCGCTGGTCCAATGTAGATCGGAGTGATTCGGCATATTTGGGTACAAAAGAGGACCATACCTAGCCTAAACGTACCCATTTGGATGTGTTGGAATAGTCTGTTGGTCGTACGAGTTGGAGAATGAAAGTTGCACTACTTTGCAACTTTATACTGCTTGCATTTGACAATTTTTCCCTTAATTGAAAACTCATCACCATGGGAAAATGACTTCGAGATAGAAAAAATCGAGATAGGTTATTGTAGATGGTCTCAACAAAATCCCATATCCTCAGATGAAGAGTCTGTAAGCATCATGGTTTTCAAGTAACAGTCCGTCAAAGATTGCTGACTTTTAGCACTTTGGACTCTTAAGGGAAATCGTCGGTCCAATGTAGCTCGGAGTGATTCGACATATTTGGGTGCAAAAGAGGACCATATCTAGCGTAAATGTACCCATCCGAATGTGTTGGAACAATCTTTTTGGTTGTACAAGTTGGAGAATGAAAGTTGCACCACTTTGCAACTTTACACTGCTTGGATTTGACAACTTTTCCCTCAATTGAAAACTCATCACCACGGGAAAACACCTCTGAGATAGCAAAAACCGAGAGAGGTTATTGTAGATGGTCCCAAAAAAATTCCATATCCTTAGATGGAGAGTCTGTAAGCATCACGGTTTCGGAGTAACAGTCCGTCAAAGATTGCTGCCTTTTAGCACTTTGGACTCTTAAGGGAAATCGCCGGTCCAATGTAGCTCAGAGTGATTCGACGTATTTGGGTTCAAAAGAGGACCATAACTAGTGTAAAAGTACCCATCTAGACGTGTTGGAATAGTCCATTTTGTCGTACGAGTTGGAAAATTAAAGTTGCACCACTTTGCAACTTTACACTGCTTGCATTTGACAACTTTTCCCTCAATTGAAAACCCATCACCACGGGAAAACACCTCTGAGATAGCAAAACCCGAGAGAGATTATTGTAGATTGTCCCAACATGATCCCATATCCTTAGACAAAGTGTCTATAAGCATCATGGTTTTTAAAATAACAATCCGTCAAAGATTGCTGACTTTTAGCACTTTGGACTCTTAAGGGAAATCGTCGGTCCAATGTACCTCAGAGTGATTCGGCGTATTTGGGTGCAAAAGAGGACCATACCTAGTGTAAACGTACCCATCCGGACGTGTTGGAATAGTCCATTTGGTCATACGAGTTGGAGAATGAAAGTTGCACCACTTTGCAACTTTACACTGCTCGCATTTGGCAACTTTTCCCTCAACTGAAAACTACTCACCACGGAAAAACTGCTTTGAGATAGAAAAAACCGAAAGAGGTTATTGTAGATGGTCCCAACACGATCCCATATCCTCAGACAGAGAGTCTGTAAGCATCATGGTTTTTGAGTAACAATCCATCAAAGATTGCTGACTTTTAGCACTTTGGACTCCTAAGGGAAATCGCCAATCCAATGTAGCTCGGAGTGATTCGGCATATTTAGGTGCAAAAGAGGACCATACCTAGCATAAACGTACCCATCCGGACATGTTGGAATAGTCTATTTGGTCGTACGAGTTGGAAAATGAAAGTTGCACCACTTTGCAACTTTACACTGTTTGGATTTGACAACTTTTCCTTCAACTGAAAACTCATCACCATAGGAAAACGCCTCCGAGATAGAAAAAAATAAGAGAGGTTATTGTAGATGGTCCCAACACGATTCCATATCCTTAGACAGAGAGTCTGTAAGCATCATGGTTTCCGAGTAACATTCTGTCAAAGTTTGTTGACTTTTAGCACTTTGGACTCTTAAGGGAAATCGTCGGTCCAATGAAGCTCAGAGTGATTTAGTGTATTTGGGTGCAAAAGAGGACCATACCTAGCATAAACGTACTCATTTGGACATGTTGGAACAGTCTGTTTGGTCGTACGAGTTGGAGAATGAAAGTTGCACCACTTTGCAACTTTACATTGCTTGCATTTGGCAACTTTTCCCTCAACTGAAAACTCATCACCACGGAAAAATACTTCTGAGATAGCAAAAACCGAGAGAGGTTATTGTAGATGGTCCCAACAAGATTCATATCCTCAAACGGAGATTTTGTAAGCATCACGGTTTCTGAGTAACAGTCCGTCAAATATTGCTGCCTTTTAGCACTTTGGACTCTTAAGGGAAATCGTCGATCCAATGTAGCTCAGAGTGATTCAACATATTTGAGTGCAAAAAAGGACCATACCTAGCATAAATGTTCCCATCCAGATGTGTTGGAACAATCTGTTTGGTCGTACGAGTTGGAGAATGAAAGTTGCACCATTAGGCCTGGTAGGGCAATCCTTTGCATAGTGACCAAACTTGTCACATCTAAGGCATTGAACACGAGAGAGGTCCCACTTTTTGAATACAGGAGCACCATCTGACCCTTTATCTCTATTCCTCTTGAAGCATCTTTTCTTTCCTCCTTTTCCTTCCTTCTTTGAGGATTGAGCGGAAAGAACATGAATATCTTCATTTGTAGGGCTTCGTCCAATACCTCTCATAGCCAACCTTGACTCCTCTTGAATACAGTCAACCCTCAATTGATTAAAATTGGGAAGTTTCGATCTCGTTTTGATTCCTTGAATGTAAGACTCCCAAGATGAAGGAAGAATATTAAGAGCCAACATGGTCAAATCCTTGTCATCAACAATATGACCAATGCTAGAGAGTTGATCTCTCAATTCAGAAATATTCATGAAGTAGGTGATGACAAATTCTCCTTCCGCCATCTTAACATGATCAAGAGTTTTCTTCAAGGCTAGAGCATGACTTGTGTTGCTGATCTCATACATCTCCTCCAAAGTCTTAAGCATTTCTCTCATTGTCTTCAACTTAGAGATGATAGGAACAATATGGAATAAGAGCAAAAATCTGCTTACAACTCAAGCCTAGCTCATGGCTGAATTTGATACAATGAATAATAGCACATCTCCTAGATGCAAAGATACAATTGAGCTGCTGCAAGATGAAGCGTTGCTGCTCAAGTTTGAATTTCTGCTTGGAATGCGAATTATGCTGAATGAACTTGATTGAGGAAATGAACAAACATCACCTTGTATTTATACAAAATAAGGTGACTCTTTAAGGAGGTCAACCTCTCTTGAAAATAATAAATTACAAAATAATATCAAGGAAGGTTGGCCTCATCCATTTAAATCAAATGAGTATAAATTAAATAGCCATAGGCTATCATTTAATTTATTACAACTTAATGTGATCACTTTGAGAAATGTATGAAAAAACGAACTGTTTGATAAAAAGCTTTGGTAGACATGTATGAAAAATGTGGTAGAATAGACAAGGCAACAGACTATTTGAAAAAAAGCTTCAAGGAAATGCGGTCTCATAGAATTCCATGACAAGAAAATGCAATTGACAACTGCTCATAGTTTTTAGTTATGCAATGTGAAGTAATTGCATAACTGCTTAGGTTGACTTTGTAAAAACTATATTGTAATTGAAATTTTTTCATCTATGAACATCTAGTTGTTAGTTATGCAATGTGAAGTAATGATTTGAGTTTGAAAGATTGTGTAATGCAATGTAATCAGCGATATAAATATAAACTACATAAATAACCATTCTTTTTTATGCTATTGTACATTGATATTTAACCATTTCTCAAGATAAAATTTTCAAAGAGTTTAATCATGGACATGAGGAACAAATTTAATTTTGATTGTCAAATTCTATATATCAAATGATCCAATAATCAAGTGTATGTCCATATACAAAAATGGCATCGACGCCAACCCAAACAAAGTTTTACAAAATGTGGCATATGCCATCTCAATATGTATTCAAAATTTACATGCCAAAATGTCTATCTCATCCTAAACTACTGGTGGATCATCAAAATGGAGCCTTTTTGAAGCACTCGTTGGCTTTGAAGGTAGCTGCACAAGAAAAATTCAAACCATAATTGAGATTAGTTATACTATATAATTTAAAATCGAATAATTAACATCAAAATCAATATACATTGAATTTTAATTGAACTCTAAAATTGAAATCTTGATTACTTGAAATATACGTCTCTTCAAAGGGTCGAGAGTCCTAGAATATAGCAAACCAACTTTTGAAATTCCAATCTATATATGTGAACAAAAACATAAAATTGATCCAAGTTAGCATACAATTATCGGTAATAGGAACATATTTACTAAACAAAAAATAAAATAAACACATACCTCTTTAGGTCGATCTTTTTCTTTATCTCCTTGAGGTGTTTTGACACCTACTCCTTTAGGTGTTCCAATACCTACTCCTTTAGGTGGTGTGTCACTTATCAACATCTTTGTATAGCTCATAATTGTCTGTACATAAAAATGACAAGTACATATGAAACTACCAATCTATGTCAATGTATGTATAATCAATATAAGATCTTAAAAATCTTATTTCAATCCAATTTAAGTTCAATTACCTTCCCCTTATCTAACTTTTCACGTCCATAGTCTAGATGAGGTTGCACCTCACTCGCACTAGGTATTTCCTACGAGAGGAAAATAAGATAAACATATAAGTTATTATATAATTTCATTAATGATAATTCAAATGACAAAAAAATATATAATAAAAAATGTAAACAAGTGAGTGGGAAAATATATACTGTGTGTGTGTCCAAGCCAAATGAAATGGCCCTAAGGGTACTATCAGTCACCCATGTGAGATCCTCCTCAGATATCAACTGTTAAATACACCATATAAATAAATATTAGTACTTGATACTATCTCTTATTAATATTCATTTAAAAATAAATACAAGTTATGAATTTACAACTTAAATCTTACCTGTCACTATTCCAACATCTCCCTCTCTAGTAGGAGAGGAATATGTAGGGTGCGCTCCACTCCCCTACAACTGATCTATAATGTCCACATCATGGAGGTCATAATCAGAAGTGTCCAAGGGATGCTCAACGGGCTATACAAGAGGACCCAAGCATATCTGGCGGCACATAGTGCAAGTATGTGGCACGCAAATATGTGGACCTGAGGAGGATAATGCAGCAACACTCGAGCCTTCGCAAACATCACCAGAATGTGGCTGAGATACTGTAGAAGCATGCGAAATCAAATGACCACTCAAAGAGTGAATAGCCTGAATAGTCTGTGTGGCCGCATCTTGGATAATCTTTGGCTGATATATTGGAGGTGGTAGACGAAGGGGAGGAAGGGGAACATTTGGGTGTGGGACTACTCTGACTGCCCCTGGTCTATCCTGGGGGATACCTCCACTGACGCCTTGGAAGGGTTTAATGTCAAAGTAATTGACATGATGCCCTAATAAAAACTCAACATATAATTTTTTAATAAAGTAAAATGGTATATCAGAATTGTTGTTCGGTGGTTTATCAAAAACCATACACCAACGATCCCAAAAGTTATCTACAATGTCCCTATTCATGCACCATTTTATAGAAAGTTATGTTTTATTAACATTCACTGGCAAACCGATGCGGGGGTTAATGAATAAAGAGGCTATTTGGGCTTTGGTTATTTGGAGATCTTTCACATCATCGTAAGACAATCCACATGCATAATATTCCCTCATGTCTTCTTGCCACGAATGAAAGACATTATGTTGGGTGGAGAGAGTTTCTATATTATTAATTATTTCCTTCAATGTGTTTGTCATATCTCTCAGTTGAGGGATTGCCCTATAAACTTCACAAATGCCCCTCAATTGCCTCAATTTTTCACCAATTAAGTCTTCAATTGGTAGCTGCGGAGGTGGTGGAGCGTTTGGCTGTGGATGTGGTGGAGCATTTGGTATTTGTGCATTTTCATTCTCAGCCATAATACCTGATTAAAGTTTAAAACCAATTAATCTAATTAAAATTACACAATATAAATGAAATCATTGTAAAAAAACCCTAGTTTTTAATAAAAATCCCCCAAAAAACCTACTCTTTCTCAAAAATCCATAACAAATTCTAGTTTTTGATAAAAATACATCAACAACACTAGTTTTTAATCAAAATCCATTTAAAAACATTAATTTTTAATAAAAATTCATTGTAAACTCTAGTTTTTAATAAAAATCAATAAAAAACCCTATTTTTGAAAAAAAAATTGTAAAAACTACTTAATATTATAAGAATCTAGAGCTAAGATGGCATTTTCTTGATGCTGGGCTTCTGCTAGGGTAGCGATGCCCTAGCTCTACTTCTTGTTCTCCTGCGTGGGTGCTGGCCCGTCTCTCTCAGCCTGCTGTGGTGGGTGCAGGTGGTGGCTGTGGTGTGGACTACGCAGGAGCAGTTGGGTGTACGAGTGGTGGCTGTGGTGTGGTGTTCGTGGGGCTGCAATGTTTGTGGGTGGGGCCTATGGTGTGGGGTTTGTGGGGTGTTGTGGGGGTGTCGTTAGTGGTGTGGGGTGTTTGAGGGGTGGTGGCTGGTGCGGTGGGTTTTGAATGCGGTAGTATGGCTAGGGTCTCCAAGAGCTTGACGATCTCGGGCATGAAGCCGTCTCTGGGTCTCTTTGCAGGCGTGCATGATCCATCAATGGATTCTTCATTTGTGGGTGAGAGCTCTAAACTTAAAAAGGTGAACGGGTGTTTGCCGCGAAGTCATGATCGCCCAGTTCTGGTTATCTCCCCAAAATTTGTGCAAGAGGACTTTTCTTATTGGAGCCAACATGTGTTGTTTTGTAAATTTCTGGGTATTCATGTCCCCCTCTTGGATTTGGAGTCTTGGATTCGTAGATCCTAGCAAGTTGAAGGCGACTTTGATATTTTGATGGCTGGGAATGGTTTTTTTATGGTTGATTTTTCTCGCATGTCGGATCGCAATCACATTTTCGAGGGAGGGTCGTACTTTTACAATCATGTGGGGTTGTTCATGAAACCCTGTCATGGAGGTTTCAATGCAGCAGAGGATTTGCCTTCCCGGGTTCCTGTGTGGGTCCACTTGCCATGGTTGTCGTTGGAGTTTTGGAGAGAAGATATTTTGCATCAGATTGCTGCATTATTGGGGAAGTTGGCTGCCATTGCTCATAATACTTTGGATAAAAAGGTATTTTCATTTGCTCGCATTTGTGTTGAAGTTGACTTAAATAATCCATTGCCAGATTCTTTGGAAATTTGTATTGGCTCTACCTTGTGGATTCAACAGTTAGATTATGAATCCCTCCCTTTTCGATGTCGTTTTTGTCATGAGTATGGCCACCTTCAACGCTAATGCCCAAGGGTTTCCCGATCGGTGGGAGTTTCTTCTCCTCCTTTGGGAACTTTAGCTGAGAAGGGAGATAAGGGCAAGGCGCCTATGACTGAGGGAGGGCCTAATGATGGCTTTATTTCTATCAAGTCAAAAGCTAAGGGGAGGGGTCAAAAGCGACCCTATAAAGATAGACAGAGTGACCAGGGTTTCAAACGTTTTGAGGTATTGGATAGTCAGACCTTAGAGGAGGGGATCCCAGGTGAGATCTTGTTTGGGGCCACTGGTAAGGACACCGAGCTGGAGCAAGCAATTATTGTTAAGGATAACTCTCCGTCATTGGAATAGGGGGGTGTTGGGCTCCCCGATGCTTCTATTGGTCTACAGGATGATATTGTTTTAGCAGATTTGGCTAAGGAGGCGTTGTCTGCAGGTAAAGGCAGGGGCTCGACTACTAGTCTTGGGGTGCAACAACACCCCCTCAAAAAGGGACATTTTGAGAACTCCTCTAAAGTTGGTCGAAAGAAGGATGCAGACAAGCTCAAATTTACTAGGGATTTGTTGGTGGAATCGGGGTTGGTTAAGACCATTGAGGCCCACTTTTTCCAACCTTTCTCATGATTATTCTATCATGGAATGCTAGGGGTTTGAATAGCGCCCCCATCAAAAGGCTATTCAGGATCTTATTGGGATACATTCTCTAGATATTTTCTGTGTTTAGGAGACTAAGCTTCAGGTGGATCTCATGCTTCAACTCTCTCCTCATATTTGGGGGTCTGGTCAGTGCCAGTGTATTGGGTCTAGGGGAACTTTTGGAGGTTTGGCTCTTTTTTGGGATCCTCATAAGGTTATTCCTCGCTGGTGGATCTTTAGCCATTCCTCTATTTTAGTGGTGGCTTCTATCCTAGAATATGGGGAGACTATTTTGGTGAGTAATGTTTATGCTACAATTGATATTCGCTGTAAAATCCAACTTTGGGCCCATATCAGGTATGTTAGGTCTTGTGCTCCTTATTTGCCTTGGATCCTAGCTGGAGATTTCAATTTTGTGTTGTGTTCTGAGGAAAAAAGAGGGGGGCTTCTGAGACTGGGTCCTGCTTCTGATCTGTTTCATGATAATGTGGATTAACTTGCGCTTGTTGATATCAAACCCTCCAATGGCATTTTTACTTGGAATAATAGGCGGAGTGGGCCAACTACGATTTTTGAGCGGCTGGACAGATTCCTGGTCTCTTGTTTTTGGGTTGGGGGCAGGTTGGTCACCTACTCTGAGATCCTAGATTGGTGTGGCTCAGATCATTGGCCAATTAAGTTTTCTGCCTCTACCCTCCCTAATTCTAAGAACCCTCCTTTCAAATTTTAGATTATGTGGCTGCGTGATCCTTCCTTATATAATCTTGTCGCTCAGTGGTGGAGGGATGGAGCTCCTGCGTATGGTACTGCTATGTATTCTTTCATCAAGAAGTTGTAGTATGTCAAGTTTCATCTTAAGCGCTAGAATAGAGTCTGTTTTGGCAATTTACGAGCTAAAAAAAGGGAAGCGCAGGAGAGTCTTGCTATTATCACTCGCTAGATTAGGGATATGGGATTTTCTGAGGCTCTGGGGCACGCTGAGTCCTAGGCACTGAAAGTGGTGGAGGAGTGGGAGCTTCGTGAAGAAAAAATATGGAAACAAAAGTCTAGGGTTGACTGGCTTCAAGCGGGTGACAAGAATACTGCTTTCTTTCATCACTCTATGCAGGCTCATTGGAATAAGTGTCATATCCTTTCTCTTGTCAATCATGAGGGCTCTTCTATATCTTCATAGAAGGCTCTGTCCAAAGAGGCCCGTCAGTTCTACTCTGCTCTGTTTACCAAGGATTCACCTCCTGTTGAGGTTGATGAGGATTTGGTCCTTTCTTGTATTCCTTCTTTGATCTCTAATGACTTGAATGCGTCTCTGATTTGCCCGATTACTTTGTCCGAATTGGAGGAGGTTGTGTTTGGGACGAATAAGGGGAAAGCTCCTGGCCCTGATGGTTTTCCTGTTGAATTCTTCCAAGAGTTTTGGGATATTGTGAAGATGGATTTGCTGGAGGTGGTTCGTGAGTCTTTTCATAACAAGCAGATGCTTCGTGCCCTGAATGCTACTTTTTTGGTTCTCATCCCTAAGAAGGAAGGGGCTGATCGACTTTATTTTTTTAGACCTATCGCGCTCTGCAATGTGGTGTATAAGATTGTTACGATGTTGATTGCGGAGAGGCTTAAATCTTGTTTGTCAATTATTATTTCTGAGGAGCAAGAAGGCTTTGTGGAGGGTCATCAAAATTTGGATGGAGTGGTGGTTGCCTCTGAGGTTGTTCATTCCATGGAAATCTCTAAGGATAGGTCTATGTTCATTAAGCTGGATATGGCTAAAGCTTATGATAGAGTTAAATGGAGATTTTTTCAGAACATCCTGTTGGCCTTTGGGTTTTCTCTGGATTGGGTGAGTTGGACTATGAGCTATGTGACTTCTTCCTCCTTTTCGGTTATTATGAATGGTGAACCTTCAGAGCTATTTGGTGCTTCGAGGGGCCTTCATCAGGGGGATCCGCTCTCTCCTTATCTGTTTATTATTCTGGCGGAGGGCCTGGGGCGTTTCCTCAAATTCTGAGTCTCTTAAGGTTTGATTCATGGGTGGCAGTGGGGGATGGGTCTTCCAGCGCTTTCTCATATCCAGTTTGTGGATGATACCTCCCTTATGGGGTTGGCTCGTATTTGTGAAGCTCAAGCCTTCAGACAAGCCTTGGATATCTACCTTGTTGCTTTGGGTCAGAAAGTCAATGAGCAGAAGTCCTCTATTTTCTTCTTTAATACTCCCCAAGCTATCCAATGGAGGATTGCTGGAATTTTGCGCTTTCAAATTGGGTCTTTACCCTTTGTCTACTTGGGGATTCCTCTTGCTGTTGGTAGGAAACCCCGGTCCTCCTGGTAGTTGGTGCTTGATAAGCTGAGGAAGAAGGTGACTCATTAGACTCATTGGTGGTTGTCTATAGCTACTAGAGTTACTCTCCTTAAGTCTGTTATCCAGGCCCTCCCCATCTACAGGTGTTTTGTCCATTTGGCCCCTATGTATTTCCTGAGGGAATTTGATGCTCTCTCTCGTCAATTCCTTTGGAATGACAACTTGATGTCTTCTAAATGGAGCCTTGTAAATTGGGATTTTGTGTGTCTTCCGAAGCAGGAGGGGGGTCTTGGCTTACGCTTTGCCATTTTGAACATGCAAGTTCTTGCTGCTAAGCTTTATTGGAGGTGGTGCACTAATTAGCACCGGTTATGGGCTCAGATTCTAAACCATAAGTATCTTAGAGGTGTTGCTTCCTTTGAGGTCTCTCGCTATCCTTTGGAGGGGAGTGGTTCTATGATTTGGCATACTCTGAAAGTGGGGGCTCAGTTGATTAAGCAGACTCTTTTTTGGATCTGTCACTCGGGATCACAAGCTCTTTTTTGGTTTGATGCGTGGGATGGCCACCCACCCCTTCTCTCTATTTATCCTCATCTTCAGCCCCTTTGTGATGTTTTTACTACTGCTGGCTGGGACACTGTTGCGCATTACAAGACCGCTGAGCATTGTGGTTCTGCTGTTACCTTTCGTTGGAAGCTCCCTGCTGAATGGCCTCCTGGGGGGTCTGAGGGGAGTAGGCGGGAGCTTACTCAGCTTTTGAGCTCCCATGCATGTAATTCTTTGCAGGGCTCAGATATTTTGGCTTGGGATGGTGTGGGTATGTCTGGGAAGTACTCTATGTCTACTGGATATAAGCAGTTGAGTAGGTAGTTGTTTGGCGATATGGAGGTCCTTTGGTGGAAGCAAGTCTGGCACAAGTGGTCTTGGCCTAAGTGCAATTTCTTCATGTGGTTAGTGACTCAGAACAGGTGTCTCACTTGGGATAATCTTTGCAAGTGTGGGTTCCAGGGCCCCTCAAGATGTGTGTTGTGTCATGATTCTGAAGAAAGTGTCTCTCATCTTTTCTTCCAATGCCCTTACGCTAGGGAGATTTGGCACTTTTGGTGGAGGGTGTGGAATATGCCCTACTGGCATGTTTGCTCGCTAGCTGAGTTTGTGGACCGCTGGGGCAGGGCCCCTATTTCTACTTCCTTTCTTCAAGTTGCCTGGGGGATTGGCCCATCCTTCATTATATGGAATCTTTGGCTGGAGAGGAATCGTCGGATTTTTTAGGATGTGTTGTTGGCGGCCCCTTGCCTGTGGTAGAAAATTTTGCATTCCTTGGGAGAAACTGTTGCTGCTAAGTGTGATCTATCTGTTTTAGTGGCCCCTTGTGATGTTGATTGTTTTAAATGTCTTCATCTTCCTCCTCTACAACGATAACTCATGGGCAACAGATGTAGAAATCCTACTCCGAAGGTGAATAGGGAGGGAAGATGGTCCCCTCCTCCTCAGGGGATCCTCAAACTTAACATGGATGGCTCTTCTCGTGGAAACCCTGGTCATGCTGGTATTGGTGGTGTTGGTCGGGATAGCTTCGAAGATGTTCAGTTTATTTTCTCGGTGTATAAGGGTGTTTATTCTAATAATTTAATGGAGGCTCAAGCGATTTTATTGGCAGTGGAGTGTGGAAGCCAATTGGGGTGGCGCATGATCATTTGTGAGTCTGACTCGCAGGTTGTGGTGAACCTATTGAATAGGAAGAATTTAGATGATGTTAGCTGGCAGTTGGCTTTGATTGTGGAAGAGATTCTCAACCTTTGTTCTTCTCTGGAGGTTGCTACTTTCACTCATATTCCTAGGGAGTGGAATGGTGTTGCAGATGGTTTGGCTAAATGGTCCTCTAATCATATTCATGACTGGACCGTGCTGGATCGAGGTCAATTACCCCCTGATTTGTCTCAACAGTTGGACCACTTGGTGGAACTTGATAGGGCTATGTAACGACCTTGCTTTGTATTTTTCCTTGGTTTAATAAAAATTTTACCCCTCTTTTATTTTATAAGAATCTAATTGAAAAATTGATTAAAACATAAAAAAAACCAATAACATACCTTTCAAATCAGATTTTTCTTGAAATCGGATATCGGATTTTTTCTTCTCCCTGTGCGCCCACGTCCAAATTGTGAAATGACTTTTAACAGTCGGTTTTTTTTATTTATATAGGCTTTTAAAATCAAATATCTGATTTGCAAAAGTAGGTTTGGGAATTGCTTTAGAGCAATGTATTGACACCTAAACCTAAAAAAATTCAACTCGGCATTTCCGTGTTTTTGAGTCGATCCAAAACGTGATTTTTTTCCCATTGCCACTTTTTGGCCCCTCATGATCCTGCACATACCCTACTTGCAAAATAGTTTTCTATAGTCACCAAGCACTAAGTTGCCTACACTACTTTCCCATTACAAAATACTCTCCATTATTTGATCAAATACAACCCTTGGTGCTCCATTTGTCATTCCTTGAAGTACCACTTCTTTCTCTTCAAACTTTACTTTACTTCCATGACTCAAAATTTTTGTGTTCTCTCTCCTAATGAGTGCAACCATTGGATACCCAACACCATATTTGTATCTCCTATATTGAAAAGATAAAATTCATCCTCCCATGAATATCACCCTTGATTCAAACTTAATTGAGATATCTTTCTAGGTCATTAGATAGAAAAACCATTGGCAACCATTACATTGAAATCTTGAAAGTCTTATGTCTTGAGATCTTGTTTTTGTATCAGTCCATCTATTAAATTATGAGTAGCACCAATTTTAATGAGTTTTGTAACCCTTTCATCCCACAAAGAACCATGTATTTGAAAATGATTGTACTTCAGAGTATTAAATATTTTAGCAAGAGTGCCTCCTAGGATTTCACTTTCTTGTTTTGATCGGGTCCTCTACAATCACCAATTTTTAGGTTCTTCTTCTTCATCTTGTAAATTAGTCTCTTTGGGATGATTCATCATTAAATCTTATCTCAATGTAATGCTCCTGCCCTTTCCCAAGACACTTATGTCTAGGATACCAAAGATCCTTGCAAATGAAGCATATCTTCTTCCTCCCCGATTCATTCTTTTCTTCCATATTTGGCCTCAATGGATAGTTCTTGGGCTATTATACATTTTTATGAAAATTATTATTTGGAGGGAAATCCTTTGTTTGAAACTTGTTCCTTGGAATATATGTCTCAAGCACCAAATATTGTTTGATTAAATCTTGTAGGGAAGGAGGTTCAAATACTTTAACCAACCCTTTAATTGCCTCTTGTAGATGAAGCATAAATCTATCCTCCTAATTCCTTATCTACCTCCATATTTGGCCTTGATGGATAGTATTATGACTACTATACATTTTTTTATGAAAATGATTCTTTGGAGAGAAAGTTCCTATTGAAACTTGTTCCTTAGCATAGAAGTCTCAAGCACCATAGCTTGTTTGATTGTCTCTTGTAAAGGAGGCTCAAAGTCTTTAACCAGCCTTTGATTGCCTCTTGCACTTGAAGTATAAATTCTTCCTCCTCAATAAATTATTTTCCTTCATATTTAGCCTTGATGGATAGTTCTTGGGCTACTATACATTTTTTATGAAAATTCTTCTTTAGAGAGAAATCCTTTGTTTGAAACTTGTTCCTTGGCATAAAAGTCTCAAGCAAAAAATATTGTTTGAGTGCCTCTTGTAAGGAAGGAGGCTCAAATGCTTTAACCAATCCTTTGAGATTCTTAGTTAACCCCTCAAGAAAGAGCATAGTCAACCTTCTCTCAATAATATTAGGAATCATTTATAGACAAATTTTAAAATTTTACTACATAATTTTCCATTGACCCACATTGTTTGAGTTGATTTAATTCTTTAAAGTGGATTTAGGATCCTGCCTGTCAAACCATTTTATCAAAATATTACAAAACTCATCATATGAGTTGATGGATCCATGACCTTGAATGATTATTATGTGAAACCACCATTCATGGAAATTACCCTCCAAATGCAAGGTAGTGATATTCTATACCTAGGCACAAGTAGGGGATTTATTAGATCCATCATAGGTTGAGAGTGTAAAATTCCCCAAAGCATGTTTCTCATTGGGGTCTAGGCTCAAGTCTAAGACCATTTAAGGAATTCTTCATATTCATAAAGTTTGTGAATGATATATCACATTGAGTCTCCTCTAGTAAAGATCTATACTTTATATGACAAGCCTAATGTCACCAATTAGACAGTTTTGAGCTTCAATTTATGGAACCTCTTCCTCCCTATGAAGAAAAGTGGGTTTGGTAGGTCTTGTAGCTAACATAAGGAAAGTTGTCTGGGTGTTAGTAGGAGTAGCATCTAGATTATTTTCTCCAAAAGTGTTTCCTTTACCAACATGATGTATGTGCACATTAGTGTTCATTTTGTGAAGTGATTGTGTCATCATATCAAGCATTAATTAAAGTTCCTTTTAGTTTGAGCATCAATATTCCCATTTCTATTGGTTCTCTTTTCTCTTTCTGAAAAAATTGTGTTGTGAATTCTCTAAAGACTAACCTTGATTTGTAATTCTCCTTTGATGATATATGACTTCTCTTTCAATAAACCGCATAAAAGCTTTGCATGCAAAATTTTAATCTTCCAAAATATAGGTTGGAAAGATCACCAACTCTGGTACCATTGTAATGTCTCAATCCAAACTAATTATGTAAATCTGACTTTAATTTGATTTCAAAGCCTTTTCAAAATGTTAAGTATTTGGGACAACTAATATTGGGTTTTACTAGTTAACTCAAATCTTATTAAACTTAAATTTAATCATTTTAGTATTTAACTTAGATCTTATCAATTCGATTTAATGATTGTTTTCATCACATTATTACTATTTCAATTCTAAATAAAAATCTAATAAATAACAAATATAATTCCCCACCCTTTCCTTATTACAATAGAATTTGAGTACATTCAAATGTTCAACAATAAAGACAAACTACAAAATAATGATAAACTATCATGTGCATACTTACAATAGACATAAACAAGAATCCCAATGAAGATTTGATGCAACTTATGAGTATATTGTCCTCTATCTAAAGTGGTGAAATCTTCTTACCTTTGAAATCAAAGAGATTTCATTCTTTGATCTTTAATAGATCTATGGGTTTTCATCCTTGGATCCACAAGCTTAAACATAAGTTCTCAAAATAGTTTGTAATAGTGTTTGTATATATAAATTAATAGATGATCATCCTTGAATGGATGTGTTCCACTTTATATCCTCCATAATAATGGTTGATACGAGATCTTAAATTTTTTATTCTCATATTCTAACTATTTTATTAAATGAAATACATACCATTTTCATCATCTAGTACCATGTGTATATACATGAATCCACACCTTTAAATTTTAATATGTAATATGCTTGGGTGGGGAAACTTAGTTGGAATAAATTATGACTAAAATATACCAAAAATAACATTAAAACATGTGCTAAGGTCAAATGGAACAAAGGTGAATATTAGAGCTCAAGAGTTGGGATACCACAAGACTTATACCATTGGTCAGAGTGTTGGAGGTTGAGTAATAGGCATGTCAAGACGGGAAAGTTTTAAATTATGAAAACATGAGGAAAAGAGTGGAGGATGGATGGAAAGCATGAGAGGACGAGTAAGTTTAAAACTTTGATGGAAAACAAAGAAAAATCAGAGTTGACCAAAAGTGCATACTAGGAAGGGAAACTCTCACAAACAACACAAACATAAAAAATGGATAACTAAAATCCCTAAGCAACAAGGAATAAACATAATAATTACAAAGATATTAACACAAAAATTGGACATTACATCCCCTAATAAAATAGAGAAAAGGTTTCCTCATAAAATAGAGAGAAAATACCCCCAAATAAAAGAGAAAAGAGAGATAAGGGCCATGCATCCGCATAAATGTGTAGCCTCCTACATTGGAATTGAATGTTGAATAAGATTAATTATCATCAAACAATATTTCTTTGCTTAGAAACAAATAAGCCCTTGGGTGAATGTATAAGGTATTTCAATTAGACACAAAGGAATAGGAGGGGAGAAAACACATGAGAACAAAATCTATTTTGTTTTCATTTATGTCCATGTTTATGCTGAGATGTTCCACTAACTAATCAAGAATCCCAAACCTGACTATAGAAGGGAACATCTCAAAACATGTAGATTAGGAGACAAAAAAGATGCCAAAGAAGATGGAATGATGATGTAGACGTACAAGAATTTTCATCAAAGAGGAAACTAATGTATTAGTGGTGTCCTCAAGATCCCAATAATAAAAGTCCATAAATAGATATGAAGCATTTGGTAAGTAGATATATTAATGATTTGGATCTTACTAACATGAAATATCCTAATACAAAGAGTCACTTGAAGATCTTGGTGAGGAAAAACTATACTCTATCAAAGTGATAGGTGGAAGAGGAATCATAGTGCATGTCATGTGACTACACTATTCATCCAATGATGTGTCTACATGAAATGATTGAATATGAAAAACTATAGATAGGGAATTAGAATTAGGAGGATAAGTAGCAATATCATCATCATGATGTGAAAGGTTCTCTAAGGAAGGATCACTTTAATCTATGGTGATTCAAGATCTTTATACACTTTATAGATGATGGTCTAAGTAGTGAAAGGGAAATTTGTTTAGCCATCTTGATGTGTAATATGTTCAGAAATAGTAAGGGAACTTTGTTAGGTTACACTTTTTGGCCAAACTTGACATTGAAATTAGCATTTTTAACCAAATTTTCATTTTCTCACACCTATAGTAGCTAAACCATTAATAATTTGAAGATGAAGAAAACTAGTGATTTGTGAGATTTTTTGTGTAGATTCTAATTATATTTAAAAAATATTGAAAAATGAATTGTGAATCCTTTTATGTAATTTTTAATAACTTATTTATCTACTAAACAACATTTTTGATAAATTATGTTTATTGTGTAAAACATAAATTTTTTTATAGAAAGGATACAATTCTAATTTTTAAAATACAGATTTGTCACACCAATATCTAGGGCATGCATATTTTTTCATAATTTTTTGTTGCATATTTTTTATAATTAATTTTCTAAGAGTAATTATAATTTGGACAGAGGTGTAGTGTGTACGAAATAACCTTTTTTGTATGGATTTGAAGTAATTTATTCTTTTTTGTTGGAATAAGGACATAATACCTAGGGGACATGTATTTTTTAGAATTTTAATTCTCTATTTTCCTATTTTTTCATATGTGAAACAAAGACCTTGATGTTCATTGAAAAACCTACATTCACAAGAAATAAAAAATAAATATAATAATCAAATTAAATATATTTAAAATTATACTTTTTGGGAAGCCTATAATAAGGGTTACATACTTACAAACCATAAATTTTAAATGAATTCATTTGATCACCCAAAAGGTAATCAAAAGTGGTTTTTTATCAACATTTTGATAGGTGTAGAGGAGACTCCATTATAGGTATGGTTTAAAATTAGCGAGGTTTTATCCAAGGGGGTTTGATCTAAGGGGATTTGATCAAACCCTCTTTAATTAAAATCCTTTAAATGGAACCTTTCTAGGCTTAAATCATTATATTTTCTAAAAATATGTGATTTTAGGCAAAAAATAGGATGTCCCAAAAAGTGTAAACCATTATTGTGGCAACACCCTAGACCATATCATTATTGTTTCCCCATTCAATATTTTATTGATAAATTCACTTAGTTCAACAAGGAGTCTAATGAGATAGGAAAGTAAATCCTACTTAAAATAGTGATTTGTATCCCTTTTATATAGGACAAATAATTCTCTAAATCCAACATGACAATAGATTGGTGGAATTTAATACTAAAATATGTGATGAAACCCCTCAAAATTAGAACATTGTATTATTCATTTGTGATTATAATATCAACATATAAGATCCCCCAAAAGTATAAGAATGCGAAACTTTATCATTAATGCATTTATAATATATTATTAGGTTTTCTAATTTTCTAATGAATAAAATGGACTCAATTGTTGAAAGTATAACTAACCTATAAAACAAGAACATATTGACTACATCACTACACAATACTAAAAAATATCAACTTAGAATAAATACTTTCTAAAGATTATCTTTTATGTGAAAGTTATGAGAAAAAAAGTTCCAACAATTAGGATTAAATATAAATATTATTGGAAACTTAAAAATTGTAAAAAATAAAGCATAAAAATTCCAAATCAATTATTCCATCATGTATCTGGTGAGAAATATCTAGAGTAAAAAAACTACACTTGAATATGCCTTAAAATGACTAAGATATGGACATTTGAATTCAAGGTACAAAATAAAAAACTTTATTGGAGTAGCGTGTCTTCCAAGAAATGAAAAAGTGATGCCAATAGTAGGTCATATGGATAATTTCATAACTCTATATGATAGAATTAGTAGCACAATGAAAATCCTAGTTAGTAATCAATATAAATATAAATGGATGGTATGGTAGGATACAAATGATTACATTAATCATAAAAATAGGTCAAGTTAGTAGGGTAATGCAGTGTCCTACATGAAGGTTTATATGTTATGATGCAATGAATAATTCCTCCCTATGTTAGCACATTTTTTGGCATATTTTGGTCCATGTAGAAAGTATGCAATGGTTATGGAGCTAGGAGTGACAAAAACCAAGAGCAACATATTTGATGTTGGTGTGGCCTAGAGGTATCCCTTTTGATACAATGACATATGGGTAGGTCACACTCATGGAAGAATAAACTAGAGGAGCTAACAATTGGGCATGATAGAACTAATATAGTTCATAGTTGGTGCAATACATACATCTACATTTTAGTATGCCTAGTATGGCCATCAAATATTAGGGTTTAAGGGTTGAGGGTTGAGGGTATAGGGGTTGAGGGGTTATGGTTTAAGGGTTGAGAGTTGAGGGTTGAGGGATTAAGAAGGTATAGGGGTTGAAGGATTAGTGTTTAAGGGTTGATGGTTGAAGGATTAAGAGGGTATAGGGGATGAAGGATTAGGGTTTAAGGGTTGAGGGTTGAGGGTTGAGGGATTAAGAGGGTGTAGGGGTTGAAGGAATAGGGTTTAAGGGTTGAGGGTTCAAGGATTAAGAGGGTATAGGGGTTGAGGGATCAGGGTTTAAGGGTTGAGGGTTGAAGGGTTGAGGGTTGACGCATTAAGAGGGTATAGGGGTTGAGGGATTAGGGTTTAAGGGTTGATGGTTGAGGGATTAAGAGGGTATAGGGGTTGAGGGATTAGGTTTTAAGTGTTGAGTGTTGATGGATTAAGAGGGTATAGGGGTTGAGGGATTAGGGTTTAAGGGTTGAGGGTTGAGGGATTAACATGGTATAGGGGTTGAGGGATTACCATTTAAGGGTTGAGGGTTGAGGGATTAAGAGGGTATAGGGGTTGAGGAATTAAGGTGTAAGGGTGTAGGGTTAAGAGATTAAGAGGGTATTGGGGTTTAGGGATTAGGGTTTAAGGGTTGAGGTTTGAGGGTTGAAGGATTAAGAGGTTATAGGGGTTGAGGGATTAGGGTTTCAGGGTTGAGGGTTGAGGGATTAAGAGGGTACAGGGGTTGAGGGATTAGGGTTTAAGGGTTGAGGCTTGAGGGATTAAGAGGGTATAGGGGTTGAGGGATTAGGGTTTAAGGGTTGAGGCTTGAGGGAATAAGAGGGTATAGGGGTATAGGGATTAGGGTTTAAGGGTTGAGGGTTGAGGGTGTTGGGGATATAGAGTCAGTCTGTCATCATAGAACACGTCTAAGACATCAATGCCTTAGTGATTTTAATTTTTATCACTTCAAAGACACAAACAACTATGCCATAAAGTGGAAGCAGGCATAATTGATCCCCCATTGATCCTCTGAGAGAAGTAAAAAGCAAAACTTATAATAGATTCAACACAAGCACAAATTAAAGATAGCAAAATCTAACAACATGAAAGACAAACATGTAGACACACAAATATACGTGGGGAAAACCTTTTCAGGTAAAAAACCCCACACTCCAAAAGATCAATCCATTGTATTATTCAGCAATAGAAAATAGTTACAATACAATCTCAGGCTCATAGCCTATACAAGAGTCACATCTTGTTCATCTGGATAAATATACAGGCAACACAAAACATAAACTTCACATGATTACAATGTCCTCAATGACATATCATTTAGATTCCCTTCAACTCCTCACAAATGACTATCACAGCCAGCCTAGCCACACGGCCTCCACAGGTTCACATCTTCGTAGAACTGAGAGACAAAGTGTTCACAATCAGGACCGTTCGAACACTCTCTACATCTCACTCAAATCGCTCATCTTCACTCTACGTGCACACGATATTACTTAATCTCTTACCGTGCACCAACCTGTCTTGCCTGTCCAAACAATCAACGGTCATCAGGATATTCACTGACAAATCTTCTTGCATCAGGCTGCCTGGGCATTCAATTCCTTGCCTTAATTGGGTTTTGTCTTCAACTGAAAACTCGGCCTGTAATAACTATCATCACTATTTTAGCTTCTAGCCAATCAACATCCTGACGCTGAGCCACGTGTCACTTTTCTGTTCATTCATTGCTTTGACCTCTGGTCAAACTTGGTCAATCCAGTTGGCCGAGCTCCGATCTCACCATTTCCATCCATCGTGCTACTGCTCTGAGTCCAAACACCCACTGCGGTATGACGGTGAGCCCATGTTGACCCTTGGCCTCCATCCGCGTCCCTGTCTGAGTCACCTCGCGATATGGTGGTGAGCTCGCTCGAGCTCACCCTCAGCCATCCCGTGCTATCGCCAAGTCATCCGAGTTGACCCGCGGTAATGCGGTGAGCTCGTCTGAGCTCACCCTTTGACTCCACTGAGCTCTGCCAAAGATACCTCGTGCTACCGCCGAGTCCAACCGACCCATCCGTGGTGTGGTGGTATGACCATCCGAGCTCGCTCCTTGTCTGCCCCGCGCTACCGGGCCCAGACTGCCAAACAACCGCTAATGGTCAATCGCGCTACCGCGGTGGCTGCTAGGCCACCCCACGGTAGGGTAGTGATTGCTAGGTGGACCGCCAATGGTCTTACCGTGGCCACTGCGGTGAGTCTCCTCACCACCCACGATAAGGCAGTAACTGCCATCGTTGACCGCCAGCCATCCACCGCAACCACTGTGGCTTCCCCGAGCACCGACCATGGTAAGGTGGTAATCGTCACCACACCACTACCCTTCAACCGCCAGCCGCTACCGATCTACCGCGCCACCAACGGGAAACTCCTGCGGTAAGGTAGTAAGGCCTTGCTCCACCAACACATCGCCAATTACACTACCTCACCACCTCCGAACAACCCCTGCGGTATGGTGGTAACCACCACACCAACTGTTGCCACTCATCGCGCCACCGCCAGTGAAGAAGAAGACCATTGCGGTAAGGTGGTAACACCGCCCAACCACCAGACCAAGCAAGGTGGCCTATGGTAAAGTGGTAAACCGCACAACCATGCCACCAAGGAAAGCTTGCAGTGGTATGGCAGTAAAGGCCAGAAAGAGGGCTCTAAGGCAAAACAAAAGGTCCAAGCCATTAAGATGAGGCATAAATATCCAACAATATCCCACTTGACAAAGTCTTACTGGCTTCCTCCAAAAAATGCGAAAAACGACCAAACCAAGCCTTCACGCTCCAACCAGGACACCTGCAACGATATCCATAAATGTCCACCATCTTAGGAAACAAACCCAAACATAGGAACACACCAAGGAAAAAAATACACCAATCTCAAGAATGAAAATATCTGATCCTTTAGGCGGCAAAGGCATCAAAAAAATAGTAGCAAAGCACAACGCAAACACCGAATGAGAAACAATTCTCCAGAACAAGATAAACCATCAGCTAGAACTACAACCAGAAAATTGACTACCCCCATCCAACTAATCAAACCCATGCGACTAAAAAAGAGCACACACAACTCATGCTAAAAATCCAATCACCCATACCTCAAAGGTATGACCATCAGTAAACTCATGCCATCACATAACCAACCCATCAACAACAAAGCACAAGCACCATGTGTCAACCAGTCAAACAACCCAGCATGTCCAGGTACTCCCACTGCAAAGGTACTTTCGAGATGAGTGCAAACAAAGCACCATCACACATGATCCATGCATACTAAGTCCACCAATCCTTGCACATAGAAATGAGTAACCATGTAGTTCCAAGGAACATCCACACTGATATGCACAACCTACAACCACCTGCTGCAAGAAAAATTTCTCTCAATAGTCTTCCACATTCTTCCAAAGTTTCATATCTAACTGAAGAAGGAAACACCACAGCTCCACAAAAATATAAAGTCAAATGAACAATCGGGAAGAAAAAAGACCAGAAAAGAGAGAAACAACAAATCATGACATGTAGCATCCTCCTACATACACTTCTAAATTACAGTTGTGTGAAGAATGATCTTCTTCACATCCGAAAGGGAAAGCCTTAACAACATCCAATAGAATGTAAGCATCTCAAAGAAGATCAGACTAACCCATATTACCATCTCCTATCAGTCCTCAAAAGCACAAGGAGATCCACTATGCTGTCCACCTTTCATTATGAATCCTCCAGAATTTTAAAATAACAACTCAAGATTCATATCCATGAAAGATAAAGCATATCACATATTTGAAAACTATAATGGGTAAATACCTTTCAAATAAACTTCACTGTCGAGCAGACCAAGAAGAAAAGAAAAGATGCTCCTCTAAGATATACAAGCCACTGTGACTTACCCAAGAGCATTCTCCTTGATGGTCTTTGTTGAACTCGCATTCAACCAAGGTGCAGGCAACTCAGACTTTCAGCTATAACAACAACATTCTTAAAATAATTCCAGCCTCACCTTATTATCCATGCATCCATGAGCACCAAAACCTGTTATTTCATGCTAACTCCAATGTGCATTGTTGCACTTATCATGAAGTCTACCAGCATATGACCAAAGTACTCAAACATAAAGAAACCCCAGACCACTGTCAAAACTCCAAACCTAGGAACATGAACTTAACATGACAACATGATCTACACATCGCACTTAGGAGACACCATGTTTTAAGTGAACAAGCCATGGTTTCAAGAGAAAAGCAACATGCCAAAAATCTAATGCACAAGCAAGAGTATACATGACATAAAGAAAACAAACTCTAAACCAACATCACTTGTCAAGCACCACTAGCATCTCAACCAAAGACTACCAAGGTCCTCCATGGCTCCAAGATGCTGCACACCTTCAAATAGTGACCATGCAGATGTGAAATAACTCTTCTACAACAACATGATCTAAGAGTCCTCAAGAAGCATCTGCAACACCAAAGAAGATCATTCACCACCAAGTCATGAATCCACAGTCATTGCTAAAGCTCCCACTGAACTGTGACACTGAGCTCTCCAAGCACCATGACTGACCACCCCATCACTATGAAAAGCTTACAATAAATAGTGCAGCAAGCTCTCCATGACATTGTGATTCTCATGCTACAGGTCCCCATCACTGACTATTCAGGTACTCCAACATTTTCCATCCTCTCATCTCAAAATAGCCACACCAATGCACAAGTGACCACAGACAAGGCCAACTAACAAATCTACACCACACTGTTACAACCTCGTGGATATTGACAGTCCACTCCCAAGTTGTCTCACAACAAACATGTAGGTAAGGACAACCCACAACATTTCACAACTCGTGGATGCAACAAATGAACCCGCAAATATATCATCGCACTGGAAACTGAAAAACTGAGATAAACAAAGGAACAAACCATGTAGACAACTTGACTCAAACACCAGAGCATCAACAGATCCGATTTACCAAACACGTCCACAACTCAAGCACCATAGTCTAGGAAACCAGCAAGCAACACCACAAGAATGTTGAATGAAAAAACATACCAACACTCTCATGCAGAGAAGACAACACACCTCCTCAAACCATGTTGAACTGCAACTATCTCATCCAGTCACACCCTAGAAGCCAGGGTCTAGAAAATAGCTGAACATCAGCTCCACACTCCACAAGTTTTTCTTGACCGTGTAAAATTTGCAAAACCACAGTGTTTATAAAACACCCATGCATCTCCATATTCACTACTCATCTGGATGACTTAGGAGTCTATACACAACCATCACGGTTAACCATAACAATGAAAAAAACATGAATATGCATGATAGAATTTTTAGGAAAATCTACACAAAACCTCCAGAGCCAAAGACATGAATCTGAAACATGCGAGTGCAAGACACAAGTAAGAACGAAACAATAGGTCCATTTCAGACCAGTTCCAAAAACCATAGTCATGCACAAGCGTATGAGAGAGCCAGGCTATTCTGAAGTTGCAGACCACCAGGATCAACTTCATAGCCTCCATGGAATCAGAGCAACAGAGAAACCACCTTCAGTGCTAAGTCAAAACACCTAGCACAAGCACACAACTTCATGGTTGAACATCAACACAAGAAACTCCATACCGCCAGGGAGCCTCTCACAAAAACACCCAGTATGAAACCACACTTCACTGCAACACAACCACAAGCACATCTCACACCCTTTGCATCAGGAACATTTGCTGCGAGCTAGGAGCCTCAGACCATACTGCCACAATATGATCAACTCCAGACATCTCCAACATCTTTCAAAACTATGTGTTGAATCAAAGAAGCAACAACTTCCATTCATCGAAGGATCAATCACCAACTGATTTCTCTAGATTTCCTCAAGCTTGTCAAGCTAAGAAATCAACACAGGAGAAATACCCATAACTCCAGTAACCAGGAGAAGGCTTTGACACCACTTGTTGGTATCATCAAGCCTCGACCTCCTTCAACAAGCTTTGATACCACTTGTTGGGGATACAAAGTCGGTCTTTCATCATAGAACACATCTAAGACAACAATGCCTTAGTGGTTTTTATTTTTATCACTTCAAAGACACAAACAACTATTCCATAAAGTGGAAGCAGGCACAGTTGATCCCCCATTGATCCTCTAAGAGAAGTAAAAGAAAAACCTATAACAGATTCAACACAAGCACATATTCAAGATAGTAGAATCTAACAACATGAAAGACAAACATGTAGACACACATATATATGCGGGGAAAACCTTTTCAGGTAAAAAACCCCACACTCCAAAAGATCGAGCCATTGTATTATTCAACAACAAAAAATAGTTACAATACAATCTTAGGCTCATAGCCTATACAAGAGTCACATCTTGTTCATCTGGAGAAATAAATAGGCAACATAAAACAAAAACTTCATATGATTACAATGTCCTCAATGACATATCATGTAGATTCCCTTCAGCTCCTCACAAATGACTATCATAGCCAGCTTGATGGCCAGCCCACCCACACAGCCTCCACAGGTTTACATATCCGCATAACTGAGAGACAAAGTTTTCATAGTCAGGACCGTTCAAACACTCTCCGCCTCTCACTGAAATCACTCATCTTCACTCTACGTGCACACGAGATTACTTAATCTCTTACCGAGCACCAATCTATCCTGCCTATCCAAACAATCAACGATCATCAAGATATTCACTGACATATCTTCTTGCATTGAGCCGCCCAGGCATTCAATTCCTTGCCTCAATCGGGTTCTGTCTTTAGCTAAAAACTCAACCTGCAATAAATATCATCACTATTTTGGCTTCTAGCCAATCAACATCCTGATGCTGAGCCACATGTTGCTTTTCTGTTCATTCACTGCTTTGACCTCTGATCAAACTCGGTCAAGCCAGTCGACTAAGCTTTGAGCTCACTACTGCCATCCACAACGCTAGCGCTCCAAGTCCAAACACCCACCATGGTATGGCGATGAGCCCATGTTGACCCTCAGCCTCCAACCGTGCCCCTATTCGAGTCGCCTCACAGTATGGCAGTGAGCTCGCCCGAGCTCACCCTCAGCCATCCCGTGCTACCGCCAAGTCATCTGAGCTGACCCGCAGTAATGCGGTGAGCTCGTCCGAGCTCACCCTTTGACTCCACCGAGCTCTGCCAAAGATACCCTGCGCTACCGCCGAGTCCAACCGACCCATCTGCGGTGTGGCGATATGACCATCCGAGATCTCTCCTTGTCTACCTCGCGCTACCGGGCCCAAACTGCCAGACAACCGCAGCAAGGCGGTGACCACCAACATAGACTGCTAACGATCAACCACACTACCACAGGGGCCGTCAGGCCACCCCGCGGTAGGGCGGTGACCGCCAGGTGGACTGGCAATGGTCTTACTGTGGCCACCGTGGTGAGTCTCCTCACCGCCCATGGTAAGGCGGTAACCACCATCGCTGACTGCCAACCGTCCATTGCAACCACCACGGCTTCCCCGAGCACCAACCGCGGTAAGGCAGTAACTGTCACCAGACCGCCGCCCTTCAACCACCAGCTTCTACTGCTCTACCGTGCCATCAATGAGCAACTCTTGCGGTAAGGCACTAAGGCCTTGCTCCGCCAACATGCCACCAACCATGCTACCTCACCACCTCTGAGCACCCCCTGTGGTATGGTGGTAACCACCACGCCAACTGTCGCCACTCACCATGCCACCACCAGTTAAGAAGAAGACCATCGTGGTAAGGTGATAACACCACCCAACCACCAGACCAACCAAGGTGGCCTGCGGTAAAGTGGTAAACCGCACAATCGCGCCACCAATGAAAGATTGCAGCGGTATGGCGGTAAAAGCCTGAAATAGGGCTCCAAGGCCAAACAGAAGGTCCAAGCTAGGAAGATGAGGCATAAATATCCAATAGAGGTTTGAGAGATTGAGAGGGTATAGGGGTTGAGAGATTAGGGTTTAAGGGTTGAGGGATTAAGAGGGTATAGGGGTTGAGGGATTAGGGTTTAATGGTTGAGGGTTGAGGTTTGAGGGATTAAGAAGGTATAGGGGTTGAAGGATTAGGGTTTAAGGGTTGATGGTTGAAGGATTAATAGGGTATAGGGGTTGAGAGATTAGGGTTTAAGGGTTGAGGGTTGAGGGTTGAGGGATTAAGAGGGTATAGGGGTTGAAGGATTAGGGTTTAAGGGTTGAGGGATTAAGAGGGTATAGGGGTTGAGGCATTAGGGTTTAAGGGTTGAGGGTTGAGGGATTAAGAGGCTATAGGGTTTGAGGGTTGAGGGTTGAGGGTTGAGAGATTAAGAAGTTATAGGGGTTGAGGGATTAGGGTTTAAGGATTGAGGGTTGAGGGTTGAGGGATTAAGAGGTTATAGGGGTTGAGGGATTAGGGTTTTAGGGTTGAGGGTTGAGGGATTAAGAGGCTATAGGGTTGAGGGTTGAAAGGTTGAGGATAGGGGTATAGGGGTTAATGAATTAGGGTTTAAGGGTTGAGGGTTGAGAGATTAAGAGGGTATAGGGGTTTAGGGATTAGGGTTTAAGTGATAGGGGTTAACAGATTAGGGTTTAAGGGTTGAGGGTTGAGGGTTGAGGGATTAACCCTTGAACCCTTAACTCTTAACCCTCTAGGGATTAGGGTTTAAGCGATAGGGGTTAATGAATTAGGGTTTAAGGGTTGAGGGTTGAGAGATTAAGAGGGTATAGGGGTTTAGGGATTAGGGTTTAAGTGATAGGGGTTAACAGATTAGGGTTTAAGGGTTGAGGGTTGAGGGTTGAGGGATTAACCCTTGAACCCTTAACTCTTAACCCTCTACCCTCTATCTCTCTCCCAATCCCTCTCTCTCTACCCTCTATCATTAACGCTTAACCCTTTAAACTCTTAACCCTTAAACCCTTAACCATTATCCCTTTAAACCATTAACCCTTAAACCTTTAAACCCTTAAACCTTAACCCTTTAAACCCTTAACCCTTAAACCCTTAACTCTTAACCCTCTACCCTCTATCTCTCTCCCTGTCCCTCTCTCTCTTGCCTCTATCCTTAACCCTTAACCCTTTAAACCCTTAACCCTTAAACCCTTAACTCTTAACCCTCTACCCTCTATCTCTCTCCCAGTCCCCTCTCTCTCCCCTCTATC